>CM053783.1:300350395-300840395 GCA_028749045.1 Cupressus sempervirens
GGAACCAGCTTTCCGGCGCTTCTTTCGGATCGGAAAAATACCTCTGTATGCAAAAGTTATGGCCAAAAAACCAAAGGTAGGTCGAAAATGACCCTAGGAGAGGTGCAAGATGGTGCTGATGCAGGATGACGTCAGCAGACCCAGAGATTAAAATTGACAGTTTGGTAACCGTCGCATCAAAAAAAAGAGTGCCACATGGCACACCACGTGGCAGGTCCACATGGCAGCGACATGGCAGGTCCACGTGGCAGCCACATGGCAGGTCCACGTGGCAAAACCGTCGTGGCAGGGGTGACGTGGCAGGTCCACGTGGCAAGGTGTCACGTGGCGCCCAGGCAACGTGTCACCCCGCAATGGCTGCAGATGCTGACGCGGCGTGCATAGCTGTCGGGCGGAGGCGACCAAGCGGAGGTGGCCGCAGGGCGGTGGAGTCAGGTTGCGCCGCTGGTGGAGGTGGCCATAGAGCGGCCCCAGAGGATGAGCCACTGGCGGACGGGAGGCAGCCGGGCCACGGTGGAGCCCGGGCAGCGCTGCCTGATGCGGGTGGTGCGCGGGTGGCGCGGTGGCAGCCCCGTGGTGGCGCGGCGGCTGTGCGCCCGAAAAACCCTTTTTTTAAATTTATTGCACTCTGCGTCCGTGCGATCTATACAGCAGCAACCCTAGAAGCTTCAAAAAATCCCCAAAATTGCCCTGTGTCCAAAAATGACAAGTTTTATATGAATCCTAACTGCAAACGGCCTTCCGGATCCAATGGTGATGTCCGTTTGGGCCCAAAGTGCTCCAAAAATTTGCTGACCCCCTAATTTGAAGAAAAAATGCACAAACAAACTAGGGTTTGTGACTTCAAATCACGGCTTCAAAATTCTTCAACAAAGCAGCAGCAGGAAGGCTCTGATACCATGTTGGAGTTGAGGAAAGCTAACTCCGAAGACGCCAAGATCACCTGCATGCGAACTTGTCAAAGAGAAGCCATAGAAGGGGAGGAGCATGGAGCAAGGGAAAACCCTAAACGGACATGAGAGACAATATGTGCAAACACAATAAGAAATGTATTTACAATGAGAAATGATATGATGTTGTTATGATACAATGAGAGAGAGCCCGAATATAAAGAGCTCATGGAAGCTTGTAGAACAAGCTGGAAGGTGGTAGAAGATAAGTGTGACAACTAGAAGGGAACAAACTCCCGTGTTGTCAACAACTAACCACTACATGCATTAAATATAAAATATTAAATAAATGCATGACCTAAGTAATCTTAAGCAATAGAATAAATAATTAATAATTAATTATTTACTCTAACAATATATACATACATACATACATACATACATACATACATACATACATATATATATAATATTCATTTAGAAAATGCAAATCACAGTTTACATATTAGACCATAAGCTTAGGGTACATCCAATGCATAGTTCTAAGGAAAGCTTGCATGTAGCATACACTAATATATGAATTTTAACTTAGGGCCTATTTGGCTAGGGGAATAGGAATAGTTATTCTAAAATAGAAAATGGGGCTATGTATTCCTATTTTCTGTTTGGTTCAGCCAATATTTGATGGGGAATTTATGGACCCCAAAATTTATGTTTTCAAAAATAAGTAAAAATGGAATAAGAATACGTATTCCAATAACACCTATTTGGGTGGAATTACAAAACCTCGTTTTTGGGCCAAAATTGGAATATGCATTCCTATTTTACTTCGTATTCCAATTCAAATTTGGTGCATCCAAACGAGAAATTCAAAATTTTAAGAATTTACATATGCCTATTCCACTTGTATTCTCATTGCCAAATGGGCCCTTAGAGTTTGAGATGTTATGTTGAGGGTTTGATAATTTATGTAAAATAGCTCAAAATTATCAATCTTCATCAAATTTCATGGACATGAAAACAAAACAGATTCTTGTTTCATTTTGTTGTTGTCTCAATTCATCCATTGGATCTATCAAATAGAAAAGCCTTCGAAACTGCAAACTTACTTCCAAGCATCTATGAAAGAAAATAATAGTAATAAATCATTTTCAATGAGCACCCTAAAATTTTTATTAAGAAGAAACTCTAAAAAGAAACCTAGGAAAAAATATATGCCAGTTTTTGAGTTTGAGGGAAAAAACAGAAATATGAAATATAAGACCATAGTTACAATATTATTTAAAACTCTTAATAAACAAGGTGTGGTAGCACCAAAGTTCCTGCCGTGGTATAAAACATGAAAAATAAATATGATTGTCAAGAGCTTTGGAATAGCTAACAAACATGATTTAAATCAGAACAATACTATCCATCCATACAAACCAAAGTTCCAACATGAATCTTCCAAAATCTAGAAATTTCCCTCACACTTCCATTGACTCCTCCAACCCTAGTCACTATGGCTTCGAAGAAAGCAGTTATGGTGCCCATTAGTATTTTACAACTAAATTTCATTTTCTATGAGCTCAAATCTAAATTAAGACCATTGATAGCCTTTCAATGCATTACATGAGTACACAAAACTTTGAAATGATTAAATGCAATTCCTTTGGAATAAGTAACTACCAACCAAAGATGATGATATTCAAACCTATTATGGAGGTGGATGGATTGAATTGACAATGATAATTAAACACAAAATACACAATATAGGCACTTATAGAAATTATAGAATCATTTCATTGTTGATCGATGAACCATTACATTGTGCCTATTTTTTTATAGAGGTCTTTGATTATTTTCAAAAAAATCTAAATTAACTAACATAGAACAAATATATTTTTCTAGAAATATCTAAACAAAAATCACTTTTAGAACTTTACAAACTTAAATATTATTTTGACCTAACCCTATTCAGTAATCTAGTTGGAGTTTCTAGAATTCTCTAATATGACTTTACAATTTCATTTGTGGTGAAATTCCACATTCCAACACTCCCCCCTAATTTCAATCTCAAAGTTGTTACATACAAAATCCAAATCCTTTCTTCTACCTAATACCAAAAAGCTATTTTCCAATAATCTTCATATCCATTAATGCCTTCATGAATAGTGTCTTCTGATGTTGTAGCCTTTAATTTCTACAAACAATTTGTAAGCAATTGGCTACCAATGATTTCCTCTTTTCATAGGATCCACTGATAATCTTGCCTCATCTATCATAAATGCTGGTGAGAAGGTTCACTAAGAACCTTTTGCCTCTTTGATGCCTTGCTCTAATCTATTTCCCAATGTTGTTGCATTCCTTCTTACACTTGAAGATTTAAACTTGAATAGATCTTTGACCATTCCTTCAATTATTTCCCAATTTGATCCATAGCTCCATCCACAATCCATTTTTATATGTACCTAAATAAACTTTTGATCATTCTTGAAATTCTTTGCTAATTGGGTCCACAGCTCCATTCACAATCTACTTTTATAAAACCTACCATAGAATCCTTTTTACAATCTCTATTCCAACATGTCTTATCACAATGATTTTTCAAGCCACAAATACTACAAGGATGTATAACCCAAGCGTAAAAGTACAAAGATATGTCACCATTTAGGTTGACTTATCAGAACAACTAAATTTGAGTATTTCTATCCAAAAATAATTTTTTGTCAAACATATAATCTAGATAAATTCATTCTAGCTAAGTTATGTATGGTCTCACACTTTTCCAATTGAAAATATCTATTAAATGCATCTTTTATACTAGTTTGTATCCAATTACTCAAATAAAAATATTATTTCAAAAATTCACATTTCAATAACTCTTACTATTTCTTATGATATTGTTTTAGTAAAACAAAAATACCATTTTATAGAGCTCAAAGTCAAGAACATTCTCATATAGAGTTTATATTATTTTAATTAGATATAGTATATTCTAATTAAAAGATTCTGCAAGCACATATTCTAACACTTGAAAAGATGTCAATTTTGAGAAAGAAAATATTAAATCACATCAAAAAAATTTAAAATTTATAGGACGTTCTAGAGGAGAGAGTCCTCTTTCAGAATGTATAATTTTTCTTTTAGTTAGAATATATTTGTTTTGAAAAATGTAGTGGGAGATGAAAACTATTGATTTCAAGTGAGTTGACATTTGAATTACTATGAAAGAGAAAATATAGGTCTAAAGTTAATTTTTATTTTTGAATGTTATATATATATATATATATATATATATATATATATATATATATATATATATATATATATATATATATATAACATAGTCTAAGTTCAAATGGATATAAGTTTATTTCCATATAGTTTTGTGGTGGGAACCAAACCCCTAATTTTCAATGTTTTTCAACAACTAAAAATTTATTTATAAAAATTAGGAAAATATATCATTTCTTACTGCAAATAACTATTAAAAATTATAATCCTAAAATTCAACCATTTCTACACATTTCATTAGTTTGCTTCATTTTCAAATTCTAAATAATAATACTAGTTTTATGTCATTGAAGGTGAAAAGTTATACTTTGTTAGCCTTTTCCTTTACAAAAGGGTGACACATGTTTGTGCTTTTACCCACAACATTTATCATTTGTATGTCATTTCCTATTATAATGTGAATATTGCACAATCTTTATGCTTTCAATTGGTTCTCTTGAACCTTTATTCATCTCTCCACTACCTACATCATATCCAAGACCTACATATTTTGGCCTGACTATAGTCTTAATCGGATTCCTTAATCCTTATTCATCCTTTCCTAGACCTTTACTTTTGAAACCTATTCTTTCTATAATCTTCAAACCAATATTGTCATTATAATAGCTAGAAGATATGTGAATACAATTTTCATATTCATCATTACACTTCTTTTTGCAAACAACTTCGACAAAATCACATTTTTGAATCCCATAATCACTCAAATCATTTGTGTCATAAGATACATCACATACAAGGTTTCACATTCAAACATTCTTTCTCTTGTTTCAGAGTAGACAATTCCTTCTTTAACATATTAGTTTCCTCTTCTAGTTTCTTCACATTATCTTCTAAAATGTTGTTCTTTTTCTCAACATCATCAAAAAAATTTAACTTTTCTTCTAATTAAGTATTTTTCTATCTAAGCTTGCATGTTTCCTTCACCTACCAATTATGTACTTCTTCCACAAATTTCAGCCTATTCTCTAGCTCTTCAATTGCCTCTATATAGACACTAATTTCTTTTAACAAATTAGACTTTTCTCCTCCCATTCCATTTCTTACTTTTGCCAATTCCTTTTGCAAAATATCTTTTTTCATACAATAATATTGCATTTTATTTGTTCACCATCACTAATTATTCTTCTAACTTATTTGTCTTCTCTTTCTGAACTCTACCAGCTTTTCCCATTGAAATCAACAATTTAACACACTTTACTCTTTCTTTTAGAAAAGTCTAAATGAGTTTTTACTTCCAAAATTAAATCTTCAAACAACTTGAAACAAACCTTAAGAAAACTAAAACCCTCACAATATTTTTTTGTTTTTATAATTTCTCAAATGTCATTAAATAATTATAAGAATTCACACCATACCTTTTGTTCTTTCATTCTTCCTTTCTTTTGTGCTTTACAAACACTTTGGTTCATTCATTATCCTCATGAAAAAGTCTTCTTTTCACTGATTCTGTTATTCTCAATAATGTGCTTTCTTACTAACTTGCCCTTTTTCCTTTTTCTCACAACTACTCAACACTTCCTATGTGGTCTTCTTCAAAGCAATTGTCTTTTCTATAACACAAATCAATCCTCCATATTTTAGCAACACCAAAACATTGTTTCCTCTCTAATCAATAATTTTGTCCACTTAGCTCTAATACCAAACTGATGGAGATGGATGGATTGGATCCACAATGATAACTAAACACAAAATACACAGTATAGGCACCTATAGAAATTAAAGAATCATTTTATTGTCTGATTGATGATAAACCATTACATTGTGCCTCTCTTTTATAGAGGTCTTTGATTGTTTCTGGAAACATCTAAATTAATTGGCATAGACCAAATAGACTTTTCTAGAAATATTTAAATGGAAATGACTTCTAGAAATTTACGAACTTAAATATTAATTTGAACTAACCCTATTCGATAATCTAGTTGGAGTTTCTAGAATCCTCTTATATGATTTTACAATTTCATTTGAAGGGGAATTACACATTCCAACAACCTATTAGACTACTAGAGGAAATTTTAAAGACTTTACAATATGATCTTTCATGTTTTATTCCTCCACAAGATCATCTACTCCATACCTCTTTCATTTTACTTGGCAAAAGCTTCACCTTCAGAGAAAGTCTCTCTATGGAGCCAAATGTCATAACTAGCAGTACCCCCAAATAAGGTAGCAAATACAACTAAAGATAGTGGAAAATTGAGGGTTTTATAATCCATTAACAAATTTTCCTTGCACATGAGATATCTACCATAAAATCATTCAGAAGATATAGATCAAAAATTATTCGAAAGATATGATTCTGTATTCAATTTTGAAGGAAGCCCTAAAGCTCGGCTAGTTTTCAAAAGAAGGAGCTAGAAACACCCCAAAGATGGAAAATTTTCTCCCAATTAATCAATTCCATGAATGGCAAGAAATAGAACTTGTTTCTCATGTGCAACATCCCAAAATTTTCTCAATATGCTTCCATTGCCTAAAAATTGTAGGATATAAATGCTGCTAGCCACCAAATTCAAATGAAACACATCATGTTCCTTAACATCAAATAGAATTTGACCAATTTCAAATGAAAGAAGTAGCATGTGTTGCACTATCTACTCTATTTCATGGAACCCAAGTTTAATTTAATTTTTAAGGTCTTGAAGTTTCAAAAAAGTGGCAAACTTGTGCCATTTCAATGAGCAGTATCATACAATATGTCAAAAATTTGGTCTATTTAGGGGGATTTTTATTGAATTTATAATAATAAAAAGTTAATATTATGGAAAAAACTAAAAACTATAAAGACTTTTCGTTCAAGATAGTTGTAATAGTTTACCTTGGCTCAAATGGATTAACGAGGGCCTAATTTATCAGAGAATGGAAAGCATCCTACTTACACTTTCTAAGGGGAATTTTCTATTTTTTACATAGGTTGTTCTAGTCTACATAATATGGAAAAAAATTTGAATAGTCATGAAATTTTGGACAAAAATTTGACAGACTAGATGTTAGGGACCATTGAAAATAGGAACATTTAAATAGCCCCACTTAAATTTTCTAAAGTGCAAGAGTTAGTAAATCTCAACAACAAACCAAAGTATATGGAAGTAAACAAACAAGATGCTCACTAGAAAGTTGCATGGTGTCAGCAAGAAACCAATCTTTGTGAAGCAATAGGTATCAATGCTACAAATGGTTGTAGAAGCAAGGAAGAATGAAAAGAAATCCCTATAAAAAAAAATAGTAAATCCATGTATGGATTAGCCAAATATTACACAAATGCACCTACACACGTAAGGTTGACTTTGACACATGTTGACACTCGAAAGGTTGACTTTGTTGGTTTTTGCATGACAGGGCACATAGGCAAAATGTGGAAGTAGATAACACCAAAATAGTCCTCAAAGAAATGTGATCTCCAAAAATGCAATTAATGTAGGATATGCAAAAAGTGAACTATTTTACTATAGTGGATTTTATATCTTTTTAAATTTTCACTATAGTGGATTTTAAATCTTTTTAAAATTTCAATTGTTGATTTTGGTATAGTCTTGAGGCTTTCGATTATACTTGTGTCTGGTTTTCTTATCATTGTTGAAGTAAGGTTAAGAGAAAAGTACATTTAGGTAATAAGTGTGAGTATAAAATATTTACTAAGTAATCCCATTTCCAAATTTTGATATTTCCATTTGAGAAGAGAAAGGGGATTAGGGTTTCAAATCCCTAAATTGTTGTTCGTTGAAAGGTATGCATATTTTCATAAGTTTTAATGGGATATGTTAAATCAAATAACCCTTTGGAGTCATAGGTTCTCCACTATGTGGCAATCCATTACTAAGCCTAAAATTGCACATTTCGCTTGGTATATTCTTTTCTAAGACTTGCCTTTGGTATTAGAATTCTTTAGAATAACTGAGAGCGGGAGGGGTGAATCAATTATTCAAGGTCCAAATGCCCTAATAATACTTTTTCACTACTTTTAATGAATCCATACACTCTTCATCCATCCAAACTTAAATCAACCATATTAGCAAGCTACAGTAAATCAACATTCAGAGATAAAACATGCAAGATCAACACATGACACAATGATTTACGTGGAAACCCAATTTGAGAAAAACCACCAGTAACATGCAACTTGATTTTCACTCTTCTAAAGTAATGCCCTGTTAAAAGCCTACCCTATTAAAGGCTTACAACACACTGTGAAATGTGACCTTGTTAGAGGATTTTACCAAATTGTTAGGAATGGGCCTAGTTAAAGGACTTTAGAACATTCACTTGGAATGTCACCCTATTAAAGGATTTACCTTATGGCTATTAAACCAACCTAATTCCATAGGATTTAAACTATTTGTTACAATTGCTAGAGAGTAACAATAATGGCTTTTTGATCTGATACAACTTACAACATACTTTGCAGATTTTAGATCACTTCTTCAGTTCAGTCCTACTGCTTGGCTTTAATCATTTCAGCTCTGACAACTTGTCTTCCTCTCAAGCTTCGTCTCCTTGAGACTTCTTACTCATCATACCAATGCATCCACATCTGAGGTCTTCTTATTGAAACAGAGTAACTATGCTATCTTTCCTCCTTAGCATCTCCTTCAGCATTTTATGCTTTCATGCTTGACTACCTGTCTCTCTCCTTCATGAACTTATGACTCCTTAAATAGAAATTTGATTTTCCTTTGCCGCTCGATTCTCCCTCTCCAATTTTAGGGTTTCTAATGGATTAGGTAGGATACAATGTATCTACCTCATATCTTGTTCTTATCTAGAGACTTCGTCTAGGCTCCAGTTGTAACCTCAAAAATGTTCTACATGGTGTTTTGTGCCACCAGCTCATCATTTTTATCTTCCATTTAATTCACAGACTTCTATATAACAACCTTGTTGGCTTAAATCTGGCGAATCTTCAATTTTCAAAATAATGCAGCAGCTCAGCATTATTGATTTACTGGTGCTCGGCACCTCTGTGTTACTTGGCACTGTTGGTTTTACTGGTGCTCGACACCTTTGTATTACTCGACACTTATATCTTCTCAGCACTTGTATTTTCTCGACACTTGTATTTGCTTGGCACTTGATATCACTATGCACTTTGTATTTTCTTGGCACTTGATATCACTCAGTACTTGATAAACTCTGTATCACTCGACATCTAAAGTTTAACTTGCTCAGCTTCAACTAGGAATCTGTTTGACACCTACTAGCTTTGCTCGGCTCCCTCTCTCTAATGATCTTAGTTGGGCTTTACAGATGTCTTAGCTAAAACCTTATATATTTTATATGTTTTAGTGTGCCCATTCTCTGTGTCTTAGAGTATGTCATTAGTACATTATTTCATCAATGGCTTGATTGATCCTTCTACTTCATTCTAACATCATAACTTCAACCTTTCTCTTGGTGTTCTAGTTACATCTTATTGATTGCCTCCTTCTTGTCAATCACCTAATTGATAGTATTTGGATTACTAAAGCAATTTTCATTCCTGCAAGTAGCAAGTTTGACATCAATGACAAAACAATGATTGAGAACATTCTTTACCAATTCCATATGATCATTCGAACAATTTTCCTCAAGATCTTTTCAATCATTTCCAACATTTGGGACCCTAGCTATGACATTTGGGTGTTACTGACCCTCGTTGCCCTTTTTGTGGTCAAATAGAGACTTTTTTGCACATTTTTTGGTTTCATTGATGGGCTAAATTTTATTGGTGATGGATCCATGATCTCTTTCACCCCTTTTGCCCAGAACCTTTCTCTTGGCATATGGTTGTTATGGGTGACAACACTTAGATTCCCTTCAAGTACTCCTAGATATGGCATGATTTTAGAGTGGAAATCTTATTTACCATTTGGAAAGATCGCAATGCAATTATTTATTCTAACAACAAACTTGAAATAAATATTTCTATGTATGCTAAAGCATGTATTTATAACAACATCATGTTGCAAATTCAAGTACAAATAGATAAAGTATTTCTGGAGGTGGCTCACCTATAGGAGCTATTGGCACATTAGGGAAATGCCACCTATATAGTAGCTCATGTCCCATCAAATTTGGCCTTTGATGACCATACCCCTCCTCATGGTCATCATCGAGGATGTAGCACTTCTACTCATTGCTCCCACATGCCTTGCTCTAAGTCGTACCACTCTCCCAAAAATGGTACTTTTGGTCAATACCACTCTTCTGGAGGCTCTTGTGATTGGCACCACTCTACCTTGCCTCCTTGGAGATCTGGCTCAGGGTAGTCCCCAATCGCTCCTCTTATTGCTTCTACTATCAGTTGGCCCTCTGCACACTCAGACCCCAAGTGGGTGTTTCCTCAACTAGACTTAGCCATTTCTCCTCCCAAGCCTAAGGGAGAAAATGATGAAGATAATATTGCTATTGATAATGGATGGGCTCCCCTTGAGCCATCTACTCACCCCAACCTTGGGTGGGGTTCTAATTATAAGGATCGTGTTCCCTTGGTTGGTGATTATAACCACACAACAAAATTTTAATATATTTCTAGTATTTATTAAACAATATTAATTATCATTTAATAAATATTGAATACATCAAATATAAATATAAGTAGTGTTGATTATTCAAAAGAAGGTTGTTAGAAGTAAATAATGTGATGTATAAAGCACTTTATTATTAATTTTTCCTTTAATTAATAATTACTATTAGTTCTATATCAATTCACAAGTCTTTTGGAACATTATTGCCAATGAGGGACTTCTAGTTGCATGAGATGGGATGATTAGATTTGAGGCAATTGTGATTGATTTGGAATTTCATGAGTTATACTTGAGTTCTGTGGGTGTACACAATATATATGATTTATATATATTATATATATATATAGGTTTCCTTTTTTAGGTTATTTGATTTAACTCTTGTGTATTCATCTTCATTTCATTGAGTTCTTTTAGTTGTTAGATGTAGAACTTGGTATAGATTTTTACAAATCTATAATTGAGTCCTTGATCTTGATGTAAAAATTGAGGGAAATAAAATTAATTTCTTTTGAAGGTGTCATAGTACTAGGACTTGTCATAAGAATCAATTTCTTATAACATGTCATATAAATATTGTGAGTATACTAGTAACTTTAGTGGGTAATTCTATAAGTTTATTTTATTTATTTGGTGCATCATCCATTAGGTCTTATTTATTCATTTCACAATTACTTTCCCCCCCTTTCCTCATTCAACCTAATTTAGGTGAGTATCAATAAGGAATAGACTTTGTAATCCAAAAGATTCAATCTCACTATCAATACAAGAAGGTTTTCGTGTTTAACTAGGTTTTTACAGCTTTATATAGGTACAATTATAATTGACAATAGTAATCAAGAGTAAATTTCACATCAACACAAAAAAAATGAGGGAAACATACTTATGAGCTTTTAGGAAGAAAGTGGAATCAAAAGAAATTGGTTTCCCCTTATCAAGAACCTTATTGTAGTCTAAATTGCAATGACTGTTGGGCCAATATGAAAACATGGCAATATAGAATAAAGTTTTTGTGTTGAGGAGCTCAAATAAGATTTGAGCTCAACTAACATGGGAATAAAATTTTGAAGAACCACTCAAAAAAAAATCTATCTTTATTATTGATTACAATATATAGGGAGACACATCCTAGTAGGAATAGCACCAAACCCCAACCTCCATTTACAAATTTGCAAAGGCCCCACAATAAGAATACAAACACAATCCTTCTTTAATCCTTCTTCAAGGTGAAGTAGAACTAGAAACAACCTTTTGGAAGGGAAAAGACATAAATGAGCCCTTCAAAGCTAAGACATCAAAAACTCATTTTCTAACTAGAAAAAATTATTAATGTAAGGGCCTCCAAATGTATTTTCGTAATGGACAGGTAAATAAAAGGGTCAAGAATGTTTATACAAGAACTTTCATCTATCTTGTTATCTAAACTCCAACTTTCAAAGGTTTATGAAACTTGATAAAAAGATTTGTCACACCCCTCCAAAAACCTCAAGCTTAAAATATGGAGGATCTACTTACCTTAGAATAACCTCTCCCTAAATTAAAACCATCCTCAAAGAAACAATAAATAGTTTGATCTCAACAATTTGAGAAAAAATGTGTGGGTTTGCCATGCATGTAATGTCCACCCATAATTTTTTTTATGTACATTTTATGCATGTGTTGGTTTCAAAGATATTTGATTTACAATTATATTTGATTATTCATCACCCCAGACTCTCTCTCTCTCTCTCTCTCTCTCTCTCTCTCTCTCTCTCTCTCTCTCTCTCTCTATATATATATATATATATATATATATATATATATATATATATATATATATATATATATATATATATATATATATATATATATATATATATATAT
The DNA here is from genome assembly GCA_028749045.1 of Cupressus sempervirens. Taxonomy (NCBI): domain Eukaryota; kingdom Viridiplantae; phylum Streptophyta; class Pinopsida; order Cupressales; family Cupressaceae; genus Cupressus; species Cupressus sempervirens. Next base: position 300,362,922 of record CM053783.1, read on the forward strand.
CAGTAAAGAATCATTTAGTTGATTATATTGCATGTAATGATTGATGATTATGACTAGTAGCACATTAATGATGCTTTAATGGTTCTTTAGTAAATGTGGTTTCTCACATGATGATATCAAAAATAAATATTCGTAGTGATGCATTGTTTTATCTAACATTTCAATGATTTGACTTGTAATTTACTATTATACTTACCCATACTTGCATGTGTATGGTGTGAGTGTCTATTTTATATTTATATTTCACATGCTTGATATGGTTGATAGAGTGAGTCGTAGTCACCTGCTAGTCAGGATCTACATGATGTACCACTCCCCACCATTGTCTATTTACCTTAGATCTATATGCACATGTACATACTCATCTTTTAGCTAGGTTTTGGGAGTAAAATTCAAGATTGGATAAAAAGAATTGTTAAAATTTTTTGAGAGTTTGGGTCTTAGATTTTAGTTGTGGTTTTGAGGTAGGGTTTGAAAGCCTATTGTAGAATTTTATTGAAAGATTTGTCTACCTCATGTCTTCCTAGGTTCTTGAATAATGCTTATTAATTTATTGTATCAAGATTTTGGATAAAGAATTATGTTCTAGATTTTGAAAAGGAAAATATATTTATCAAGAAAACTTGACTAAGGAAAATTTTAGAAAAAATTTTAAAATTATTATGATTTTAATCTTTTAAAACCCTTTCTAATTCGATAATAGAAAATTGGAAGAAAACATTAAATTAAACAATTATTGTTTGAACTTTAAATTTGTCATGTGATTATCATGAGTTTTCTAAATAATGATAAATATTCTCTTGTATTTAAATTAATTTGGTGGCAAAATTTATTATCAAAACAAAAGATTTATTGAGAGTAAAGCATGTTCTAACCAAACTTATACATGCATGTGAAAACTAATATACTAAAAATAGAAAACTATGTATACTATGGTTGCATGATTTGAGAGATCAAAGGAATGTGAAAATACTAATTGGATAATTATTTTTATTTTATAAAAATATAATATAGTTTTCGAATTTATTTTAAAGGAAAATAACTTTTTTAATGATTATTTATTAATTCTGAAAATTCAATTTTTGGATTTATTTATAAAAAAAATATTATAAAAGAAATAGTTGGAACTATTTATTATTCCAAAAAAATTTAAAATTTTATCATTTAAAAAACTCATTATTAATTATTAATTTCAAAAATTAAATTAATACTACTCATTTAGTTATAAGGTGAATGTTGGTATTAAAGAATCTTTAAGTTTGAGTTATCTCGAGTTAAATATTAATATTAGACTTAAATAGAAGTCAAATTAATATTTTAGAAATGAAATTGATATTAATATTTAATCCAATAATATACATTTATGTTATTAATGAAATCATTCATGATCTAAGATATTTAAATTAATAACATGACAATATTGCATGATTGATAACCTTTATCCAACTATGAAATGATTATGAAATGAAAACTTGAATTTGATGCAAATCAATTTTTATGGAGTTATATTTCTAAAACAGGGACTAAATAACTACACTTGTTTTAAATGCATGTCAAGATGTCATGTTTCATTTTGTGGTGGGTTTTGGGGGGAACCTAGTAGTTTGACCAGATAGACATGTTTACTAGAGGCTTGAGAAGTGGTTTTTTTGTGATGCTTTTATGTCATATTATTTTTTCATGATTATTTTATTCCTAATCAATGTGCTATATCCACATATTTGTGTGATGAGATTGAGTGTTTTTTTGTAAGCTCGTGTATTGTGATTTTCTTGGTGTAACCTATGAGGTTTTCGATTAGTTATCTATTGGTACCTTCAAGTTTCTTGTATAGGACTGAGGTGAACATTGTGATTTATCTATTAGATGTACTTTCCAATTGCTTGTATAGGACTGAGGTGAATATTATGATTTATCTATTGGACATGCTTTCTAGTTGCTTGTATAAGACTGGGGTGAATATTGTGATTTATCTATAGGTTCTTTCCAATTGCTTGTATAAGACTGAGGTGAATATTTTGATTTTATGAGATATAGTTTTATGAGCTTGGGGTAGGTTATCTATATGTATGCTACGAAGTGGCTTATAATGAAGGTGAGAGCCCTAAAGAAGCTACTTGGGTAACCCATTGTAAGTTGTATTAATAAGTGATAACATATCATTAACTAGGTTAAAATAAATTAATAAGAGTCATTTTTTTCCTTGCCCATGCCTCAAGTGCTAGTATAGACTAGGATGGGAGTAGAGAGGATGCTTCATTGCGACCTTGTCTTTTTAGTATTCCTTGTCTATAAGAAAGGATATTGATGCTGCATAGAGTCACTAGGGGGCTAGAGTTTGGAGAGGTTGTCAAGGTAACCTTAGAGTTGACTCATGTGATGACACTTGCCCACATGCATATTAGTTTTCCTACATGTCTTTGTTGCCTCTAGGAATAGAAGTTACTTGTGTACTTGGTACCTTTGAGATAGATTGATATCAAGATTCCTTGCCTAGGATTATTTTATCATTTGATTATCTGTGTGTGGATCATACATTATCTCTCCTATGCAGTGGGAGTGGAAAATTGATTTGATGACCATGCAATTGAGAGGTAGTGTCTTCTTACCATTTGGGTTCCCCTCAGATTTGTAGATGTTGGATGCTCATTGGTGTAGTTGTACTCTTTATCATTCTTATTCATATCTTAGAGAGTTTTATTCATTTCATGTATCTTTCATGTGTTTTCAGATCCTACAAGATATTGTATTGTATATTGATGTACTTGTATCTATTTTAACATACCTTGTGACATGTGCAGTGGATATTATTAATGAGATATGATTTCATATTATTAGTTGTACTCATGATTTTTCTTATGTGTTAATGTATCTATTATTTCTTTATGGTTAGGAGACTTTGTAGTTGAGACTTAAAGTAATTAATATAAACATTTTAATGTGACTCAACGTAAAGGAACCCTTGAGGAATGGAAACTATATTTGTAATTTGCTTATGTGTACTTAATGTGTATGTATAGATTGCTTCCACATTCTTGTTACTTTTATATTGTTTAAACTTATTATATATAAAAAAATTAGTTCAGTAAACATTGTACATGTTAGGTTAATTTCGTTTAGGTTTAGCGGGGCATTAGAATGTATTTATTGAAGGATGCCCTAGCAGGAGCCCATCCATCAAACTTAATCCCATCATGAATTTTGCAATCATATTTTGAAGTCTATTCATCATTGTCTAAATTCAAAATTTGTCATGTAGGTATCACACACAAATCATTGCTTGTATTTGATTGATATTCAATTATTACAAAAAATATACAAATTTATTACATATGAATTATATTTACTTACTACTATTATTTTACTAAATTAATTTTTTATTGAAGATATTTTCCCTATTCGTAATACACTAGCAATCCTGGATAACTAGACATTTCCTAATCAATTATTTCTCTCTAACAATTTTAAATTCTACTAAACCAATATAAATTATATCTATTATTTGATTAGATTTTAAAAAAATTAGAGTTAAAAATTTAATAATGATATTTTTCAATGTTCCCAATAACGTAATAGTCATTCATTATCCTAATCAATAATTACTCTTCAACTACTTTAAATTCTGTTAACCTTAATTGGGTAGAACCTTCACTACTATATGCCAAGGCTATCTTATTTATGAAGGTGATTTGGTTTCTTCCTGAAACATTTTTCGGAGACTATCTCCATTGCAATGAAGAAGATATTTGCAATAGATTACTATTTTATTCTGGTAATGCCAATATCCAAAAAGTTAAGGGAGTATAGATTACTATTTTATTCTGGTAATGCCAATATCCAAAAAGTTAAGGGAGTATATAAAAATAGTTTTCTGTTTCTAGTAATTAAGCTTTAATACCTAATTTATTCTAAAATCTATTTGAAATGACGATGGAATCCTATGTCACTTTCAATTAGGCCACTCCTCTTTCCTATTTTGGCGGAGTAAGTTGTGTGAAATCAATTTGTAAACCCATTTTGGTAAAAATATCTATCATAAGATGAGCGTAGTCTAACAATAACAATAACCTTCTTACATTGGATATAATTATTATTAGCATTATATATTCTGAAATTTACAACATTAACATTGAGAAAAATATAACAAGAGTTTAATCTTATGAATTGACGAAGCAATGATTTTACTTATCCAGGTTCCATAATTCATCAGAGTTAAACTATTGGTTGGGAAAGGCGTCTGGTGAATGAGTAATCTGTAAAGAATAATACACTTCAAAGCTATACATCTCCGTGGAGAAGTTGTAAGCTAAATCGCTTGAATATTCTCCTTGCTCCAAAATTGCCCTAAATTCAACACAATTTTGGGCTTCAAATTCAGCAATCTTCCTTGCAGTAGTAGCATTTGAGGATTCAGATTCAAAATCTTTATTTTCCATTTGAATGTGTTCTTTGGTGTTCTCAGCTGTTTTCCATTGAAAACTTGTGGAAGTACCTCTTTTTAGATCAACTGGAGCTTCAAATGAAATTGGAAGGGAGGATGACGGAATCAAACTCTGAGATTAGACTTCTCTTTCAGCATTATTTTCTACTTTAATTTTCTTCTTGATATGTGTTTTCCAATAATTCTTGATTCCATTGGCTGTCCTACCCGGTAAGCTCTGTGCAATCTGAGACCACCTGAATTTGAAAAATCATACATACAAAACGTTCATTTACTGTGTATCTTACATCACAGAAAAAATAAACGGCAAAACAATATAATTTATTTATTTATGATCAGGGAATTAAGAGTGTCAACCTAAATTAACAAGTGCCACATAGTGGCTAGTATTTACCGAATAGTTTTAAATTAAAAGATTGTATTAGAAAATGCAAGTATATTGTGACTTATATTTAATTTCATTTTACAATATTAATTTATAATATTTAATTATATATATAATGTAATTTATATATTTAAAAATGTAATAGTTATAGCATGTATATTATTAAAGTTTGATTAATAAAATATTTGAAAATATTTAGTTGTAATATATTATAATTTTTTTAAATAGAAAATAATATGTAAAAAATATATAAATACAAATAATAATTTTTTTGTGATATATGAATTGTAATAGAGTTATTTTTATTGTAGTTTTAATCAATATATTTATAAATTTCTAATTTAATTGTAAAAAATAGATTGCAAAAATTTAGCTCCATTTTGATCTATAATAATAATATTGAGATTGAATATACTTCTAATTTTGATAACATTAGCTTACAACATATGTAAATAAATATAAATTATTCAAAATTAGGTTATTGCATGTAAATAATGTGAATAATAATAATCAAATTTTAATTTATAAATCACTTAATTATTAATTATTATTTTAATTAAGTGTCACTAATATGAATTAGAATAAATAAAGATTCTTAAGAAGGAAGCTCCCAATTTCTCCAAATAAAAATTAAATTGTGATTTGATTTAGAGTTCCCTAAGTTATACTTGAGTCTAAAAGAATTTCAAAGTCATCAACTACATGCCTTTCTAATTGTGTGTGTGTGTGTGTGTGTGTGTGTGTGTGTGTGTGTGCATACACACACACACATACATACATACAAAATTATTTTGAGGGTTTTTTATTTTTGCGAGATTTTTGCACATTGTAAATTTTAGGAGATTGTATTAAGTACAATTTATAGAAGAGTTTACATGAATATTTTATATAGATATAGGTTTCTTTACAATTATTTTTCTGTAGAGTTAGAATTGTGGGTATTTCATTTAAGTCTTGTGTATTCATCTTCATTGAGTTGAATTGTTTTAGTTGTTAGATGTAGAACTTGATAAAAAAATTTACAAATCTATAATTGAGTATTTTGATGCTGACAATTGAAGGAAAAAATCTATTTCCTTTTGAAGGTGTCATAGTACCAAGATTTTTCATAAGAATCGATTTCTTATAACATATCCTATAAAGATTGTGAGTGTACTAGTATCTTTAGTGTGTAATTCTATAAGTTTCTTTTATTTATTTAGTACACCATCCATTAGGTCTTATTAATTCATTTCACAATTTCTTTTTCCCTTTCCTCATTCAAGCTAATTTAGATGAGTATCAACTAGGAATAGGCTTTGTAATCCAAAAGATTCAATCTCACTATAGGATACCTATAGCCTAAGAAGGTTTTCATGTTTCAATATGATAACTAGGATTTTACATCTTTATATAGGTGCAATCCTAATTGACAATAGTAACCAAGAATACATTTTTGATCAACAATAAAAGACAAGAGAAGGGAAACCTACTTATAAGATTTTAGGGAGAAAGTGGAATCAAAAGACATAGATTTTCCCTTATCAAGAACATTACTATAGTCTGAACTGAAATGATTGTTGAACCAACATGAAAATGTGGCAATATAGAATCAAGTTTTTGTGTTGAGGATCGCAAGTAAGATTTCAGCTCAACTGGCATGGGAATGAAAATTTGAAGAATGACTCAAACACAAATCTAGCTTTATTATTGATTACAATATCTACACTTAAGACTTCACTAGAAGAACTCATGATCGATTTAATCACTTTTCTATCCAAGAATTCTAAAAGGAGATTAGGGAGACACACCCTATTTGGAATAGCACCAAACCCCAACCTTCATTTACAAATTTGCAAAGGTTTTTTTATCATAATACTAAAGCCTCACAAAAAGAATACAAACACAATCCTTCTTCAATCCTTCTTCAAGGTGAAGGAAGACTAGAAATAACCTTTTGGAAGGGAAAAGACATAGATTGGTACCGTTAAAGCTAAGACATCAAAAACTCATTTTCTAACTAGAACAATTTATTAATGTAAGGGTCACCAAATGTTTTGACCAAGGAATTTTACATTCTCGCAATGGACCGATAAAGAAAAGGGTCAAGAATGTTGATACAAGAAGTTGCATCTATCTTGTTCTCTAAAACTCTAACTTTCAAAAGTTAATGGGACTTAATAAAAAGATTTTCAACACCTCTCCAAAATCCTCAAGCTTAAAATATAGAGGAACCAATGACCTTAGAATCACCTCTCCTTGAATCAAAACCATACTCAAAGAAACAATAGACAATCTCAACAATTTGAGAGAAAAGATGTGGGAAGACCATGCATTTATTGAAGGATGCCCTAGTAGGAGCCTGTTCATCAAACTTAGTCCCATCATGAATTTTGTAATCATAAATTCTGAAGTTTTTCATCATTATCTAAATTCATAAATTGTCTTTCCTATCCACTATTCCTTGTAGATCTCATCCCCTCACTCTTTTTTTTAAAAGTAAGTAGGTATCACACATAAATCCCTATTTATATTTTATTTGTTAGTGTTAATAATTCCAATGATCAAATTAGTTTAGTCTTGATGGTCATCCTCCACTTTGACAATGACTTTTCCCAAACTAATATTTTTATTTAGATAGTCTCTTGTTAACTGCTCATGCATAATTGGTGATAACTAAAACTCTTCACTAAAATTTGTGCATGTTAAAGGTGGTTTCAATTTTTATAAATCATACATAATGTAATCATTACTATCAATGAAAAAGAGCATGATGTAGTCAGTAACTTTTTTATTGTGTGTGACTTTATTTCTTTCTTGTTCAATTCTACAATTATTATTTCTTTTTCTTTTTTCTAGATCCTAAAGCTATAGAAAATTTTGCATGGTATTAGAGCCTAGTTGCTAGGAAAGAGTTTTTTTTTTTTTTTTTTGCATGAATTGAAGATTAGACCTTTCAAGAATGGAGTTTTCAACATTTGTCTTTATCATTTCATTTAGTTATTTTGAATGGAAGTCACCAATTATGTTTAGGCCCACAAGTAGAGGCTTTCATCAAAATGTAATGGCATTAGAGGTTGGAGCCGATTCTACATCAGAGATAGGGCAAAATCATGCTCTGTTTGCATTGATCTTGCCTTTCTTTTCCATTTAGTGACACACACATGTATTTTCAATCAATAATTTATTCTTGCATGATTGAGGGGTCACTTGTACTACGACATATGTCATTGAATCATAGATATTTTTCATTTGTTTGCCATCTATACTTTGTTTGATGGATTGACAGTTGTTTTGTCTTTGTTTGCCATTAGAGTAGTATGTTAGTGGCACTCATGCAGACTAATCATGATCATCACCTTGATTTCAAAGATTAATTATTTTTTATTATTATCATTTCACTAAATTATTTTTTATATTGACTTTTATCTATTCCTAGGATAACTAAACATTTCTTAATTAATAATTTGTCCCCAACAGTTTTAAATTCTATTAAACCAATATGAATTATATCTATTATTTGATTACAGTTAAAATTTTAGTATTGATATTTTTCACTGTTCTCAATAACCTAGTAACCTACTAGTACTTCATTATACTAATCAATAATTAGTCTCCAACTACTTTAATTAACCCTAATTGGGTAGAATCTCCACTCCTATATTCAAAGGATATATTATTTATTAAGGTAAAACAATTGAGTGGTGAATGCCGTGTTTAAGTTATATCTGCAGTAATTTTTGAGTGATTTAGTTTTTTCCCTATTTTTCGGGGACATTTCCATTGCAGTGGAATAACATATTTGGAATAGATTACTATTTTGTTTTGGTAATGCCAATATCCAAAAACTTGAAAAAATATATATAATAGGTTTCTGTTTCCAGTAAGCTATATGAAATGACGATGGAATCCTATGTCACTTTCAATTAGGCCACTTCTCTTTACTATTTTGGCGGAGTGAGCTGTGTGAAATCAATTTATAAATCCGTTTTGGTAAAAATATCTATCATAAGATGAGCGTAGTCTAAAATATCCTTCTTAGATTGGATATAATTTATTATCAGCATTATATATTCTGAAATTTACAACATTAACATTGAGAAAAATATAACAAGAGTTTAATCTGATGAGTTGACGAAGCAATCATTTTACTTATCCATGTTCCATAATTCATCAGAGTTAAACTATTGGTTGGGAAAGGCGTCTGGTGAATGAGTAATCTGTAAAGAATAATACATCTCCCTGGAGAAGTTGTAAGTTAAATCGCTTGAATATTCTCCCTGCTCCACAATTGCCCTAAATTCAACATAATTTTGGGCTTCAAATTCAGTAATTTTCCTTGGAGTAACAGCATTTGAGGATTCAGATTCAAAATCTTTATTCTTATTCTCATAAGGAATTCGATTTGGTTGAAACGAATCAATTTGAATGTGTTCTTTGGTGTTCTCAGTTGTTTTCCATTGAAAACTTGTGGAAGTACCTCTTTGTAGATCAACTGGAGCTTCAAATGAAATTGGAAGGGAGGATGACCGAATCAAACTCTGAGATTGGACTTCTTTTTCAGCATTATTTTCTACTTTAATTTTCTTCTTGACATGGGTTTTCCAATAATTCTTGATACCATTGTCTGTGCAATCTGAGACCACCTGAATTTGAAAAATCATACATACAAAACGTTCATTTACCGTGTATCTTATATCACAGAAAAAATAAACGCAAAATAATATTATTTATTTATTTATGATCAGGGAATTAAGAGTGTCAACTTAAATTAATTACTGTTCATTTCTCATCTAATTACTAAGAGGCACTCTCGCTTGTATGGCTGGAGTGGGAATTGTTTAAGGACAATTGAGACATTTTTCTAAAATCATTCTAATATTTTGTAGGAGGATTACAGGACATTTATGTTTAAGTATATTAAAAAAATTTAAGATTGTTGTAGAATGCCAAATAAGAACATCTTTAATCTAGTATCTAGCTTTACATTTAGATAATCATAGATTCTTAATATTCATCATTATTATTTAAAAATCATAACAATTCCTAAAATAATAAATTAAAAATGATCAAAACTAAATATACATTTTAAGATATATTAATACAAGTCAAATTAACTAATTGAAGAAAGACCAATATGCTTCTCCTATACCTGTTTTTCAAATGAGCATGGAGATCAACATCAAACGTTCTTCCTCTGAAGTCATGTTGGTGTGATTTACATGAAGACTAAGATAGCTCCCCAACTCAGCCTGTAGCATATTATGTAATACAAATATTATAAGTCCTGTTTCAATCAAAGATTATATATACATTTTTGCATGTGGGTATTTTAAAATTTAACCTATTAGAACATGTCATCACTAAAATATCACACTAATCAAAGTGTTAAGTAGTCTAAATTGACATTTTTTAAGCTTAAGATTTTCCTGATATTTAAAAATAAAATAGTTGTTAAACATACCTGATGCTTTGGCTAAAAATTCCCAAGGCCCTTCACCATTAAAAGTGATATAAGAAATAAGTCGAATGTCCTCCTCAAAAGTCCAGCCCCCTTTCTTTTTTTCAGGTTTCTTCGAGCTGCCAGCACTTCTATCCGCCATTATATTAGACACTCTGAATGTTACACCCAACTCAAATCAAAACTACTATTAGCATCCACAAATGATGTCCTATAGCGTCTTAATACTTCTTTCAAACTTACATATCCTCTCAAAATTGACTTACTAAAACAATAACGACAATTTTAGCTGATTCTTTGAGTCGTATCATAATAACGTTTATATAGAGAGAGATGCACAAGTTTTCATTGATTCATCACAGCAAGCGGTTTTGGACCAAAAGCTCTTCAATGATTATTTTAAAACTAATATCAGCCTCTCGACACGTTTTCTTACCATTGATAGTCTTATCTTTCTGAGCAGTTAAATTTCTAGGGTTCGTTATATTCACATAATTCTGGAGGTTGATAAAGCAAACGGCACAAATTAGAAGAAAATGACAGAAACAGATTGTTTAGAACAATAGACAATTTGGATATGGAACTCATAGCATTAAAATAATAGGGCGAGATTAAAGCAGGCGTGGTAGCAGATTATAGGCTGCATGTTAGTGCATTTTTATGTTTTTTACAATGCATTTTTTGGTGCTTTCTGCCAGCAATGGTTTATTTAACTTAGATAGTAGTACAAATCTTGGTTGGTGCTTTCTGCTTCCAAGTCGGATGAAACCCACTTTCATTTATTTAACTCATCAAACCATTGTATTGAAATTATTATCATTTGTTCCTATTGTTGACGTCATTGCTGCCATCACCTTGTCTAAATTATTGGCCCTAGATATTTTGACTCCTCTTTCTTTATCATTATTTTGCCATGCGTATCTTATATCTAGATATTTTCACTCCTCTTTCTTTATCATTATTTTGTCATATGTATCTTATACTTTTACCTTTAGTAGTTAATGCATGCATTGTTGGCTTCTTGGTATTTGGTACATTTTATAATTAGGTCACAAACCCTCTTTAAATAATTATCTAGTAGAGCTTCTAGGCCCTAACATTTTTCTAACTGGCTAGATTGCTTCCATAGGGATTGATAACCCCTAACCAAACGCCTAATTTACTCCATAAAAACTCCTTGATCGAATAAAGGAATCTCCATATCAGCAAAAATGGTTTACCTTGATGTTTGTGCAATTTCAAACAACTGTGTCAAAACTAGCTTTCTCAACACTTAGTATCCTAATGCTTGGCCATGACTAAACTCATATGTTGATGCTTGACATCTACTATGCTCAACTTAGTGTGAACTCAGAATACGCTATCCTTCTGATGACATGACATATACTAATCCTTGTCAACTTGGCATATACATATTGCTCGTTTGATATACTCATCTCGGCATACACTAGAGTACTTTGCGACCATTGCAATTCTTGACTATAACTGAAAATCTAAATATGTAAAAGTCTCCCATTGAAATGCTTGGCTTGTATAGGATGACTTGGTCATAGTGATGACCAACCAACCTTGCCTTGTAAATGACTAAGTATTTTGCACTAACTAACAATAATATGAATACCTTGGGAAACCAATAATCTCCCCCTTTGACATTAATGGAAAAAAAACTTCGTCATGACAAAATAAGTATATGTCAAAACTAAAATACAAGTACTACCCTTTGGTATATATTGAATATAAAGATAAATTGGTCTATATATGGAGATAGAATTTTCAAAACATATTTCATACACAACTATGCATAACATAAAATCTAAACTTCAAAACTTCAATCATTTCCCCCTTCAAAGCTTTGACTTCAAAATTTTAAACTTGCAATAAAAATTCTCAAAACTTCAATAACTTTAATCATTCCCCACTATTTTTGACACTTATGGCTATTTAGGGGTAGGAGTTATTCAATGCTTATCCAAAAATGGTTTGTGAGTCTATAAGATCATTGCCAAGGAATTGTCCCAACTAGTTTGCATAGATTCCAAGACTTGTGTTTTTATTTCTAGCAATGCTTCTAGATCAACTAAAATATCATTCATATTGAGAATTGGATTTCTTTTTGTTAAATCCTTGGCTAATGCTAACTCCCTTTACATAGCTTCAAGTGTGGAGTCAACATTGTCTTAATTACTATGAGCTTTTCTCTTATCTTCCAATCTTTGGCCATTAACTCAACTAACCTGTCTTGTGTTAATGTCAACCAACCAAAACGAAATGAACTAGAACTAGCTCCCATACTCAATAAGCTTCCACTATATTGCAAATTTACTTGTAATTTGTCTATGGATTCTTCAGTATGCTTGGTAAAATAGGATACAACACACAATTTCTTGTACAAAGTTTGTATCTTATTCACTACTCCTAATATATTTACAAGATTAGAAAGTTCAACTTGCCTTGCAGCAATTGTTGGTCAAAAGAATAGTCTTGAAAATTGAGTGTCAACACACTTCACCATTTTCACTATATATGTCAAGTACATAATGTATACTGAGTGATTCAGAATTGTTCAGATGCTGAGTGATCCAGGAACATTCATGTGCCAAGCAATACAAGATATAATAGGTGCCGAGAAAACTAGGATATAACAAATGCCAAGCAAACCAAGATATAACAAGTGTCGAGTAAACCATAAATGTACTAGATGTCAAGAAATCTAGATACAATATGTGCCAAGCATCAAGAATAAAGTATGTGTCGAGTAACTCAAGATCAGCATAAGAGTTTGTGCTATCACAAAGTAAGATGTAAAAGAATTTTTGCATGACACATGAAAGGATAAGAAGATAAGATCGTATCCTTGCAATTACCTATGAAATCAACATGTAGTCAATCAAAAAGTTAGAGGTAGCATGCAACCAATATGTGAAAATAAAGGATTTGAGTGGGAATTTCAAGTTTGGGAATGCATAGCAAACCCTAAGTCCACAATATCTTTATAAGGAGACCATGACACCATATTGAAAAAGTTAAAGAAGTTATTGAGATTGCTAAGACAAGAGTTGAGAAGGTTATTGATGGAGTTATCAAACTACAAAACAGAGAAATCAGCAAAGGTATCAAGGACTTAGTGAAATGAACTGCAAATATAAATCTAGTTGATCATAACAGAGCAAGGGATACATTCAAAGATCAGATCAAGTAGGGATCAGAATGAGAAGAGCAGATCTAGTACCTGAATCCAATAATTTGATATTGCATTCAATCAGGTCAAATGTTCTAATACTCTCTCACAATTGTATTAGAGGTTAAAATCCTATGTTGATAGGTTAGCTTAATAGCTATATAGGAGAACCTTTGGAGAAGGTCATGAAAGTCCTATTAAATTAGTTGGGTTTAACAACCTATTTTAAATCCTTTAATAGGGTGGAACTTAATGTAAGTGTTTGTAAATCCTTGAACCAGGTCACTATTGACACAATGTAAAGCCTTTAATAAGGTAGGCCTTTCATAGGGTAGAGCATCAGAAGTGGTTGAACATTGATTGCTACAGTGATTTTTGTAAGTATCATCTCCACCCTAGTTTTACCTTCTTATTCATGGAGGGTTTTTGGGATATCAATTCTAGTGTTATGTGTTATTACATGTGATTGATTTTATGTTATTTTATATGTTTACATGCATGCAATTTGTTTTTTCAATTATATGTTTAAAGGATTTTAAAAAGAGGTTAAAAAGGTGTGGTACTTCTAATCCCCCCCCCCCCCCCCCTGCCTTCTTAGAAGTACTCTTCCCACTTAAAATTCTAACAATTGGTATTAGAGCTCTAGTTCTCATAAGGAGAAGCCTAATAGCTTGGAGAAAAAGGTTAGAAGATGGAAGTCTTCAAACTTGGGAAGATCATTGATAATCAGGTGATTGATGTGCAACTAACTCTACACAAAGTAGAGGAAGCCAAGGAGGAACTAAAAAAATCCTTGAAAAGAAGGAAGGATAGCCATAGCTGAAAATGACATACACTACAAGGAGATTGACACCACACAAGTGTTTTCCAATGGAGATTCCAAGAAATTTGATGCAGCAATAGAAGAATTAATGGAGAAAAATAGAGCACAAGCTGAAGAAACCAAATTGCTCAAGCTTGAACAAGAATCACAAGCAATAATGCTTTGTGAAGTGACTAAACAAAAGAAAAGAGCTATTGAAGACAAGGCCATGATAGAAGATGATAAGAGAAATCTCACCAATAGGCTAGAAGAGAAGATAATTGAATTTGAAAATATCTCAAACATGGAGCTCGACATCTTAAGCTAAATGATGAATGCTCATCATAAGCTAAACATAAAGGACATTGAGATCTCCACCTTGAAGATGCAAAATGAACAATTGCAGAATGAATTGAATAGAGAAAAGGAAATAGAAAAAAGTTACAACAAACCCAATGAGGCCATCAAGTACTTTGAGCAATTGCTGACATCACCAAGGGCTAGTAATGATACTTCAGGACTTGGCTACATCAGCATTGAACAAGGAGAACAATCCACGATTGCAGAAGAAAGAAGCGACAAAGGTAAGAACACTAAACCTACTTGTCATTTCTATGGTAAAAAGGGACATACCTCTAATGTGTGCAGAAGCAAGAATAGTCATCAACATGAAAAGCCTAAAAATGTAAACTTTTGTCACAAATGCAAAAAGCAAGGACATTCAACAAAGACTGCAAAACCAAGACCATGAAGACACCAAGATTTGAAGGTCACTGCTACAATTGCAAAAAGTATGGACATAGAGAATTTGAATGCAGATCAAAGCCTATGTGGACACCTAATCAACCTACAAGAGGAATCAATCATGCACATCACTATAATTGGGATTACAATACCAGGTATAACTGCCACTATTGTCAAGAGTATGGACACATTACAAAGGAAGTTACAGTAGGTGGCTAAACCAAACTACATGTTTTAGTTGTTTGAAGATTGGTCATATCAGTAGAAACTGTCTTACAAAGTCAAAAGCACCAAAGACTGAAGTCACCAAACAAAAAGAGAAGATTGATGTTGAAAAAATAAGAGGACAAATGAACAAGACATGGAAGAAGAAAGGTGAATGCAACACATCAAATGGAGAGATCACTTCATCTAAGAGGTCAAATGATCACAACTCATCCAATTAAGCACAAGATAGATGCATGGGGCTGATAGATATAAAGATGTATCATACATCAATCCAAGAAAACATAGAAGTATTGCAAAGAAGAAATATGCATGAGAAAAGATGCCAAGTTAAAAGTTAGAAGATGATGTTGAACTACCTTTAGTTGCCGAGTAAAACTTTAGTGCATGCTGAGTTGAATAGACTAGTGGATGTCGAGTAAGAGATGTTAGTGGCTGCCTAGCAATTGAAAAGTTTAGTTAATAATGAGTGAAATTAGATAGTAGTTGCCAAATAGATGAACTTTAGTGGAAGCCAAGCTAATAAAATCTTTTGAAGCCAAGTGTACAGTTGTAAGTACAAATGCAATAAATGCTAATTTTTTAGCCTAAAAAAGGTGAAAATCATTAATTTTCAAGCTATTCAAAAAAAGAGAAAAGTTGAGTAGAGTGGATAGGTGATCACATAGTGATTTAGTAGTGATTTGCAACAATTCCAACCACGATTCAACTCCAGTTCATCAATCAATAGGTATTTCACTAAAGTGCTGAGCTATGCAAAACTTGAAAGTTTATTTAATTTTAAACCCTAGTTGGGTAAATGATGGCATCTAGGTCAAAAACCACTAAGGGGAAGAAAAGTCATGAAATTCAACTTGTCAGTAATGAAGTCAAACAGCCAAAGTTTCCATCCCTGAAGTTGCCTATAAAAATGACCCTGTTGGTGCTTTGTCAGTCATTTTGGAAAAAGTTAAAATGGTCCAAGATGTCAGAAAATGTTATAACTATAAGAATGGACCCATAGGTGACTTAGAAATTTTCAATGTCTTTGATAACCTATGTGACAAAGGTATATTGAAGGACGAGTTTCAAATAGTTAAAAAGAAGGGTTTAACTAAAACCCTAGCTTTCCCCACTATGTTTAAGATTTAATGGATTCGTATAGTGTTGAGTCTAATTCATGATGGGTCATTCTAGTTAGAAATAGGGCCAATGAAGGTTACAAATAAAATTGTTCATAGGGTTATTGGTTTCCCAACTCTAGATCGGCCCAAGACCTTGAGAAGTGATAAAAAGGAGGCCATAGAGAAGAACATTGGTGCCAAATAGAATAACAGGGGAATGACCATTGATACCATTACTAATACACTACTTGATTTCATTGTTAATGTCATATCTCACAAATTTTATCAATCATGCAGACTGAACATCATTCCATGCATAGCAGTGGATGTTGCATATAAACTTGTGAAGAAAGACCACACATATGATCTAGTAGAGCTTATGCTACAACAAATTAATGAAAATTTGGGAGCCATAAGGAAATCAAAAAGAGCCCAATGCAAATTTGGATCACTATTGGTCTATATATTTTTCTATGTTATGAAGGGATTTTCATTAGTTGGAAAGATTAGATGGGATCCTAACAAGACAATTTTTGCACAAATCAATGACTTCATTGATCAAATAGGAGACAATTTTGATACGTGTATGACAAGTTACTTTGAGGTCTTCAAGAAGTCCATGAAATAGAGGATTAGGATACCAGTCTCACTAGTTGAGTAGCATGTAAAGGAAATTTTTTTTCTTGTGGATATTGGTTACACTTATATACAAGCAGTCATAGCTAGAGTGAGGTGGCTTAGGCCATTAGGTTATGAACTTGATGTTGATCAGGCCTCAAAAGCAATAACAAAACTACTTATAGAAGATACTAACAAGGCAGCAAAACATTTTGGAATTTATGATGTTGTTAAATCTAGAGTGGTCACAGAGCTTAAAACAGCCATTGCAATGAAGAAGAAGGACAATTTGATCAAGAAGATCAAGAAGAGATTTGGTGTTGAAGCAGTAGGCACAACAGAGGAAGAGGAAGAAAATGAAGAAGAGGATGACAATGAAAATGAAGAGGATGAGCCTAAACAAGAGGCTCTACAACTAACACAAGGCCTAGGTGAGGACAAGGAAGAAGGTGAAGAGGAAGAAGAAGCCAAGGAAGCACCTATCAGAACCAAGGTCACTAAAAGAAAGGATAAACCTCAAATTGCTCCTCAACCCAAGGAAAAGAAAGTGACAAAACCTATAGCAAAGAAGCCTACTACCAGAGCCACTACTCAAAAGGCTAAAGAAGACATAGAAAAGAAAAAGAAAGCCACCAAGAAGACTAATGAGGAGCCGAGGAAGAGAAGAAAATATGTAGCTCAACTTGACTTAGATGAAGAAAAGACAAAGTGAAATGATAATAGTCAGCTCAAAGTGGTAAGTCATCTACCTAAGTCTTCCATTGATAGATTATGTGCAAAAATTAGGAATGAAGGCTTAAAAGATTTGAAGAATTTAGATTTCAATAAGCTCACAAAGGAAGAGCAAAATAAAATAGAGGAATTTGTGTATACAATGGTGGCATAGTACAAGCACACACCTCTAGAGCTAGATGGCTCAATGCCCAAAGAGTTGTATAAAATAGTAGAAGAAAAATGGAATTTTTACTTGCAAATAGAAAAGGAAATAAGGGAGTCTACTTTAGCTAGATTGTTGCTTGATTTGACTAAGGGTCAAATAACTAATGTAGTCAAGAGGAAAAAATAGTAAATTTACTCCAAAGCATAGGGCATTTAGTATTTTGTAGAATAAAATTAAAGTTGTGAGGAAATCCACACAGTTGTGGAAAATAATTTATAAGAAAATTGATGAGAAATACAAGGCAGAAGCAAGTGCCAAGATAAAGGAAATAAAAACAACAGGAAAGAAGGGAGAAGAAAAGAAGGAAGAAGAGAAGAAGGTTGAGGAAGAGAAGAAATTGGAAGAAGAAAAGAAAGATGAAGAGGATAATAAAGAGGAGAAAGAGGAAGAAAAGGGTATAGATGAGTAGCAAGAACAAAGTGTACGAGACACACAATGTCACCTCCTAGCCCTCCTCATGCTATTGTCACTCCTGCAAAGAGTATCAAAATAAAGGATGTTATTCACACTTCTTGTCAAAACATCAATCCATTGATTGTAGAGGATCTCACAAAGATCCTTTTCCAATAAACCCAAGTAGGTAGACTATGCACAAGTCCTATACTAGTCAGTGTTGATGAGTTGCAAAATTTAGTAATAAAATCAAAGAAAGTCAAGGTGAAAACACAAGAACCACCTTCGACCACTCAAACTACTAGACTCCTATTCCTTTCTCCACCATCTCCACCAAAAGTAGTCACAAATGCAATTCAAGTGCTAAGTATAGCAATAGGGGAAGACAGAAAAATTAATACAGTCAGTAGGTACACCCCTAGCCATTGATAGTGACAAGAGATGAGGGGAAATCTACAATACAAACTTTGGTTCAGCTACACAAAATAGGTACTCCCACTCAAACTCTTCAGAAGCTGAGTACTGACATGCTAGCATTGCAAGTTAGAACACTAGGCTTGAGCTCAAAAAGGGTAAGTAGGACACGTCATTATGGAATTTTTGAGCTAGATGAAGAAATTAAAATACCCTATTATGAATCCAACACCCTCACTAAGGAAAAGATTAATGAGATACAAAGTGCATTAGATAGAATGATACTAGAAGTATTGAGAAAAGAATATAAATATAGGCAAGCACTGAATGAGATAAAGGACATCTTTATGGATGCCTTCAGCTTGTAGACACCTGATGAGTCAAGGCCAATAGTAGAGCAACTATCTGACATAGTTGACCAGGTGACAAATGAAGATCATGATACAAATGCCAAATTAATGAAATGGTCAGAAAGGAAGTTCCAAGGTAAAGTTAATGAGAAGATATATGGTGATATAGCACTATCTCAAGTTGAGTTGGCTAAGAAATTGGAAAGAGTAAAGATTGTACTTGGGAATATATTCTCCCTGTACAACAAGTTATATGATTTTTCAAATTTCACATAGGAGACTAGTTAGAGAATGATGAACTTGGAAAGAAATCTAAAGATTTCTAGTATGCAACTCCGCACCAATCTCGCTCAAAATGAGAAGCATTTTTCTCAAATGCTTCACACTCAAAGAGAATTAGCTGTATTAACAACAGAGGAGGCTAATACAAAAGCTAAGTTGATGCAAATCCAATCCTCTATAACCCCTCACTTGGAGGTACTCCATAATGAGAAAATGTATGCAAAAATAGTCCTCAAGAAAGATTCAAATATTTCTACCTCAGATGGACTTGTACATCTAGCAGCAGAGATTTCCATCTAGCATAAGTCATTGGACATTGCACTAGCAAATTGGGATGCAGCTCTAAAGATGCTCCTGGAGGTAAATAGCACACTTTTGGCTAAACATGGTATTACTCTATAGAACCCTTTGAAATCAATGTCAAAAAGGGGGAGAAATATGTATAGAGAAAGAAATGAGGAGATATGTATACAAAAATATGGGAGAATAGCAAATTTTTGAAAATTTTGCTCTTTTTTTATTACATTCTTTCATTCATTTTGAGAATAGAGTGGAAAGTTTGTAAATAGCCAAAAAGGGGAAGTCAAGTAATAAGGAGAAATGGGGAGATGCAAAATCTTGAACTTCACATATAGATCAAATACAACATACAGGCTTAGAATGCAGAAATGGACAAA
This sequence comes from Cupressus sempervirens, assembly GCA_028749045.1. Lineage (NCBI taxonomy): Eukaryota > Viridiplantae > Streptophyta > Pinopsida > Cupressales > Cupressaceae > Cupressus > Cupressus sempervirens. The sequence goes on from CM053783.1 coordinate 300,382,914, forward strand.
GGACAGAGAGGATCAGGCACTTAAGCACATAATTTTAGTTTCAAAATTGGACAAGGCATAATCAACTCAAGGGGAGTCATAAGGTATATTGTTGCTCACAATATTTTTGAAATTTTGTATGAATGCCCGACAAATAAATAATGTACTGAATAAGGTTAAGTTCATAAATACTTAGTTAATTGATTTTGACACTCATGTCAAAGGGGGAGATTGTTGGTCAAAAGAATAGTCTTGACAACTGAGTGTTAAAACACTTAACCATGTTCACTATATATGTCGAGTACATAATGTATGCCGAGTGATCTAGAATTGTTCAAATGTTGAGTGATCCAAGAACATTCATGTGCAAGCAATACAAGATATAACAGGTGCCGAGAAAACCAAGATATAATAGGTGCCGAGAAAACTAGGATATAATAGGTGCCGAGCAAACCAAAAATGTAATAGATGCTAATTAATCCAGAAATAGTATGTTCTGAGCATCAGGAATACAATATGTGCCGAGTAACTCAAGATCAACATAAGAGTTTGTGCCATCACAAACTAAGATGTAAAATAGTTTTTGCATGACTCATGAAAGGATAAGAAGATAAGATTGAATCCTTGTAATTACCTATGAAATCAACATGTAGCTAATCAGAAAATTAGAGATAGCATGCAACCAATAGGTGAAAATAAAGGATTTGACCAAGAATTTCAAGTTCGTGAATGCATAGAAAACCCTAAGTCCACAATATCTTTATAAGGAGACCATGACACCATATTGAAAGAGTTGAAGAAGTTGTTGAGATTGCTAAGACAAGAGTTGAGAAGGTTATTGATGGAGTTATCAAACTACAAAATGGAGCAATTAGCAAAGGCATCAAGGACTTAGTGAAACGGACTACAAATATACATCTAGTTGATCAAAAAAAAGTAGGTGATACATTTGAAGATAGATCAAGCAAGGATTAGAATGAGAAGAGCAAATCTAGCAATTTGAGATTGCATTCAATCAGGTCAAATGGTCTAATACTCTCTCACAATTGTATTAGAGGTTGAAATATTATGTTGATAGGTTAGCTTAAAAGATAGGTAGGAGAAACTTTGGAGAAGGTCATGAAAGTCCTATTAAATTAGGTAGTTTTAACAACCTATTATAACACCTTTAACATGGTGGCACTTCATGTAAGTGTTCGTAAATTCTCTAACCAGGTCACTATTGACACAGTGTAAAGCCTTTAATAGGGTAAGCCTTTCATAGGGTAGACCATCAGAAGTGGTTGAACATTGATTGCTGCAATGATTTTTGTGGGTATCATCACCACCCTAGTTTTACCTTCTTATTCATGGAGGGTTTCTAGGTTATCAATTTTGGTGTTATGTGTTATTGCATGTGATTGATTTTATGTTCTTTTATATGTTTACATGCATGCAATTTGTTTGTTTAGTTATATGTTTAAAGGATATAAAAAAGAGGTTAAAAATGTGTGGTACTTCTAATTCACCCCCACCCCCCCCCACCTCTTCCAATAGCAATACCACTTGAAACTTTTTCCAAAATTTTCTTCTCAAACTTCATTTCTAGCCTCCTCATGAGCTTCTCATTTGTATCAATATCAGAATTATTGAGTTTTTCAACTATCTATACTAATTATTCAATGATAGGGGCTATTTCATTTAGGTTATCCACATCTACTACCTCTAAAAATATGTCATTAATCTCATGCAAGACCTACTTCTATTGAAGCTCTCTCTTAACTTTTCTCTGCTTGGTCTTTCTTGCCAGTAAATCTTGCATAATTTCAATTTTGTGAAAACTTAAGACAATAGTGTCCCAATTTGGAATTATTATATAACTTCATCCAATGTCACTAGTTTCACAAGTGACTTGATCGACTTCTTCTTCAATCTCCTTGCTTTAGAGTCTACAGTATTGGTGCTCAACAGTGAGATTTGCAAGTCCTATGATGGGAGCTCCATATTTGGCCTTGTTGTACCAACTTGTTCCTTTTTCTTCTTCTATTCCTTAGTCTTCTTATGTTCCGTGATATTTTGTTCCTCAATTTTCAAGAATTCACTTGTTTAACTTGTCTTAGGGGTGACCGCAAGAAGTTAGGTTGCAATTTCATGGAAGTCAGATCCACGAAATTGTACTTCTCAGAAACGGGTACCCAATTTTTTAAAAATCAGGTACCTGTTTCTAAAATTATGCTTTGGGCACCCGAGCCGAATTTTAAAAATTGGGTACCCGATATTTAAAATGGATCAGGTGCTCAAGCCGCTTAACTATCGGGCACCCACCTTTTTAAGAATCGGGTACCTGATTTCTTAAAAATTGGGTACCTAATTTTTTAAAAATCGGGTACCCAATTTGTAAAACTTCTATATAGCGCTTTTTTGGCATTTTAGAGTTCATTTTCATAACCTCAAAAATGGGAGCCTGATTAGAGATGCATACGGGAGCCCATTTCTCAGCCCTACCAACTACCCCCTTGCTGCTAGTTTTTGATACACAGGTATTTTAATATGTTTTATACTATTTTACTTTATTTTTTTCAATTTTCAATTTAATATGTATGTTAATTTATTGTTTTTTCACTTTTCATATGTACGTAAAATTGTAAATTTACATTGTTAATGAACTTAAATGTTTAAATTTTTGTATTTGTTAATTAAAATATAGTTTCGTAAATGTTTATTTAAAAAATTATTATTTTAGATGTTTTGAAATGTATTTAATTTATGTATTTATTACAATGTTGAATGATTAGATTAGATGTAAATTTATTGTTTAAACATGTAATTTTACAAATAAATATAACCTCGACCTAAAACCATATAACCTCGACCTTGTTTTAACTATTTAACCTCGACCTAAAACCATATAACCTCGACCTTGTTTTAACTATAACCTCGACCTAAATTTATTGTTTAAACTATAATCTCGACCTAACCATATAAATAAAACCCTAAACATATTATAAAATACTTAATCACATAACAGCCGGCCAAGGGATCCAAACAAAAAACTTATAGTGTTTAAAATGATTTTACTTAAATTGTATTGTACTTTGTTTCATGGATCGAAAATGGATGATGTAAACTATTTTATAAATGTATATTCTTTCAGCCTTTCATACCCTATGACATGTACAGTGGATGATTGTGCATTCCGAATTAATTTGCCAAGTGACATTCGGAACAAATGTATATAAATTATTTAAATGGATTGAACTAAAGTAGTTAATATGAACTTTCATGTGGACACGTTATTTATTTTACTTTTAGTGGTTTATAATTATTTAAAAATGAAATGTAAATGTGCTCATTAAGGAATGCAATCTCTTATGTTTTTTATAAATGTAAATTATTGTGTGTATGTTATTGCTTGCTTGGTAAAACTTTTGATTAGTTCTTTGGATCCCTTGGCTGGGCATCATTTAGGATTAGTTCTATAATGTCAGTTTGTATTGAATTTAACTCTAATCATAACCCTTACTATCATCTTAACCTAAGTAATCTTAATTTGCTAAAACCTACACCAGGTAATATATAAATAATTAAATAACTTTCCTATCTTACCTTGAGTACTAATTTTATAAATGTCAAACCCTAAGATTGAAAGGTAACCCTGGCCCTTAACTAATTAATATTATACTTATAAACCAAATTGAATTAAACCATGATCATAAACCTAATTATATATCCCAACTTAAGAGTAGAAAACCTTGAATTTAACCTTAAAAATCCTTTCCCCAACCATTAACCAAATTGAACCATTACCCTAGAAGATTGAACCAAGTTAAACGTTGACCTTAAGACTAAACCAAATCACCCTAAACTAGAACTCAATAATATATTGAACACTTTAAAACAAAATTCAAACCTAACCTTTTTGAATTAATGTTGGTTTTTAATCTAAAAGCTCTAACTATAATTCTATATCTAAAACCAAATTTAGCACTTTAAAACTTAATTCAATTTATTAACTCTTGTCCTAATTGAAACCTAAGCATGTAAACCTAATCAAACAATACAAACCAAATTGAACCCTAATCCTAAAACTAATTAAACATTGATATCAAGGTCTCAAAATGATACATCATAAAAAAAATAGAAGAGACTTGAACGAATCAGGCATCTAATTAAGTAACCCTCCTTGACCATCAAGAGGTGGAGGTTTCCACATCAGTGCGAGTACGAGCCAGGACTAGACCCTTGGATGGGTAGCCTAAATGTTTATTACCTTTGCAGAATGGAAGGCCACACAAAAAAATATTGCCTTATTCTATAAAAAGAAATACCCACCCCCTAGTGATATATATAGTAAGATCTTTTTCCTAATTTTACTATCAATTTTTTTGGTTAGAAGATGATGATAGTTCAAAATGATTTAGAAGATAGGGATAAAATGAGAACCATCATTCCTAGAATGAAGATGCATTATTCCAAGTGATAAACCCATTTCTATCATAAATCAACTCCTCCATCCAAAAAATTAGTAATCAGAAATCCCTACGTCAAGTAATCACTGGAGGGCTCATAAAATTGATCAAGTGATCAACAAAGGGCTCATAAAATCCCTAGGTCAAGTAATCAATTGATCCCCAAGGGGAGATAAGAATCTCATTAAAAATTAGAGACAGGACACTCCTAAATGCATATCATACAAAATAATTATTGCCAAGGTCTTAGCCTCTAGACTAGAAGATATCCTACCCAAGATCATTTACCCTACACAAAAGTGTTTTGTTAAGGATATTTATGCATATTGGAGAACTTGATAACCTATTGGAAGACTTTGGATTGAGAAACATTTCTAGGATAGAGTGTAGGCATGCTCAAGTAATTGATTATGAAAATGTCTAAAAAAGGGTGGAATGGAGTTTCACTATGATGATGTTGAAAGCCCTCCATCCAATATTAAATGTAAAATGGTGTCCTCTCTTATGATTGGTGTCAAGGTTTTAGTAAAGAAATTAATGGGGCTAGATCATAATTTTTAGGACTCTCTAGATCAATTATGAAAGGGTGTCCTCTTGCATCCTCTTTATTTTTTATTGTTGAACATTGACTCATTACATTATCTCCTTAGAGATAACCAGTTGTCTCTAAAAGTTAGAGGATCTACTCTCCAAATAATTAATAAGTATCTAATGTACATAGTTTATTAATAATATATTTGTATTCTTTTTAAGCTAGAAGAGTGCAATACGAGTCATTTAATGATCAAATTGGACCTCTTTTCTTTGTATCGGGTAGTAAGATTTATGTATCTACATCTATCTTATTGGGGCTAAATATTGAGTCCCATACCTTGTGTAGGTAATATGGTATTGGATGGAGATTTCATAATTAAGTGGTTAGGTGCCTAGGGATTCCATCTGTAGTAAACCCTAACATATAAATGAAATGTGTCTTTATATTAAGAAGAAAATCTTTGGAAAACTCAACAACTGGAACTCTAATTATCTCACTTTGGTTGGTAGAATTCAAGTATGTTAAAAGATTCTCTCCTTGAATATTTGGTGTAAGTTTGTCTTCTTCCTACTCATTTTATTTAAATCAATTTGGTCTTCCATATAAATCTATTAGGACCATTTCGTGGATAGCCAAGGGATTACTTTGGCAATAAAATGGATAGCCAAAGCTTCATAAGGTAATGAATTATGGATTATGATTAGAATTAGGATTATTATACATGGTTAGGGATAGGGTTCACATGTAAATTAGTCCATTACTTGACATGATCTACACTTATAGTTTGCAAGAAGGTTTTCAACTTGGTGCCATACTCTATTTTTGAGATCTTCTAAAATTTCTTTTGTAAGAGATGTTTATCTCAATACCTGTATATGTACATAATATGATGGTGCTTCCCCATACATAGATACTCAATATACTTTACACATTATATGTAACTTCTTATATTTTCACCTTTACATCTTTTCCCCCTTTCTAATGTAAATGCCAAAGGTGAATTTTACATGGTTATTCCAAAATGTGACAAGAAGTCAGAACATACCTTTAGAATTATGCCATTGTCTTGTCCCAATTTTCTTGTAACATCTTGTTTGTGTGCAATGTAATCTAAACTTCTGCTGATAATTCTATCATTTGATCAAAAATGGAGAAATTTTTAGCATGTGCTCTATGACATGAGTGTTTTCGACACCCTTCTAGAGAATATTTTTTATTAGCCAAATACTTTTTGTAGAACTTCATATGACCAGGTTTACAACAATAATGCATGAGTTAAGTTTTAGATTTTGATTCTTTGAAGAATCATGAAGTTTTTTGTATCCTTTCTATATAGTAGAATTGTCCCCTCATTCCCAAAAGCCCCAAAATTCTCCTCATCCCTAGGTGACTTAGTTAATGGGGATGCCTATTTTAAGTGTTGAGATTTGTACTTGTGTCACACAAGGTTTTTCTCTTTGTTCTTCTCCCTATTCTATTATGTTTGTAATATGGTCATATGATTGCATAGAAGGTTGACTCCTTTGAATGCTCTATGACAAGAGCATTTTTGACACCTTTCCAAGAACAATTTTTGATTAGCCAACTGCTTTTTGTAGAATTTCATATGACCTACTTTACAACAATAATGTCATGTGATAGATTTTAGATTCTTTGAAGAATTGTGAAGTTTGTTCTATCCTTTCTATATATAGCATAATTGTCTTTGCCTTTGTCCTTGGTATTTAATGGTTTTTCATGTTGGATGTGTCATTGTTGATAGAAAACTACTTATGTTAAAAAGTGGATAATAGTTAGGATTCAAACTACAATCATAAATATTTTTTAATCAATTCATAATTCTATCTCTAAGCTTTCATTAGATAATTGTAACCTTAACTCTCATCTTAGGACCATAATAAATATCTGATACAGGTAAATATAATTGTAACTAAAACCATAATCCTAGGTAAGTTCCCTAACATTAAAGGATCACAATCATTATAATAATCTTAGGCTTAGCCATCATGAAAACTGTTAACATAACAAAATTGTAAACCATAACCTTGTCATAATCTTAACTTTGTTTCATCCTGAGACATGAACATGTATAATCCATAATGAGTTCATACTTAAAAATTTAGTATTTAATGTTTAATTTGACTTAAGTGTTTAACTTTATTTATAATTTAATTGATATAATTTTAATAAAGATATGCACATTTATATAGATCTAGTTGATAAATTTTAGATTTAAATTTTATTAAATAGTAATTTTGTCATACATGTATTATGTTGTGATGTATTTTTGATGTGTTTTATGTTTTATGTTGTTTAAATATATATGCAGATTATATTTGATGGACCCACCGCCACCCCCTCCCCCTCCCATACCCCCACCTCTGCCACCTCCATCTCCACCTCCACCTCCACCTCCACCCCCACCCACACCTCCACCACCCACCACAGATGAGCTCCGTGAGACCATGAGGCATAGCTTCAACGACCTCATGAGTGATATAGAGGCTATCCGACGTGAGAGGCACCCCACCCCCTCACCTACTATGTCTTGCAGATAGCATGCAAGGCGTGGTTGAATCCATTCATCATTTTGATTTAGACATCGATTCATTTAGATCATGGAGGGAAAGCATGTGTGCCTTCTACTCTGATGGCTTATCATATATAGAGGTTTATAACCTACATATAGGTAAAGGAAATTTTCAACATTATTTTGTAAAGCCTAAGACGGGTGAACCAATTAGTGAGAAGAAGCCTCACATTTCCATTAGGTGGTGTACACATCTGCGCATAGCAGCACATTTTTGGGAGCGGTGGTGGATGGTATTTGACCATCCACCACACGCTAATCATGAGGTGCCAATGTACTTCCTTAGAAATTTATGGGCTGAGTTTGAGTTGGGTTTGAAACCCAACTATTTTGATATGAAAGCATTTCAGGGGGTTGGTAGAGGGATGCCTCAGGATAGGCCTAGGGCAAAGCTGAGTGACATAATGAGAAATCACAAGCGAGTTGAGCCCCTTGTACCTCTTCCTGCACCTATTGTGCCTGATCCTCACCATCATCATGTGATTTCATCTGCTTTTACCCATTTGAGTGCCCTTTCGGGCAATTTATTACAGTAGTGGACGCAGGCAGTACATGCTCCTCCACTTGGACATGTTTGTATTAGCTGTGGAGGCATATGCACAGGCCCCCAGAGCAATCCTAGTGTAGCACACGATGGCCATTATGCTGAGGGTGCATATTTTGACGATGATGTATATGCTGCCCATGGTGATGGTAGTGACGAGATAGATGTGTCATCAGTTGTTGACCTCATGCAGCAAGGAGAGCCTAGAGAGAGTCAAGAGTAGAAGTAAAATTTTAATTTCAATATAAATATAAAGTGCATATAATTATTTACTTTCTACATATATGTGTAATTGTATTAACTATATTAATTTTTACTTTTCAAATAACAGAGGATGGATGACTTTGTTCCTCCTAGGAGGCAGTATAGTCTTTTTTTGAGACCTACAAATGTTGGCATCCCTTATACGGTATGCACTTTGAATTACACTGTAAAAATGTACATTCAAATTCAAATTTTATAACATGTGCTCATATGTTCTTTTTATTTGATTTTGTAGGGATTGTCTGCATCTACACATACTAATGTTAGTACAAGTCCTACTCCAGTTACCACTCAGACACAACCTCAAATACATGTGGTATGAACTTTTGACTGAAGAAAAATAATTTGTATTATTTTTATGTATGTACATTATTATTAACTTATAATCTAAACAATTTTGACTCACATGTATATATATTTTATGTGTTTTGATTTTACGAACAGGAGCATGGATATCATACTCATCCATACATGCCTCAGTATAGTCTATTTTCGACTCCATCTTATGATTATCATGCTAGCATACCTGTAGACACATCTGTGACATTGGCTAACACTCAGGTATGATATATACATTATATATACATGTTTAATTTATAGTGTATAAAAAATGTAGTGTACAAATTATGTACTTTGTAATTATATTCATGTATATTTAATTTTGACTAAACGTTTATGTATCCATAATTTTAAGAGTACGTCACCACAAGTGTTGTTGAGAGCATAGGACTTAGCCAAATGGAGGTACCTACATCGTCATTTGAGGTTAGTATTGTGATTTATGTACATAATGTATTGTTCATTATGCTCTAAAATCAAATTAAAAAAATGTATGTATTGTAAATTACAGGACCTCACCATTGCTGCATTTGGTAGTTTTGATAGTGCACCTCCTCCCGTTACTGAGGGACACCCATCTCATGTGGTATAATTTATTTTATTATGTAGTGAATATTTAATTTATTTGCAAGCTAGATTTTGAGACCCATTTCAATTAAGCAAGTACATGATGAGACGTGCCTCCTGTTACACAAGGTGATACATCTACCTCACAGGGTGTCCGACATGATGAGACAACTCATATTACACATGATGATCCATCTGAATCCTCTTCACGTGGAGCAAAGAGGACATTTGATCAGATAGATTAGGTCTTTTTGGCGCCTATAGATTGTGTTTTTATGATGTATATATATTATTTATAATGTATGTACACTTTGTGTTAGGATAGTTAAAACTGTATGTTAGACCATGTATTTTTTCACTTCATAGATCATGTTATGATGTATGTTAGACCATGTACTATTTTTTTATGATTTCTTATCATCCTTGTGTATGTAGTACATATATTACTATGTTTCACCATGTTTTAAGTATATTCAAACCATTTTCTTTATTCTGACATATTTTATTCATGAACATATGACACATTTTGTAAGTATATATGCAATATGAACAATAATTTTAACTATCTATAGAGCATTATTGGATAAATATCACATCAAATTTATGCATTGAGATAATTCATACAAATAAAATTGACCTACTCAATTAAAAAATGTATTGATAACGTACCTAACAATGTATCATAAGTGATCTTAATGTGTCGTTTGGTAATGTAAGACTCATTATCACCTAATAAGACCTATTATGTGGTATTAAACATATGAATACCTATCATAACGTATAACAGACATAATGACTTATTAAGACTCCCATGTCCCCTTAAGACACACATGTATGAATAACATACCTAATAATGTACATCATGTAAGTGATCTTAATGTGTTTTTTGGTAATGAAAGATATAATCAATACAATGAATACAATGAGTAATGATCTTTAAATTATCATGTGCAAGTCACTTGTTTTTAATATTACAATCAATAGTAATTTGAAACTTCAAACAAACATTAATTTAAACATGCTTGAATGTAAAAGTAATAGAACAAAATAGGAGGTCATTACTTAAATTAACAATTAATTTATAATAATTTATCAAGTGCACATACCTTTAACTTTCAAATAGAAGTAAACTCTCATTTTTGAATTAGTTTGTACAACATATTTCACAATATATGTAAGACAATGTCAATGATATATTTATAGTTCACTGAACTCATTTGAAACATAAATTTGGTTGAACGCGTCTCTTCAAATGAGGTCCTATAAAATAAAAATGTAAAACAAAAACACACATGTTAATAAACACATAAATTAATATTCAAGGCATCTGAACTATGTAAATATATGTGTAATTTGTATGTACTTACTATGTGAAATTGCACAAGATGTTGATGTTCGATCCACTTTAACACTTAAATTTGCATAAATTGTAATTGAGACCTGAATAAGAGGTATATAAGTTCTCTAAATTGGTATTGACAACACAAACATACATGTAATTAAATTATATAAGTACATATATATATATATATATAAATAATACAATAATGAAAAAACTTACATGTGTTTGATTTGAATGTAGTCATCCACTGTACCATCTACATCCTCTCTCTTTTGCAATGCATCTATTATTGTCTCGTGCTCGTCCATTGAAATTGTCCATAATACCTTATTGGCGGGTCTCCCTTTGTACCTTTCTAATTTGATATTTGTTGCCACAACCAAATGAGAATAGTGTAAAATCTTCTTTTCGGTTTGGTAGTCTTTAAATGCTGGCAAACCATTTCTTCTTGTTAGGTATCTACGTAGCCAGGTGCCAGCTACAACAATAGACCCGATTGGATACTCAAAACCATCATCGTATACTTGATGACATGTCATTTTTTTCTTAGGTTCCACACATCTAGCTAGCCAATACTCAGTCTGTTCATCATTATCACTAGGCGCAATAACAACATAAACATGTCCTAAAAGATAAGATAAAGTATAGAAACACTTTAATCACTCGTGTACATATGAAAATTATATAAATTGAAGCATGAGATCGCAAAAAAACTAATTAAATTGTGCATACCAGGTTCTATGAGGTCTGAAATATGATCATAGTCTTCTGATACAAAAGTAACATTCTGGCCTTCATTTACTATATCATCTTCAAAATGCATGTCAGTAGGTGCTAATGATCTTTTTTGCCAATCTTCAACCCATTTTGTATTCTCACATTCTTCCCATTCACCTGTAAGACAAAATTGACAAAAACAAGCAAGCTCCCTAATCCATATAGTCCAAGTGTTAGAATCTGAACTCCTAAATGAATGCCATTTAGCTGAACCACTAATTGTATCACAATCATATCTTGAAGGGATATTATTTTCTTCAACTAGGTAGAAGAAATGTTGGATTGTAGAGTTTTGACTTGATCCTGTGTATAAATATTTGTTATACCATTCGACAATCTCATGTGCATTTTTGAATTTAGCTCTTTCCTCAAATTTTAATTTCTCTTTACTAAGGGCTCTCTTCACACATGCACTAGCACCATCATGTTCTCCTTTACCATGTCCAGCCTCAAAAAAACTCCACACATGTTGGATGCTAGTTTTCTTATGTGTCCTACTCAACCAATAGAACATTCTAGCATTCTTGAATTGTCCTGTACAATTATCTATCCATATCCAATGGTGTGTCATTTGAATTTGTCTCTCTTTTAAATTATCATAAAGGACCTTGAAACAATATTGGACAAGCTTAGATGAATGGAGTTTATTATCACTTAAATAAAAATGGTACTCTCTCAATATTTTTTGATCCTCCTCTGTACTATCAGTTGCATGCCTATAAACTATATGAACATAAATTGTTACTTGCACTGAATTGTAATATTGTGGTTGTACCTCTTCTTGCGGTGCAAGCATGTAGTTCTCTACAAAGTCAACAACTAAAAGTATAGTACCAATTGGAAATGTATGCTTACATATTCAAAATTGTCCATCAAGCCATCTAGAATATTGAGAGTGTTTAACATATTTTGGTATGATCACACTCTTAAACTCATCCATAAATGCATGACAACTAACTTTATCTGTAACTAGATCACACCTTCTTCCAAACTTCCCATCCTTCAATGGATATTCAATAGTTTTGAATCTTTTTACCTCAACTAATTGTTGTCCAAAAGTAGTCAAAGAATTTTCATGCAAACATTCATCTAACAAAGAAAGATTTCCACACATATCACATGTACTAGAAAGACATGCATTGAAAAGAAAGTATTGATCATTAGATGGCTTACAAAACAAACCTGATATGAAATCTTTTATAGTTTGAGGTGGTATTTTTATACCACATTCTTGCAACATTTCTTTACTATGCATGGTACCATGTATAGATTGAAATACATCATAATGGTAATGAAATTGAATATGAGTTTTACAACAACATGTGATTCTTTCCTTATTAATCCTTACATACCATGGTTTACACTTTTCAAAAGATCTTTGACTAATGGTAATATTTAATACCTTACCATCTACAAATTTTTTAAACAATTCAGTTTGAGTCATGTCCAAAAGGTGCTTAGGATGTGGATCACATATTTTTGACCCAATTCTCAATTTAAGAACATCTCTTGAATTGGGTGATACTCTTGTATTATCATGCCAAAAATTTTCAATCAAACTTTTGATTTCACTAGTAAGTTTCATATCACATCTCGGGGGTCTACCACTAGAAATCCAGAAAATATTTGTTGGATCACATTCAAACTTAACCCTTCTCTTTATAGCTCTTTCTAAAGTCTTTTGATTCATATTAAGATATCCACTTATGTTGGTAATCAATCTTTTGTCAGATGTTGATTTGTTAACTAAAGCTATTGTTATTGCTCGTCGTTCTGCATTCTTATCTTTAGACCGACTTCTCTTTCTGATAACATCAAAGGCACTAGTAACAGTGGATACAACTTGTTTTAAAGACTCATTTTTATTCTTTGGTTTTGCATACATTCCCAACCTTCTCATTACCTTTTGCATTTTAGACATTTTAATTAGTTGCAACATTAGCTGACATTAAAACCCAAATTTCTTATTATAAAAAAAATGCCTATACAATCTATTAGCATGTGTCCTAATTTGTCTCCATGAAACCAATCCCTCAAGATTATCTAACACATCATTAGGAATATGAAAATTATGTTTAGACACTTTACTAACATCCTGACATGTTTGTTCAGTAGTTGGCATTTCTATGTCTACATTCATGCAATTTTTATTTTTAGACACTTTACTATTTTCACTGTTATTTGGGATTTGAATATCATTTTCAAATTTTTTTGGCATTTCTTTTGGGGTAGGCATTTCAATTGGAGTGTTTTGTGCATGATCGTTTGACAATTGCTTCTCATGAAGAAAATCTAAATCGTTTAAATCGTAACCTACTTCTAAAAAATCACCAATTTCATCACGAGACAAAATTCGAGGGTTTGGAGAGACACCTGTATTGAACACATAATTAGAATGTGCACCTAAATTTTCTTGTATTGGGTTCTCTTCTTTGACTTCTTCATCCATAAATTCATTTATTTGTGTCAAATTATGGTGTCCGTACACGAGCATGGTATGGTCCTGAAACAAGCATTTTGAAAAAGTGGTTTTTAAAGATCCATACCAAAAAAATAATCTAATAAATTACATATTCAAAAACTATATTCCAAACACTAAAAATTTTATTTCTAGAGCTTTTTAATATTCAATCTCTAAATACCTCAAATTTTGACATCAATTGACAAAAAAATTCAAAAACAAGAAAAACACTTCCACTTTTTAGCCAAAAGTGAGACCCAATTTCTTGCATTGACCCTTAGTTATCTATTTTGATCCTATGATCACTGAACTTTATTCTCATTTTCCTCTAATGTCTCATGTGGTAGTGGTGCTTGTACACCTATTTGATCTGTTTTAGTGACTTTAAATTGACTTCCAAAACTTGATTGTCCAACCTCTTTAACTCCCTCCTGTTAAGGTCCTGAGGAAATTATAGTAGACTAATCTTCTTGGGCTCTAAGGATCTTCTCCCTTTTATCCTTTATTGGTAACAATACCATTAGTGGCTTGATCTTTACATTCATCCTCAGTAGGTTCAATGTTTGTAGTATTTGTCAACTTTCCTATTTCTCAATACCATCTCTTTGTGCATCTTGTTTATCCTTCCACTCAACAACAAATGTAGGTAAGTTGAAAGCAATGGTTCAATTATATATTATCTTTTATGTTACACAAAATGTCAAGTCTTTATGACTCAGTATCTTCCAAACTCACTTGGGCAATGAAGATAGTTTCAAGGATCTTCAGAGAATTCCAAAGTTAATCAAGTTCAAAGAAGTTTCTGTCAAGTTCACTCAGGCACTAAAGGAAGTTGGCACGAAGATAGTGACTACTGAGTTCACCAGAGCCCCAAAGAGAAGTTGGCAAGGAACCAGTGTTAACTGAGCTTAGTTGGTTAACAAAGGGAATTCAATTTAGGATGCAATGTTAACTAAGCTCACATGGTTAACAAAGGAAGTATGAAGAAATTCTTTTTTGAGTTGTCTATGTGCAGGATCATGTTGTACCAAACAATGGCCTTAAGTGGCAGTGAAAAATCAACAAATCAGTGTTATGTCAACTTGACACATAATTTTAAAGTGGTTATGGACTTTATATCAAAAATTTGTAAGAAAATAATATGTAGGAAATTGAATTTAGTTTATAAACTACTAGGCCTTATCTAGAGAAAAAAATAATTGATTGCTCAAAAGTTTGGATTTTAATCCAGTACTATGAAAATTTTGGGGCAAAAATAAAAAGTAGGTGTATGTCTAACCACCTTAATCAAAATTAAATGATAATATTTTTTTAATATAATTATAGATATAAAAAGTAGACTCATGCCCGGATATGATGCATATTTTTGGGTATTTTTATTCTAAATAAATAATTAAATATGAATATTCTAATAAAACATTTTCAGAAAAAAAATCTCGTGTCTAACCACATTAACTAATACAAAATTTTATCAATTTTTTTTTTCTTATACTAGGTGAAGCATAGAATGTGACACAACTTTTGGATTTAAAAAATGTTATACCATTTGAAAGTTACAGCTATTTTTTAATCAATATGTCAATCAACACTTTACAATAATCTTCATTAAAAATTAACTAATAAATACTTATCAAACTCAAAATTTGACAGCAATTATATCGATGGAATCTCGAGAGTGATATAAAAAAAACCCTTTTTGTTTCATTCAATTTCGATCAAAACAACATTGTCAGATGGCTATCCAAAGTCTAAGTGTCACTAAAACCCTTCTCAAACACATTTTTGGGTTGACCAAATAGGCTTGGTAAATACTAGGCCTCATCAAATACTTAATACAGAATCAGATATCCAATTTCAAATCGAATATCCGATTAGGCCCAGCAATTTTCCACATCAATTTGGAGGGAAATTTAAGAGGGGGGATTTTTTTTAATTTTAAATTTGGAGTTAGAGAAATTTAAGAGGAAATAAATTTAAGAGCGAAACTTTAGATTGTTTTAGAGGGAAATTTATTTCAAAAAGTGTGGACATTAATAATAATATTATTATATATTATTATTATTATTATATTATAGTAATATGTATGATTATTATTATTAAATATAATATAGTTATAAATATAATTATTATTATTATAACTAAATATCATATAGTGATATATATTATTATTATCAAATATTTATAGTAGTATTATATGACTAAATTATTATATTAATAATATAGATGGTTATTATTATTATTAAATCTATAATCTAGTAACATATATAATTATTATTGTTATATAATATAATAATATATTATTATTATATTAAAATATACAATATTATATAATTAAAAAATATAATATTGTCATAAACTGCATCATTTTGATGTATTTCATGACAACATATGTCCCTAGGGCACCTAGTGACCCCTTTCGATGCATTTCCAAAGGGTCCCTAGGGGTCCTAGGGATATACATTGTCATGGAATATGTCAAAAGGGGTCATAAGTTAGCCTATGAACCCATTCAACCCATATGAATGATTCTAATATGTCCCTAGGGATCCTAGGGACATATTTCATCATGTAATAGGTTGAAAGGGATCATAGGTCACCTTATGAAACCCTCCAACCCATATAAATAATTCTAATATGTCACTAGGGGTCCTAGGACCCCTAGGGACATATGTTGTCATGGAATGGGTCGAAGGGGATCATAGAGTGATCTATGACCCTCTTTGACCCATATGAACGATTCTAATATGTCCCTAGGGGTCCTAGGACCCCTACAAACATATGTCATCGTGGAATGTGTTGAAGGGGGGCCATAGGTCACCCTATGACCCCCTTCAACAAATATGAACAATTCTAATATGTCATATGTCATCATGGAATGTGTCGAAGACCTATGACCCCCTTTAACCTATATGAATGATTCTAATATGTCCCTAGGGGTCTTAGGACCCCTAGGGACATATGTCATCATGTAATGGGTCGAAGGGCCTATGAACCCCTTTGACCCATATGAACGATTCTAATATGTCCCTAAGGGTCCTAAGACCCTAGAGACATATGTCATCATGGAATATGTTGAACAAGGTCATTGAGTGACCTATGACCCCCTTCAACCCATATAAATGACTCCAATATGTCCCTAGGGATCCTAGGATCCTTAGGGACATGTCATAATGGAATGGGTCAAAATAGGTCATAGGACACCCTACGACCTCATTCAACCCATATGAAAGATTCTAACTTGTCCCTAGGGGTCCTAGGACCCCTAGGGACATATGTTGTCTTGGAATGTCTCGAAGGGGGTCATAGGTCACCCTATGACCCCCTTCAAACCATAAGAATAATTCTAATATGTCACTAGGGTTCCTAGGACCAGTAGGGATATATGTCATCATGTAATGGGTCAAAGGGGGTCATAGGTCACCCTATGACCCCCTTCGACCCATATGAACGATTCTAATACATCCTTAGGGGTCCTAAGACTCCTAGGGACATATGTCATCATAGACTGTGTAAAAGGGGGTCATAGGTCACCTTATGACCCTATTTGACCCATATGAATGATTATATTATGTCCTTAGGGGTCCTAGAACCCCTAGGGACATATGTCATTATGTAATGGGTTGAAGGGGGTCATAGGTCATCATATGACCCCCTTTGACCCATATGAATGATTATAATATGTCCTTCGGGGTCCTAGGACCCTTAGCAACATATGTCATCATGAAATGGGTTGAAAGGGGTCATAGGTCACCCTATGACCCCCTTAAACCTATACGATCGATTCTAATATGTCCTAGGACCCCTAGGGACATATGTCATCATGGAATGTGTCTTGACCAATATGAATGATTCTAAAATGTCCCTAGGGGTCCTAGGGCCCCTAGGGACATATATCATCATGGAATGGGTCAAAGGGGGTCATAGGTCACCCTATGGCCCCCTTCCACCCATATAAATGACTTTAATTTGTTCGTAGGGGTCCTAGGACCCCTAGGGACATATGTCATCATATAATGGGTTGAAAGGGGTCATAGGTCACCCTATTACCCCCTTCGACCCATATGAATGATTCTAATATGTCTCTAGGGGTCCCAGGACCCCTAGGGACATATGTCATCATGGAATATGTCAAAGGTTGTCATAGGTCACCCTATGACGCCCTTCAACCCATATAAATGATTGTAATATGTCCCTATGAGTCCTATGACCCCTAGGGACATATGTTGTCATGTAATAGGTAGAAAGGGGTCATAGGTCACCCTATGAACCCATTTGACCCAAATGAACGATTCTAATATGTCCTAGGGGGTCATAGGACCCATAGAGACATATGTCATCATGGAATGTGTTGAACCTATGACCCCCTTTGACCTATATGAATGATTCTAATATGTCCCTAGGGTTTCTAGGACCCCTAGGGACATAAATCATCATGTAATGGGTGGAAAGGATCATAGGGTGAACCCATATGAATGATTCTAAGATGTCCCTCAAATTCTTAGGACATATGAATCGTTCATATGTGTTGAAGGTGACCTATGACCCCCTTCAACCCATATGAAGGATTCTAATATGTCCCTAGGGTTCCTAGGATCCCTAGGGACATATGTAATCAAGTAATGGCTGGAAGGGTGACCTATGACCCCCTTCAACCCATATGAACTTCTCTAATATGTTCCTAAGGCTCGTAGGACCCCTAGAGACATATGTAATCATGTAATGGGTCGAAGGGGGTCATAGGTCATCTTATGACCCCTTTCAACCCATGTGAATGATTATAATATGTCCCTATGGGTCCTAGGACCCCTAGGGACATATGTCATCATTGAATGGGTCAAAGGGGGTCATAGTTCACCCTATCAACACCTTCGACCCATATGAATGATACTAATATGTTCCTAGGGGTCCTACGACCCCTAGGGACATATATCATTATGGAATGTGTTGAAGGGGGTCATAGGTCACCCTATGACCCCCTTCGACCCATATGAATGATTCTAATATGTCCCTAGGGGTCCTAGGCCTAGGGACATATATCGTCATGGAATGTGTTGAAGGGGGTCATAGGTCACCCAATGACCTGCTTTGACCCATATGAACAATTTTAATATGTCCCTAGGGGTCTTAGGACCCCTAGGGACATATGCCATCATGAAATGTGTTGACTTCAACCCATATGAATGATTCTAATATGTCTGTAGGGGTCCTATGACCCTTAGGGACATATATCGTCATGGAATGTGTCAAAAGGGGTCATAGATCACCCTACAACCCCCTTCGAACCATATGAATGATTCTAATATGTCCTTGGAGGTCCTAGGACCCCTAGAGACATATGCCATCATGTAATGGGTCAAAAGGGGTCATAAGTCACCCTATGACCTCCTTTGACCCATATGAACGATTCTAATAAGTCCCTAGGGGTCATAGGACCCCTAGGGACATATGTCATCATGGAATGTGTCAAAGGGGGTCATAGGTCACCCTATGACCCCCTTCAACCCATATGAACCATTCTAATATGTCCCTAGGGTTCCTAGGATCCCTAAGGACATATGTCCTCATGTAATAAGTCATGGAATGGATCGAAGGGGGTCATAGGTCACCCTATGACTTCCTTCGACCCATATGAATGATCTCCTTCGACCCATATGAATGATTCTAATATGTTCCTTGGCGTCATAGGACCCCTCGGGGCATTTTTCATCATGGACTGGGTCGAAAGGGGTCATAAGTCACCCTATGAACCCCTTCTACCCATATGAATGATTCTAATATGTCTCTAGGGGTCCTAGGAGTCCTAGGGACATATGTCATCATAGAATGTGTCAAATGGGGTCATAGATCACCTTATGATCTCCATCAACCCATATGAATGATTATAATATGTCCCTAGGGGTCCTAGGACCGCTAGGGACATATTTCATCATGGAATGTGTCATGACCTATGACCCCCTTTGACCAATATAAACACTTCTAATATGTCCCTAGGGGTCCTAGGCCCCATAGGGACATATTTCATCATGGAATGTTTCGAAGAGGGTCATAGGTCACCTTAAGACCCCTTTCAACCCATAGGAATGATTCTAATATGTCTCTTGGGGTCTTACGACCCCTAGGGACACATGTTCTCATGTAATGGGTGGAAGGGGGTCATAGGTCACCCTATGACCCCCTTTGACCCATATGAATGATTCTAATATGTCCCTAGGGTACCTATGACCCCTAGGGACATATATCATCATGTAATGGGTGGAATGGGGTCATAGGTTACCCTATGACCCCCTTCGACCCATATGAACGATTCTAATATGTCCCTAGGGGTCCTAGGACCCTAGGGACATATGTTGTCATGAAATGGGTTGAAAGGGGTCATAGGTCACCCTATGACCCCATTCAACCCATATGAACAATTCTAATATGTTCCTATGGGTTGTAGGACCCTTAGGGACATATGTGATCATCTAATGTGTCGAAGTGGGCCATAGGTCACCCTATGACCCCCTTCAACCCATATGAATAATTTTAATATGTCCCTAGGGATCTTAGGACCCCTAGAGAGATATGTCATCATATAATGGGTGGAAGGGGGTCATAGGTCACCCTATGACCCCCTTAAACCCATATGAATGATTCTAATATGTCCCTAGTGGTCCTAGGACCCCTAGAGACATATGTTGTCATGTAATGGGTGGAAGGGTGTCATAAGTCACCCTATGACCCCCTTGACCCATATGAACAATTCTAGTATGTCACTAGTGGTCCTAGGACCTGTAGGGACACATGTAATGGGTTGAAAGGTGTCATAGGTCACCCTATGACCCCCTTTAACACATATGAGTGATTCTAATATGTCCCTAGGGGTCAGGATAAAATCTCCAAAAAATTCTCAACATCTACATGCAAAAAAATCAAATAGAGGAGAAAGAAACATACTACTATGCCATACTTACTATTAAAGTTGCATCCCAACTACCACAAACGTAGATTTTAAAAAAGAATAAACCTTAAAGCACAAAGGGTATTCAAATATCATCACCAAGATAAAGAGAGAGGGGGCCAAAGAAACTGCATAGAATCTTGATCTCTCACAAATTGCCTAACATTACTCTCACATATTAACATAGCCATTCACCATAGGTAATAAAACAAAATAATCATGAGTAAGAGAGAATAATGTCAACATTAAGAGAAGAAGCAAGAGATTGAACATAGAGCTAGGTTGTATTGGGAAACACAAAACCTATCTCAAACACTCCAACATGAAGACACCCACCTAAAGATATCTATAATATAATATTGAACTTAGTAGACTACTTAAGGATTAGATTCATACTTATTAGTCTCTATCTTTTAGACATGAAACATTAGTTTCCATGTTTTTGAATTATTAAATTTACAAAAGTTATTCAATTTCCAAATACACATCCATAAAAGTGCATAAAAATAACATTCTAATGTTAAAGGATCACCAGAGCGTAACTCTTATACCATTGATCTTGGCATCAAATTGTCAACACCATTAGCTCTAGGTGAGAAGGTGAACCCTAGTGACACCCTTGTTCTATCCATAGAGACCATCCATCATCCATGGAAACCTTGTACCTTAGAGTCTCCAAGGTGCTCTAAGTGCATTTCAAGGTCAATTTTCTAAGGGTCATAACTCAGAGCCCGTGAGGGCTATTGATGAAATGTCAAATTCTATAGGATGGTGATGCCAAGGCCTAAGATAACCTATCTCATTTTTTAGAGATCAAATTCCATTTGGATTCGGCACTGCAATCTCGCTCAATTCCAAAACTCAAAGTATGCCTCAATTCATAGCTGCACCAGACCATAACTCTGAAACTGTTGATCTTGCCATTGAATCATCAGTGCCATTAGCTCTAGGTGTGTGGGTGAACCCTACTGACACTATTGTTTCAGCCATGGAGATCATCCATGATCCACAGCCACCCCGTACCAAGGAGTCTCCAAGGTGCTCTAAGTGTATTTTGAGGTTAATCTTTTGAGGGTCATAACTCAAAGCTCATAAGGGTTATCAATGAAATGTCAAATTCTATAGGATGGTGATGCTGATACCTAAAATAAACTATCTCGTTTTTGAGAGATCACATTTTTTTTGGATTTAGCACAACAATCTCACTTGATGCCAAAACTCATAATGTGCCTTAGTTCATAGGTGCGGTAGAGTGTAACTTTGAAACCGGTGACCTTGGCATCAAATTTTTAGTGCCATTAGCTCTAAGTGTGCAAGTGAAACCTAGTGACACCCTTGTTCCATCTACAAAGACCATCCATTGTCTACGGCCACCCCATACTAAGGAGTCTCCAAGGTGCTCTAAGTGTATTTCAAGGTCAATCTTTTGAGGGTCATTACTCAAAGCTCGTGAGGGCTATTGATGAACTATCAAATTCTATGGGATTATGATGCTGATACCTAAAATAACCTATCTCATTTTCAAGAGATCACATTCTATTTGGATTATGCACAATGATCTCGCGTGATGCCAAAGTTCACAGTGTGCCTAGTTCATAGGTGCACTAGAGTGTAACTCTGAAACTGCTAATCTTGGCATCAAATTTTCAATGCCATTAGCTCTAGGTGGGCAAGTGAACCCTAGTGACACCCTTTTTCTATCCACAAAGACCATCCATTTTCTGCAGCCACCCCGTACCTTTGAGTCTCAAAGGTGCTCTAAGTGTATTTTGAGGTCGATCTTTCGAGGGTCATAACTCATATCTCATGAGGGCTATCGATGAACTATCAAATTTTATAGGACAGTGATGCCAAGGCCTAAAATAAGCTATCTCATTTTTGAGAGATCACATTCTATTTGGATTTGGCACAATATCTTGCTTGATGCCAAAACTCATAGTGTGCCTCAGTTCATAGGTGCACCAGAGTGTAACTCTGAAACTGCTAATCTTGGCATCAAATTGTTAGTGCTATTAGCTCTGATTGGGTGAGTGAACCCTAGTGACACCCTTGTTTCAGCCACGAAGATCATCCATCATCCGCAGCCACCCCATACTGAGGAGTCTCCAAGGTGCTCTAGGTGTGTTTTGAGGTTGATCTTCTGAAGGTCATAACTCAGAGCTCATGAGGGCTATCAATGAAACGTTAAATTCTACAAGATGGTTATGTTGATACCTAAAATAACCTATCTCATTTTTGAGAGATCACATTCTATTTGGATTTGGAACAACGATCTCGCTCGATGCCAAAGCTCGCAATGTGACTCAGTTCATAGGTGCACCAGAGCGTAACTCTGAAAATGCTGATCTTGGCATCGAATCATCAGTTCCATTAGCTTTGAGTGGGTAGGTGAACCCTAGTGACACCATGTTTCATCCATGGAAATAATCCATTGTCCATAGCCACCCTATACCGAGGAGTCTCCGAGGTGCTCTAAGTGCATTTCGAGGTCAATCTTCTGAGGGTCATAACTCGAAGCTTGTAAGGGCTATCGATGAACTATCAAATTCTAAAGGATGGTGATGCTGATATCTAAAATAACCTATCTCATTTTTGAGAGATCATAGTCCATTTGGATTTGGCATAGCGATTTCACTCGATGCTAAAACTCATAGTGTGCCTCAATTCATAGGTGCACCAGAGTGTAACTTTGAAACTGCTAATCTTGGCATCGAATTGTCAGCACTATTAGCTCTGGGTGGGCGAGTGAACCCTAGTAACACACTTGTTCCATCCATAGAGACCATCCATCATCTGCGGCCACCTCATACCAATGAGTCTCCAAGGTGCTCTAAGTGTGTTTTGAGGTCGATCTTCTGAGGGTCATAACTTAGAGCTCGTGAGGGCTATCGATGAAATGTTGAATTCTATAGGATGATGATGTTGATACCTAAAATAACTTAGCTCATTTTAAAGAGATCACATTTCGTTTGGATTTGGCATAGCGATCTTGCTCGTTGCCATCACTCATAGTGTGCCTTAGTTCATAGGTGAACTAGAGCATAACTTTGAAACCACTGATCTTGATGTTGAATCATCAGTGCATTTTGAGGTCGATATTCTAAGAGTCATAACTCAAAGCTCGTAAGGGCTATCAATGAAATGTTGAATTCTACAAGATGGTGATTTTGATACCCAAAATAATCTATCTCATTTTTAAGAGATCACATTTTATTTTGATTTGGCATAGTGATCTCGCTCAATGCCAAAACTCATAATGTGCCTCAGTTCATAGGTGCACCATAGCGTAACTTTGGAACTGCTAATCTTGGCATTGAATTATCAGTACCATTAGCTTTAGGTGGGCTAGTGAACCCTAGTGACACCCTTTTTCCATCCATAGAGACCATCAATCGTCCACAGCCACCCCGTACTAAGGAGTCTCCAAGGTGCTCTAACTACTTTTCAAGGTTGATCTTTCAAGGGTCATAACATGAAGCTCATGAGGGCTATCAATGAAACATCAAATTCTACAAGAAGGTGATGTTGATACCTGAAATAACCTATCTCATTTTTGAAAGATCACATTCTGTTTGGATTTGGCATAGCGATCTCTCTTGATGCCAAAACTTGCAGTGTGCCTTGGTTCATAGGTGCACCAGAGCGTAACTTTGAAAATGCTGATTTTGGCATCGAATCATCAGCTCCATTAGCTTTGGGTGGGTAGGTAAACCCTAGTGACATCCTTGTTCCATCCACAAAGACCATGCATCATCTGTAGCCACCCCGTACCAAGGAGTCTCCAAGGTTCTCTAAGTGCGTTTTGAGGTCAATCTTTTGAGGATCATAACTCAAAGCTCGTGAGGGCTATCAATGAAACAAAAAATTCTACAAAATGGTGATTTTGATACCAAAAATAACCTATCTCATTTTTTAGAGATCACATTTTGTTCAAATTTGGCACAACGATCTCACTCAATGCCAAAACTCACAGTGTGCCTCAGTTCATAGGTGCACCATAGCGTAACTTTGAAACTACTGATCTTGTCATCAAATCATCAACACCATTAGCTAGGAGTGGATAGGTGAACCCTAATGAGACTCTTGTTCCATCCACATAGACCATTCATCATCCATGACCATCCCATACCAAGGAGTCTCCAAGGTGCTCTAAGTGCATTTCGAGGTTGATCTTCTGAGGGTCATAAGTTGGAGCTATTGAGGGCTATCAATGAACCATTGAATGCTATAGGACGATGATCATGAGGCTTAAAATAACTCAGAGTTTGTGAGGGCTACCAATGAACCATCCAATAAAGTCTCTTAAGTTGAGATCTTTTGATGTTATGTTGAAATTGAAAAGTTGAGGTATGAGGATAGTAACAAAGTGAAGTGCTAGTTATCAAAGATTATGAATCTAGGAATGACTTTGTGGTTGGAAATAGAATCCATGGTTGAGGATTCAAGTCCTTAACTACGTTGAGATTATATTTGAAGCCAAGAGTTAATTTCAAGGTTGAAGGTGGAGTTTAAAATCAAATTTGGGGTTATCTAAACCTTGTGTAGGAGGTTAACAAGTGTGTTATGTCATTATAGCACTTCAAATTAAACATTGCATCCAAATTTGATAATAAAGGTTGTTAAAATTTTATTCAAAAATTATTTCAATTGAATCAAATATAAAAAACATAATCAAAATTAATGATATTGCATAAACATGAACAATACACATGATCCATGATAAATTGAACAATACTAGATACTATATTAATATCTATATCATTTTGCACATAAATGACAAAAATATATATCAAAATATAGGTATATATAGACAAAATTTTACACAAATATATATCAAAGATCATGTATCCATAGACAAAGTACTCAAATATATATCAAAATACATAGATCCATATACAAAATGTGGTTGATCATGCCATCGAAATGTGCATAACATCAATGTTTCTGTATACAATGTGGCATATGCCATCTCAAAATGTCTCATGATGCATCCTATGACAACTATACTATCATAGGGTGCTGATGGATGATCAAAATGCAGCCTCTTCACTGCACTAGGTGGATCGGATGCCTCCTCTGTAAACAAAAAAGGAAAACCCAAAGTTAGACTACCAATTTATATGATTCTCTGTATCTAACATTGAATTACTCAAATGCATAGAGATATTTTTTGTAATGAAAATTTATACTATTAAAATTTCATAATAAATACCTCTCTTACTGACCTCCTGCACTAGTCAGAAGTCCTCTCGTATGCCCTCGGCAATGCTTCTACCTCGCTAATTGTGGGCTATGTATGTTCAATTACATTTTTCAAATGAATCTACAACTTAAACTATAACATTATAATTCATAGCATGCTAAATTTATAAAATATTTAATCATGAATTCAAACTACAACTTACTATTGTAGGCTCCTCCTCAGGATAGAGTGGTTGCATCATCAAATCTACATAACTCTCCCTTCAGACCTCATGTGCACTAGGAGTATCCTATGAGATACAAACTAGTAGTTGTTAATATCATGGAAATCACTTTTGAATTTATTTATGAAGATAAGGAAAATAAAAAATAAATGATACTTATACATACAATGGGGGTCTTAGTGTGAATGGAAATGCTTGATTGTCTACGATACAGAATCTATATAGGCTCGTCACTAGTAGCCATTCCCTATATACAATAAAGAATGTAATTAAATTTCATTACCATAAATATTTTACAAGAATGCATTGATATTTAATCAAATAGAAAGCACC
This sequence comes from Cupressus sempervirens, assembly GCA_028749045.1. Taxonomy (NCBI): domain Eukaryota; kingdom Viridiplantae; phylum Streptophyta; class Pinopsida; order Cupressales; family Cupressaceae; genus Cupressus; species Cupressus sempervirens. Next base: position 300,409,459 of record CM053783.1, read on the forward strand.
TAATTACCTTTCCTTTGTCAATGTGTGTTGGCTCATCCCTACACTTTGTCCCCTTGGGATAAGTGGTACCTGCAAGAGAAAAGAAAGATTAACAACCATATATGCTACAATATCAAATAGAAAAAACAATATGAACACAACCTAATCTACCATAGATGTCTCAAGGCCAAATGAAATGGCCAAAATCATAGCATCATCAATCTGTCTGAGCTCCTCCTTGGTCATCAACTAAACTTGAACAAAGATCACATACATGTATAAGTCAGTATGGCTTAAAAATTAAAATTACTCTATTATAAAAATTAACTTTAAATCACATATGTCATAACAAAAAAATGTATGTACATGTACCAACACCGAAGGAGTCCAAGCCTCTGCATTCCTCTCCTCTCTCGCATCAGGGTCTGTAGCCTCTATAGGACCTTCATACTCCAATAGTTCACTTTAAATTTCAACACAAATTTTGCATATAATTTTCTAAGGAAATAAAATGGCACGTCTAAATTGCTATGTGGAGGAATATCAAAAACCATCTGCCAACGATCCCAACAATTTGCATATATGGCACCATTTGTACACCATTTAATTGATAGTTTGAATTTTTTTAGGTCGACTGGTATACCTATTTTTAGGTTCGAAAAAAGGCTAGCCAAATCCTCTTTGGTTATATTGAGGGCCACAACCTCATCATAGTCCAAACCATTATCAAATATCTTGTGCATTTCATCATGCCAATGAAGAGTGGTATTTTGTTGGTTCATAAGGGTTTCAATGTTATCCACTATGGTATTTAACGTGGATAACATAAGAGCCAATGTGGGTACATTATTATATGTTCTTCATAAACCCCTCAATTCGGTGAGATTTTCATTTATCAAATCCTTGATTCAAGGAGGGTTTTGAGATGGTAGAGGATCATTTGGTGGATGATTTTGTGGGGCACTAGATCATTTGGTCAGGGGTTTTGAGAAATATTATTCCTTGCCTCAATGTCATCATTTTGATCAGCCATTCCTATTGAATTGCAAAATGTAATATATGTTAAAAAAACCTTAATTTTAACAATTTTTTTCAAAAAAACCCTAGATTCAACTAAAACTAACAAAATCATGATAAAATCTATTGAATTTATGTTAAAATGATTAAAAAAGAAAAAAAAAAAAGCCTTTATATCCAATATATGATCCTTGTCTTCAAATACTGGTGTTGAAATAAGCCAAATATAAGCTTGCGGGTGTGTCATTTTTTTTAATATAGATTCACAAGTATCGGATATCTAATTCTAGAATATACTACTAGCTATAATATAATGCTAGATATATTATATATTATATTATAATATATTACTTTTTTATTAATATATTATATTTTATATTATATTATATTATATTATATTTTATATATATTATATTATATTATATTTTTTATTATTATAATTTATAATATATTATACTATTATAATATAATAATATTATTATTATATTATAGTATAATTATAATTATTATATTATTATTATTATAATATATTATATTATATTTTATATTATATTATTATAATTTATAATATATTATACTATTATAATATAATATAATTATTATAGTATAGTATAATTATAATTATTAAATTATTATAATAATATATTATATTATATTTTATATTATATTATTATAATTTATAATATATTATACTATTATAATATAATAATAATATTATTATAATAATAATATTATTATGTTATAGTAATTTTTTTTTTCCATTTTATCAGATATCCGATATTAGATCAGATATCTGATAATATCAGATAACTGATAATATCAGATATTCGATAAGCCTTGGACCTTACTTTCTAGGTTTGGTATCTGGATTGGTGAAAAAAAGTCAAAGCGAATTTTGAAGTGCTTTTAGATGTCTTCAAACTCTCTTTTTTTCACATTGCCACTTTTTGGCACACCATGATCCTGCACATACCTAGTTAGTGTTGATTGAGTTGGGTCGTTTAATGAAGAATTTTCTTGATTCAATATATTTAGTTTGATGAATTTATTTGTTAATTCTAGTCGACTTAAAGGATGAATATTGAATATTTGAAAGTATATTCAAGTTGAATTGACAAAATAAATGATAAAATTATAAGGTCTAGTTGCGGGATAGAAAAAAATAATGGGATTGAAAAGATAAATCAAGGAAGAAAATTGGAAGGATAGTAGAGTATCTTGTATTGACCAAGCTACAAAGTTTAATCTGATCAAGGAGGATAAAATATTCAAGCCAGAATAGAGATCTAAATTCAGCAATGTAGTTGTATCAACAATTAGGTTGTATCATTGTTACTCTCTAATAATTGTAGTAGTGTATCAAATCTCTTAATAGAATTAGCTTAATAGATGTATTTTCCAATTCCTCTAACAAGGTGGCATTTCTAGATTGAAGTGTTTGAAGACCTCTAACAAGGTCACTCCTAATATGGTGATTAAATACTTTAATAGGGTCACACCTAATAGTGTGTTTTGTAACCTTTAATAGAGTTGGCTCCTAATAGGGCTCACTTTGGAAGAGTGAAAAATAATAACTAGTTGTAATTGGTGGTTTCTTCCAAATTGGTTTCCATATTAAATCTTGGTGTCATATGTGTTCATGTTATTTTCTTTGTGATTATGCAACTAATTTAATTGAGGTTAATCACATTAAACATCTTAAGAAGCACTTATTTCAATGATTGTCGAGTAACAATAATTCTTAGTGTTTGTCGAGCGATTTAGTGCTAATCGAGTTACAACAGTATTTTTAGTTTCAACAGAGTTTTTTTTTTTTTTTATTGACATCTAAGGGATCTGAGATTTTTTTTTTGGTAACTGTTCACCCCTCCTCTCTAAGTTACTCCTCTTATATTTTCAACAATTGGTATCAGAGATTTTTATGCTTACAGAGAAGGTTTCAAGGACCTAAGCTAAAGATCAAGATGTCTTACAAAAGGGAGATCTCTAAATTGAACATAGATAACTTCAAGCATGATAGGAACTCATGAGATTGTATTTTGCAACCATTGGAGACTCAATCCAAAAATACCTAGACACCAAGTATGTGCCACCTACTGGAACTATGATTATTGAAGAAATTATAGAAAGGAAGAATCATAACATTATGATGATTGATATTGCTTCAACTCTCAACTATATTGAATTTGATGTTTAGTCAAAGACTGAGATATTCCCTATGAATGTGGATCAAGTTGAAATCCATCTATGGAGAAGATGACAATGTAAGAAGGGATAAGGTTGAAAGTCTTAGAGGTCAATTTGATCAAATGAGGATGAGAGAAAATGAGAATATTTCAAAATATAGTGAAAGGATCAAAGCCAGTTTGTGTGCAATTAGAGCCTCAAGAGGAAGGATAGATTATGAGACACTGGTAAGAAAGGTACTCAAAATATTTCATCCTATCTATGAAATTAGAGTTTTAGCAATTCAAGAGGTGAAATGCAATCCCAAGAATGATATATCATTGGATGCATTAGTGGGAAGGTTGACATCATTTGAGTTAGATAACTATTTTGTTTTGGTAATGCCAATATCCAAAAACTTGATAAAATATATTAAATAGGTTTTTGTTTCTAGTAAGTTATATGAAATGACGATGGAATCCTATGTCACTTTCAATTAGGCCACTCCTCTTTCCTATTTCGGTGGAGTGAGCTATGTGAAATCAATTTATAAATCCGTTTTGGTAAAAATATCTTAAAGATGAGCGTAGTCTAAAATATCCTTCTTAGATTGGATATAATTTATTATCAACATTATATATTCTAAAATTTACAACATTAACATTGAGAAAGAAATAACAAGAGTTTAATTTGATGAATTGATGAAGCAATGATTTTACTTATCCATGTTCCATAATTCATCAGAGCTAAACTATTGGTTGGGAAAGGTGTTTGGTGGATGAGTAATCTGTAAAGACTAATACACTTCAAAGCTATACATCTCCCTGGAGAAGCTATAAGCGAAATTGCTTGAATATTCTCCCTGCTCCACAATTGCCCTAATTCAACATAATTTTAGGCTTCAAATTCAGTAATCTTCCTTGGAGTAACAACATTTGAGGATTCAGATTCAAAATCTTTATTCTTATAAGGAATTGGATTTGGTTGAAATGAATCAATTTGAATGTGTTCTTCGGTGTTCTCAATTGTTTTCCACTGAAAACTTGTGGAAGTACCTCTTTGTAGATCAACTGGAGCTTCAAGTGAAATTGAAAGGGAGGATGACTGAATCAAACTTAAGATTGGACTTATTTTTCAGCATTATTTTCTATTTAATTTTCTTCTTGACATGGGTTTTCTAATAATTCTAGATTTCATTGTCTATCCTACCCGATAAGCTCTATGCAATCTAAGACCACCTAAATTTGAAAAATCATACATACAAAACATTCATTTATTGTGTGTCTTATATCACAGAAAAAATAAAATGTAAAATAATATAATTAATTAATTTATGATCAGGAAATTAAGAGTGTCAACTTAAATTAATTATTGTTCATTTCTCATCTAATTACTAAGAGGCACTCTCGCTTATATGGCTATAGTGAGAATTGTTTAAGGACAATTGAGAAATTTGTCTAAAATCATTCTAATTTTTTGTAGGAGGATTATAGTACATTTATGATCAGGGAAGTAAGAGTGTCAATTTAAATTAATTACTATCTATTTCTCATCTAATTACTATAATAGGCACTCTCGTTTATATGGCTATAGTGGGAATTGTTTAAGGACAATTTTGACATTTGTCAAAAATCATTCTAATTTTGTGTAAAATGATTATAGGACATTTGTGCTTAAGTATATGGACAATTTTTGAGGTATATATAGGGTACTACTTTTGGAACATTTTAATGTACCTATTACAACACCTCTAATCTAGTATCTAGCTTTACATTAAGATAACCATAGATTCTTAATGTTCATTATTATTATTCAAAAATAAAAATAGTAGCTATAAATTACTAAAATAATGAAATAAAAATAATCAAAACTATATATATATATATATATATATATATATATATATATATATATATATATATATATATATATATATATATATATATATATATATATATATATATATATATATATATATATATATATATATATATATATATGAGTACAAGTTAAATTAACTAGTTAAACAAAGACCAATATGCTTCCCTATACTTGTTTCCCAAATGAGTATGGATATCAATAATCAAATGTTCTTCCTCTAAATTTATGTTGGTGTGATTTATATGAGGACTAAGATAATTGACCCATCTCAGCCTACAACTCCTACCACTTCTCTTAAGCCTTGTTTCCTTTCCAATCAAAGATTAGATATACATTTTTTTAGGTGGGTATTTAAAAATTTGATTTATTTGAAGCTAACTTTCCTAAAATTTCACACTAATAAAAGTGTTAAATAGTCTAAATTGACTAAAAATAGTTGTTAAACATACCTAAGCTTTGGCTAAAAATTCTCAACACCCTTCACCATTAAAAGTGATATAAGAAATAAGTCGAATGTCCTCCTCAAAACTCCAACTCCCTTTCTTTCATTCAAGTTTCTTTGAGCTGCAAGCACTTCTATATTCTACTATTGTATTGGACTCTCTAAATGCTACACTCAACTCAAATCAAAACTACTATTACCATCCACAAATAATGTAATATAGCATCCTAATACTTCTTTCAAACTTACATATCCTCTCAAAAATGACTTACTAAAACAATAACGACAATTTTATCTAGTGATTCTTTGAATCGTATCATAATAACGTATATATAGAGAGATGCACAAGTTATCCTATCTATGTTTTTCATTAATTCATGGGTATATGTAGGATCATGGTGTGCCAAAAAGTGGCGATGTGAAAAAAATAGAGTTTGAAAATGTCTAAAAGCACAAACCTAGAAAGTAAGGCCCAACCCTGATATTATATCGGATACCCAATATCTATTAGTGTTATTAAAAAAAACAAAACACAACTCGCGGGTTATTTTCACAGTCTTATTTCATGAACAACATATGGGTTGTCTTTTTTTTTTTTTAATAGCTGCAAATATTGGATATCTGATATTATATTGGATACCCAATATTTGTCAATGTTAATAAAAAAATAAAAAAAAGACAACTTGTGGGTTGTTTTCATAGTGTTATTTCGTGCTCAACAACTCAGATATTGGGTTTTATATTAGATACACGATATAAGGTAGGCTTTTTTTGTTTTTTTAATCAATTTTAATATAAATTTAATAAAAAAATTCATAAATTTGTTAGTTTTATTTGAATTTGTTAGAATTTAGGATTTTTTGATAGAAATTATTAAAATTTAGGTTTTTTTTAATATAAATTATGTTTTGAAAATTAATAGGAATGGATGATCAAAATGATGACCATGAGGCAAGGAATACTATTCCTGGTAACCCTCCACCAAATGATCTAGTGCTCCCACAAAACCATATACCAAATGATCCTTTACTCCCCCAAAACCCTCCTCGAGTTGAGGATTTGATAATTGAAAATCTCACCCTATTGAGGGCTTTGAGAAGAACCTATAATAATGTACCTGCATTGGCTCCTATGTTATCCATGTTAAACACCATAGTAGATAACATTGAAACCCTTACCAACCAACAAAATGCCACTCTTTGTTGGCATGATGAAATGCATGAGATGTTTGATGATGGCTTGGACTATGATGAGGTTGCAGCCCTCAATATAACCAAAGATGATTGGGCTAGCCTTTTTGTAAACCCAAAAACTAGTATACCTATCAACTACAAAAAACCCAAACTATTGATTAAATGGTGCACAAATGATGCCATACATGCAAACTTTTTGGATTGTTGGTGGATGGTTTTTGATATCCCTCCAAATAGAAATTTAGAGGTGCCATTTTATTTCCTTAGAAAATTATATGCATAATTTGTGTTGAAACTCAAAGTGAACTACTAGAGCATGAAGCCCAACATGAGTGTAGGAATAGGAGCTCCTCAAGATAGACCCTCTTCCCAATGGAAGAAAGTTGGTACTTTTGTCCCCACTATTGATGTCTCCTCACCCTCCTCGAGTGCAGCATCTTGATATTATGGCTAAGGCTAGCTCTTAGACCATTAGAGTCATTCATAGACTAAGTAGCCTATTGATATCTCAGACTAGGTTAGTCCTGCCTCCCCATGTTGATGATGGGTAAGTGCACCAAGTTGTGGTGCCAAAAAGGTGACACTTTATTTATTTTTTCAATTTTCAATAGTGTTCACATGCTATGGCTTGGGTAACCCAAGTCATAGCACGTACATGCTTTGTAAAAAGAAAAAATATTATAAATGGGCTACATACCCACAACCCATTCATTTTCACTCATTTTTCCTACTTCTCCTCGCTGTAGGGCATACGCAGATTGCAACAAAACAAGTTTTTCACCACCCACCTTTCCAATATGCCTCCTCACTATCGAAGTTTGAGATCATGAGCATGTTGTATGTTATCTAAATTTCTTTTTGCATTGTTTGATATGTTTTTTATATTGTTTATTAGGTTTTTTACAATTTTTCTTTAAATTGTTTATTTATTTAGATTTCAATTGATTTCTTATCAGGAAATGTCAATAATGATCCAAAAAATTCCCAAGAACGTCAAAACCCTCAACAAGATCAAAACAAAAACCCTCAAGAAAATCAAAACCAAAACCCTTCACAAGAAGAACAACAAATTTTGCATCCTAAACTAATTGCAAGACCTCCTCCTAGCACACAAGAAAATATAATAAATGAAATAAAAAGGGGAAAAACTAAATTAGAAAGACGCATTGGTCAGTTGAAACAATGTGGACCAACCAATCCAATGAGATCTCAATTGGCATCATCCCTCGAATCCATTAAGACCCACATAGCTTCTGCTAGTGGTGAGTTAGATGTTTGGTGGGTTAAGAGGGAAAAACAAAAAAATAGTATGCAAATAAATTATCATATCAAGATGTTAAAAAAAAAGATATACCAGAAGGTAGAATATGTGCATTATTTAGAAAACCTAGTGAACAAAACACTATTAGAGAGGGTACTAAATGGTTCCCCATCCATTGGTGCATACATGATACTATTATAAATAATTTTTGGGATAGACGATGGATGGTTTTTTATTCCTCTCGTTGCAATAATCATAAGGTCCCCATGTATTTCTTAAGAAAATTGTATTGTGAGTTTGTCCTTGGGGAGATCCCCAATTATTTTGATATATTAGACTCTCAGGGTAGAGGTGGGGGGTCATCTTTTGATAGGCTAAGGACATTTCATGACCCTAATATAGTTATGGCACATGTGGTCAAGCCACATGGTGAGCATGTGACTATTCTTTCAGTTGTGAAGGAACATGTGGAGGCTAGCACTCTAGGGACTATTAGAGCTTTGACACATACCCTCATTCATTGCATGAGTCCATTAGTTAAGAAGGAGCCTTTTGCATGTCACAGTCACATGTGCACATCATGTAGATCCTTATGCACATTTGGCAGTCATGCTAAAGATGGTGCAGATGATGGGCTAGTGATTGATTAGTTCCTAAATGAGACATTTGGCATTGACACACAACAAATTACAATTATAATAAACTAATTTGATCACATTCCATATGTATAGTGAATGACTAATTAATTAGCATGTATTGACATTGTTCAAAATTCAGGGTCAGAGTGTTGGCAGGCCTAGTAATGATCCCCTGGCCCCATTTTTTGTCCCTTGAGGTATGCATCAATTTAATCATTTAGATGAATACATATATTTATTAAATAATCATATGAAGGATTGACAAAAAAATTATGCATGTGCATCAGTTCTCTATAGGACCATCGACATTCACTATAGACTCTAAGCCTAGATGCAACACAAGCTTCATAGAGGTACATTTGTTTCATTTTAATTTAATTCATTTGATTATATTTGTTTCATGTTTCATGTTACATTTTATGTGTATTGTATGACATGCAACTCTTGACATCGAAGATGACTCCTCATCTCTGGTAGTTTGAGGATCGTGGAGTGGCTGCAGCTATGGCTAGTTCATAGCCATTGATTGAGTTATGAAATAATTTTCTTGGTTTTAGTTGTTTATTATAATATTTATTATCAAAATTTGTAATGTTATTTATAGGTGATTATATTGATTCAATTGTTGTAGGGTCTTGTCACACTTGATCATCCACAAACCTTCGAGGTGGACTTGTAGAGTGACTATACGATGGCCAGTAAGGAAATAATTAATTTTGTGTGTACATATATTTGATTTCAATGTATACTAATTATTGATTCATATCTACTGTGTTTGTATCAGCTCGAGTTAGAGAAGAGCCTCAACAAGAGGACAAGCAAGTGAGTGAGGAGGACTCCATCATTGCCACCATCTCCCTCCACATGATCAAAGGCCTCTAGAGATTTGTTTCCTTTGCCTCATGGGAAGTAGAAGATATAGTTGATAGACATGTACATGTATAGGCATCAATGAACATATATGTTGCATTTTATGTCAGTAGACATATTCGATATACATTTGATGTATATATGACATTTTATATTTGATGTATGACATTTATTCGATGTATGACATTATTAGACTTATGACATTATTGGTTATCATAATACATTATATTTGTTAATGTACATGACATTATTGGTTATCATTTTATATTATATGTTTGTTCATGTATGACATTAAATTCAATAATTTAAGAAAGGACACATGAGAGTGTCTTTTTTTCAAATTTGAACCCAAAACACATAAGGCAATAAAAATTGTAAGATGGAACATAACCAAATAAATGTAATATCCTTGTTCATTCTTTTCAGGGCATCTAAAGGATTGATTTCCTACTTGGTTACAACTAAAGCACTTACCAGTGAACACACTAACCCCTCTTCCACTAGACCTTCCTCTGCCATTGGATCTTTTTCCCCTAAATGTCCATCTATTAGCAAACTCACTTTTAGCATTTGAACCACTAGATTCCTCTTGATTTTTGTTAAAAGATAAAAGTATGTTAGTCATAATATCATTATTGGTAACAGTATTCCAAATGAAAATAATTATTTGTTTGAGCTTCTAGCAATGATCAAGCAGCTTACTAAATGGCTTGATGAGTCTTGAAAATTCTCCCATTATATCCTTGCTTTCGCCATTGAAGTTTCTAGTTACATGCACACAATCATGACTTTACATCACAAAGCATTCACATTCTAAAAAAATTCATGTTCTTTCATTACATTTTGATCTAAACAACAAATTCTAAACTTTCACTTATTGAAATGACTAATCTAAAAATGGGTCCTATTAAAGAATCTAATATAAATTCAAATAATGTATCTAGATTTTAAACAAATCAAAACATAAAATCTATGATTTAAACTTATCTCATCACTTACATATAATAACAATATGGTCCACCTTTTCATGTGGACAGTCTTGGGGGAGAGGTTGCAACATTGTATTTGGGTCCAATTTATCACTCTTTCTCTCTCTCCCTCTCTCCCTATTTAATCTAGTGAGCCAACTAGATCTGCTCTACATTTTAATGTCTCAAGTATTGCCTCATGGTCTAACTCATGAACTTTCCAAAGAATATTATTATGTATTTTTCCACCATATTTTATCAAGTGGATGTTTGATGTGACAACAAGGTTTGAATAATGAAGAATCTTTCTCTTTGTTTGTCAATCCTTGAATAACCACAAGTTAGGGTTCTTCATAGAATATTGTCTAAGCCATGTGCCAGTTACAACCACTGCACCGACTTGGTACTCTAAACCTTCACCATCTATAATTGAGTGATCCAATTTTTTCTTGGCTTGGACACAATGACACAAATAATAATCTATCCCTTCTTCATTGTCTTTAGGTGCAATAACAACAAAAACATGGCCCACAGTGACAAATGTACAAAATGCAATCATTAATTTAGAAAATACTTAGGTAAAAGTTTGAAAGTTGCATATTGAAATTACAAACATATATATATATATATATATATTACCAAGTTGCATTAGATCAAATAAGAAGTCAAACTCAATAGACAAATCTGTCTCTATTATTTCTAGTGCTTGTGGGGGACGATAGGTCTTAATTGGGTCCAAAACCCATATATCCCATTTGTCCACCCATTCAATTGACTCACATTCATCCCAATTTTTCTCTACACATGATGGACAATAGCATGCCAGTTTTCATGTGTGGATACTTCATGAACCTACATCAAGGATTCTAAAAGAGTGCAACTCACTAGATCCTATTAGTGTGCAACAATCCTCATATGGTGCAATGTTAGTATTATCTATCAACTAAAAAAATTTATGAACTGCAAACTCACCTTGCTTACTTAGACCCATTGTAGTGTTACACCACTGGACAATGGATTTTGCATCTATCAATAATGCTCCATCTTTGTACTTTAGTTCTTTACAAGCTAAGGCTCTTTTGATGCATGTGCCTGCACCATTGTGCTCTCCCTTTCCATGACTTTCCTCTGTGAAATTCCACATATATTGAATTCTACACAACCTGTACATCCTTCTCAACCAATAGAACATCCATCCATTCTTGAATTGAGATGCACAATTGTTTGACCAAATAATGTATTGATGATATGTTATGCTCCTGTTAGCCAAATCTGAATAAAATAGTTGAAAACAACCCTGTACAAACTTCATAGAATGTGATCAATCATCACTGATGTAAAAATGGTACTCCCTCAAAATCTTCTTGTCATCCTCTGTACTTTCAGGTGAATTCATGAATGTTATGTGAACAAATATAGAAACCTATTGAGAGGTATAATACTTTTCTTGCACCTCATTTTGTGCTTGTAGTGTGTAGTTCTCTATGAAGTCTACAACTGGAACAATGGTATCTAGTGGAAATGTATCCTTCCACAACTTGAATTGCAAATCCATCCATTGAGCTCTATGTGTATGCCTTGCATACTCGTAAATAATCTTTTCACAAAAAATATTCATGAGCTCATACATTGGAATCTTTTCAATGACTAAATCACATCTTTTACCCTATTTCCCATCTTTTAGAGCATGTCACTATCTTACATTTTTTGTAATCTACTATTTCATTTCCAATTGCATGTGTACTATCCATATGTTCACAAGTTGATAAAAGTTGCAAAGAATCACAAAATAAGCAGGTACCATCCAAGCATGATGTCTTGTAAAAATTTTGGCCATCCCCTATTTCATATAAAATGTTGGATATGAATTCTCCTGAAGATCTTGGTAGCTCATTCATGTCACAATCCTGCAAAATAAACTCAGAATGTAAAAACACACATATATGCCTAAAACTATCAAAATGGTTAGAAAATTCAATATGTATCCTACAACAAGAAGTTGTGCATGTGTGATTTATCTTCACATAAAAAGTTTTACCCATCTCAAAAAATCTTTGACTTATTTGAATTTGAGGACACATACTAATAACTTTTGCAAAAAATTGTGTCTAAGTTGAGTCCAAAAAATGTTTCATATGTGGGTCATGATTTTGGCTACCAATCCTCCTTCTTACTAAATCTCTTTGATTAGGGGAAACATGTGTTTTATTTTGCCAAAAATATTTGATCAATGATTTCAAAGCTTCAATAATTTCTTTATCCTTTCACAGTAGTCTACTGCTAAATGTCCATAACTCATTTTTTGTTGGATCTTCCAATCTCTCACACCTTAGCATGGCTCTCCTTAGAGTACCTCTACCAATTTTTAATGTTTTTCTTGTCTTTCTCATAAGTCGATCTTTCTTCATTTGGCTACTTACTATTGTCAATATAAGTACTTGTCTCATGATATTACTATCTTTGGTGTGTGATTTAGAACCCACTTTGTCATAAGCACTCATTAGATTCTTTATAATTCTTTTTTCATTTGAATCATCCATCGTTCTTAGCCCAAGAATATTCATGATAGACCTAAGTTTCAAATTCCTCATCATTTCAACAAATAATTGACACTGACCTATAATATTTAATTCTTCAAAAAATAATCTCAACATACAATTAACTTTTCTTTGACAAGTACGCTTGCTAATCTTGCCAAGCATTGATTTCAAAATGTTAGTATCAATATCAATCAAATATTTTGGTCTTCTAAAAAAAATTCTAGATGGTGTTATAATATCTTTCATTCCCTCAACATTTTGAACATCAACATAAGGTTCAACATATTGAATACCTTGAACCAAAGATGATGTGCCTTGGCAATAAGATGCAAAAGTTGGAATATCACCTACTTGATGTGTTGATGTTGTGTCTTCAACATGACATGATGGAGTGTGTACATCGTCAGTATAAATTAGTGTCTCTTCAATTGTCTTCTTGAGCATAACAGTCTCATTCATTTTCTTTGTCTTTCCAATTCTCCATCTTTGTTTCTTTGTATTGGTGGTTCTTGATCCTCTTCGAAAGTCAATTCTTCATTATTGTTTTGAAATTTTCTTTGTTCATGTACTAGTTTCATTTTATCTCTTTTAATTGCCAAATCTCTCTCCCTATATTCATTTGTTTGAGATTTTTGTTTCTTCCTTGGCATGATGATGATTTCTACATGTCAAATTATTCAAACATCTGAATTACTTACAATGTGTAAATTAAAAATCATTCAAATACATATAAAAATTACAATTATTTGAATGAATACACAATATATATCAAATAACTTGTCAAATTTCTAACCATTTTGAAATAACATTTCATTCAAACATACAAATTTCAATGAATTCACTATATATTAAACAACATGTCAAATTATAATCAAATTTGTATCTATATATCAACAAACAATATTTAAAAATGATTGCACTAACCTTTTCTATACAAAGAATATTCAAAAAGTCTTCAAATTGTGTATCCAATAATTGAATTTGGTGTTTGCTATGTTGAAACTCGTATTTTCTATCAGAAAAATAGAATGCACAACAGACCAAAAATAGAGATTGGATGAAATGGAACCCAAACTTTCTTTTTTACCATTTTTGGATGATTTGACATAGTGTGTACACACTATAGTGGGTGTGCACTATAAAGCATGTACGCACTATATCAAAACACATCTCTCCTTATCCCACCATCCCCCATCCCCTACTCTCTCTCCCTACTCTCTCTCTCTCTCCTCTCCCATCCCCTACTCTCTCTCAGTCTCTCTCTCACTGTCACTCTCCTACTCCCTCTCCCATCGCCTACTCTCTCTCACTCTCCCTCTCCTACTCCCTCTCCCATCACCTACTCTCTCTCTCTCTCTGATCCCCTACTCTCTCACTCTCTACCCTCTCCCTTCCCATTCTCTCTCTCTCCTCTCCCATCCCCCCTCTCTCTCGGTCTACTCTCTCTCCCATCCCCTACTCTCTCTATCCCTAATCTCTCTCCCCTCTCCCATCCACTACTCTCTCTCTCTCCCCCCCCTCTCCCATCCCCTACTCTCTCTCACTCTCCCTCTCCCATTGCCTACTCTCTCACCCTCTCTCCTCTCCCATCCCCTACTCTCTAGATCTCTCACACACACTCCCATCCCCCCCCTCTCTCTCCCTCTCCCACTCCCTCTCCCACTACCTACTATCTCTCTCTCAAGTTCTATCTCTCCCTCTCTACTCTCTCTCCCATCCCCTACTCTTACTCTCTCTCTCTCTCCCATCCCCAACTCTTTCTCACACTCTCTCCCATCCCTACTCTCTCTCACACTCTCTCTCATCCCCTACTCTATCTCTTTCATAGACACACACACTCTTATCCCCCTCTCTTTTCTCTCTCATCCCCTACTCTCTAGATCTATCACACACACTCCCACTCCCCTATCTCTCTCCCTCTCCCACTCCCTCTCCCACCACATACTATATCTCTCTCTCAAGTTCTCTCTCTCCCTCTCTACTCTCTCTCTCTCATCCCTTACTATAACTCTCTCCCATAGCCTACTCTCTCTCACACCCTCTCCCATCCCCTACTCTCACTCTCTCTCTCCCATCCCATACAAGCTCTCTCTGCCACCGCCTACTCTCTCTCTCACTCTCACACTCTCTCCCATCCACTACTCTATCTCTTACAAACATTCCCATTCCCCCTCTCTCTCCCTCTCTCCCTCTCTCCCTCTCCCACTTCCTACTCTCTCTCTCTCATCCCCTACTCTCTCTCTCTCTCCCATCTCCCATTCCCTACTCTCTCTCTTTCATAGAAACACACACTCCCATCCCCCCTCTCTCTCTCCCTCTCCTACTCCCTCTCACACCTCCTACTATCTCTCTCTCTCTCAAGTACTCTCTCTCCCTCTCTACTTTCTCTCTCCCATCCCCTACTCTCACTCTCTCTCTCCCATCCCCTACTCTCTCTCACACTCTCTCCCATACCCTACTCTCACTCTCTCTCTCTCTCCCCCATTCTGTACAAGATCTCTCTTCCACCCCTACTCTCTCTCACACTCACACTCTCTCCAATCCCCTACTCTATCTCTCTTACACACATTCTCATTCCCTCTCTCTCTCCCACTCCCTCTCCCACTACCTACTCTCTCCCATCCCCTACTTTGTCCTTCTTACACACACTCCCATTCCCAATCTCTCTCCCTCCCACTCCCTCTCCCACTGTCTACTATTTCTCTCTCTCTCTCATTCACTTTCTCCCTCTCTACTCTCTCTCTCCCATCCCCTACTCTCAGTCTCTCTCTACCACCCCTACTCTCTCTCAAACTCTCACTCTCTCCCATCCCCTACTCTCTCTCTTACACACACTCCCAGCCCACCTCTCACTCACTCTCGCACTCCCTCTCCCACTACCTACTCTCTTTCTCTCTCATCCCCTACTCTCTCTCTATCTCTCTCACCCCTCTCCCATTTCCTACTCTCTCTCTATTTCACACACACACCCATCCCCCCTCTCTCCTCTCCCATCCCCTACTCTATCTTTCACTCGCTCTCCCTCTCCCACTCCCTCTCCCACCACCTACTCTCTCTCTCTCACTCTCACTCTCACTCTCTCTCTCACTCTTACTCTCTCCCTCTCTACTCTCTCTACTAGCCCTACTCTCTCTCACATTTTGACACTCTCTCCCATCCCCTACTCTCTCTCTCTTGCACACATTTCCATACCCCCTCTCTCTCTCTCCCACTCCCTCTTCCATCACCTACTCTCTCTCTCCCATCCCCTACTCTCTTTTGAGCTACTCTTTCTCTCCCCCCTCTCCCATTCCCTACTCTTTCTCTTTCACACACATGAACTCCCATCCTCCTCTGTCACTCTCCCTCTCCCACTCTATCTCCCACTACCTACTATCTCTCTCCCCCATCCCCTACTCTCAATCTCTCTCTCCCATCTTGTACTCTCTCTCTCTCTCTCCCATTCCCCTACTCTTAATCTCTCTCTCCCACCTTGTACTCTCTCTCTACCACCCCTACTCTCTCTCACACTTCTTCTCTCTCCCATCCCCTACTCTCTCTTTCTTACACACATTCTCATTCCCCCCTCTCTCCCTCTCCCACTCCCTCTCCCACCGCCTACTCTCTCTCTCTCCCCTAATCTCTCTCTCCCTTACTCTCTCTCTTTCACACACACCATACACTCCCATCCCCCCCTCTCTCTCTCCTCTCTCATCCCCTACTCTCTAGATCTCTCTCACACACTCCCATCCCCCTTCTCTCTCCCTCTCCCACTCCATCTTCCACCATCTACTCTCTATCTCTCTCTCACTCTCCCTCTCTACTCTCTCTCCCTCATCCCCTTCTCTCTCTCTCCCCTCTCCCATCCCCTACTTTCTCTGTTTGCCACCCCTACTCTCTCTCACACTCTCACACTCTCTCTCATTCCCTACTCTCTCTCACACACACTCCCATCCTCCTCTCTCTCTCTCTCTCCCTCTCTCACTCCCTCTCCCACTACCTAATCTCTTTCTGCCATCTCCTACTCTCTCTACCTCCCTTATTCACTCTCTCACACTTCCTCTCTCTCCCATCCCCTACTCTCACTACCTCTCTCCCCGATCTTGTACTCTCTCTTTTCCACCCCTACTCTCTCTCACACTTCCTCTCTCTCCCATCCCATACTCTCTCTATCACCCCTACTCTCTCTTACTTCCTCTCTCTCCCATCCCCTACTTTCTCTCTCCACTCTCCCATCCCCTACTTTCTATCTCTATCTCTCTCTCTCTCACACACACACACACACATAGCCATCCCCCCTTCTCTCTTGCTCTTGCTTTGCATCTCTTCATCCTTCTCTATGCACTATTTAGGTCTCAATAGTGTGTGCACACTATAGTTCACACACACTATTGAGACCCAAATTCAAAAGCTTTAAATAGCATGTGCATGCTATAGTGTGCACACACTATAGGGCTTACGCTCTATTCAAAGCTTTGCATTAAAACCAATCCTAAGGCTTTGTTTTGCCTTGGAGATCCAATCCAAAGGTTTGGAGTTTATAAATAGGTCTAAGATGTGTTTTGCTATAAACATACAAAAAATGATTGATATTTCTTATGTGCTCTCCTTCAAGATTCCTCATGGTTGGGCATCGATAAGATCAGATTACATGACATTGTAGGTCTCTGTGTTAGCTATATAACTATATAACTTATTTCTAATTTGAACTATTTCAAGCCTTTCATCTATAATCTCTTTTGAATGTATGTCCATTTTTTGTCAAAAACCACCATGTGCTAATTGGGCTATAGATTCGTTCATTGAATTTTGTAACAACTTAGTTTTTTAGAAACTAGACTCCATTCTACATAGTTTGAAAAAAAAAAGTTTTGATTTTAGATTAGATTTTAATTATGTCTAGGGAGAGCACACAGATATTTCACATTTTTGGGATGTGTCTAGTTAAAAAATTCATTAACAAAAATACACATTATAAAATTACCCCAAAAATCTAGGATAAACTACATAGTGTTAAGTAATTTTTGACTAGAGCAATTAAAGAATTTCAAAAAAAATGTTAAAATTTTAGGGTGGCCACACTTTGTACTATGCTATGTATTTTTGGAATAAACAATACCACTTTCTATGGCCCCCTTTTTTGAGGACCTAAAACTAAACCATTTTGAAAAAGAATTAATAGTTTAGAAACTAGATTCAAAGGACTATGACTTTTTTTTTGTCATATCTTAAAATTTTGAGCATAATTATCTTTAAATTCTTATTGAAGTTCAAAAATTGTTGATTTTAGGAAAAAGGTGTCCACTTATACCCCCCTTTCAGCACCACAACTTGATACACTTACCCCGATGTTGGCACCAGTTCATCATTGGCTAGCTCATCACACATTTGTGCTCCTCACACTTGCATTATGTGCAAGAATATTTTCTTGGGTCCCATAGGTGATCTTCTTGATTATCATTTTGTATTAGATGAGGATACACTAGACACATGTGCAGAGGCTATAGACCTTGATGCAAGAGAAGAGGGAATGTAGAGACATGGACTCCTTCTATGTCGATATGTGTATACATTTTTTTGTTATGACATATGTGATTTAAAGTTAATTTTTATAATAGAGTAATTTTAATTTTTAAGCCATACTGACTTATACATGAATGTGATCTTCATTCATGTTTAGTTGATGACTGAGGAGGAGCTCAGATAGGTTGATGATGCCATGCTCTTAGCCATTTTATTTGGCCATGAGACATCTACGATACATTATGTTGTGTTCTTATTGTTTTTTCTATTTGATATTATAGCATATATGGTTGCTAATCTTTCTTTTATCTTTTAGATACCACCTATCCCTAGGGGACAAAGTGAGAGGGATGAGCCAACACTCATTGACAAAGGAAAGGTAATTAGGTGATTTCTATTTGATTAAATATAGATGCATTCTTGTAAAATGTTTTTTGGTAATGAAATTTAATTACATTCTTTATTTTATATAGGGTGTGGCTACTGGCGATGAGCCCTTATAGATTCTGTGTCATAGACACTTAGGCATTTCCATTCACACTAAGAGCCCCATTATATGTATAAGTATCATTTTTAAAAAATTTTCCTTATCTTCATAAATAAACTCAAAACTAATTTCTATGGTATTAACTACTATTTTTTATCTCATAGGAGACTCCTAGTGCACACAAGGTTCGACGAGAGAGTTTTGTAGATTTGATGATCTAGCCACTATATCCTGAGGAGGAGCCTACACTAGTAAGTCATAGTTTGAATTCATGATTTAAATATGTTATAAATTTAGCATGCTATGAATTATAATGTTATATTTTAAGTTGTAGATTCATCTGACAAACATATTTGAACATACGCAGGCCACAATCAACAAGGTACAAGCATTGTTGAGGGCATACGAGAGGACTCATGACCAGCGTAGGAGGTCAATGAGAGAGGTATTTATTATTAAATTTTAATAGTATAAATTTTCATTAAAAAAAAGATCATTATGCATTTGAGTATTCAATGTTAGATACAAAGAATCATATAAATTTAGTAGTCTAACTTTGGGTTTTTCTTTTTTGTTTATGTAGGAGGCATCCAATCCACCTAGTGTAGCGAAAAGGTTGTATTTTGATCATCCACTAGCACCCTAGGATAGTATAGGTGTCATAGGATGCACCATGAGACATTTTGAGATGGCATATGCCACATTGTTTAAAAGAACATTGATATTATACAATTCTGATGGCATGATCAGCCACATTTTGTATATGGATCTATGTATTTTGATATATATATTTGTGTACTTTTTCTATGGATACATGATCTTTGATATATATTTGTGTAATTTTTCTATGGATACATGTATTTTGATATATATTTTTATCATTTATGTTCACAATGGTATACATATTAATTTTGTATCTAGTATTGTTCAATTTATCGTGGATCATGTGTATTGTTCATGTTTGTTATGTTCAATTAAAATGCAATAATTTTTGAATAACATTTTGACAACCTTTATTATCAAATTTGGATGTGATTTTTAATTTGAATTGCTATCATGACATAAACACACTTGTTAACCTCCTATACAAGGTTCAGATAACCCCAAATCTGATTTTAAACTCCACCTTCAACCCTAAAACTAACTCTTGGATTCAAATATAATCTCAACACACTTAAGGACTCCACTCCTCAACCATGGATTCTATTCCAAACCACAAACTCATTCCTAAACTCATAATCTTTGATAACTAGCACTTCACTTTGTTACTATCCTCGTACTACAACTTTTCAATTTTAACATAACCTCAAATTATCCCAACTTAAGGGACTTAATTGGATCAAACCTTTTTAAATTGGTTCCCCAATATCATATCCATATGAATAACATCTATACATTTATCACATTGATCAGATTGCCCATACTGATCTACTTAACAAAACTGGCTTCATTAATGCATGTTATCATTTCACACCTTATATAGGTGTTTCCAACCTTGTATGGTTGTGCTCAAACCCCTAACTGACTCTTTGCACTCATTCTCACTTTGTAACAAAAAGTTACAACTCATTTTCCTATAGCATTTGATGGTTCATGAATAGCCCTTATGAGCTTTGAGTTACAGCCCTTGAAAGATTAACCTCAAAATGCACTTAGAGCACCTTGGAGTCTCCTCAGTACAAGGTGTTCATGGATGATGGATGGTCTCCAAGGATGGAACAAGGGTGTCACTAGGGTTCATGCACCCATCCAGAGCTAATGGCCCTGACAATTTGATGCCAAGATCAGCGGTTTCAAAGTTACGCTATGGTGCACCTATGAACTGAGGCACACTATGAGTTTTGGCATCAAGTGAGATCACTGTGCCAAATCCAAATGGAATGTGATCTCTCAAAAATGAGATAGGTTATTTTAGGCCTTGACATAATCATCCTATAGCATTTGATAGTTTATCAATCACCCTCACGAGCTCTGAGTTACATCCCTTGGAAGATCAACCTCGAAATGCACTTAGAGCACCTTGGAGACTCTTCAGTACAGGGTGGCCATGGATGATGGAGGGTCTTCATGCTAGAAACAAGGGTGTCACTAGGGTTTACCCACCCATCTGGAGCTAATGGCATTGATGATTCGATGCCAATATTAGTGGTTTCAAAGTTACACTGTGATGCACCTATGAACTGAGGCACACTGTGAGTTTTAGCATCGAGCGAGATCACTGTGATGAATCCAAATGGAATTTGATCTCTCAAAAATGAAATAGGTTATTTTAGGCATCAACATCATAATCTTGTAGTGATAGTTCATCAATAGCTCTCACGAGCTCCAAGTTATGACACTTGAAAGATCGACCTCAAAACACACTTAGAGCACCTTAAAGACTCCTATGTATGGGGTGGCCACAGAAAATGGAGGGTCTTCATGACTAGAACAAGGGTGTCACTAGGGTTTACCCACCCATCCAAAGCTAATGGTGCTGACAAGTTGATCCCAAGATTAGCAATTTCAAAGTTACGTTGTGGTGCACCTATGAACTGAGGCATACTATGAGTTTTTGCATCAAGCAAGATTGTTGTGCCAAATCCAAATGGAATGTGATCTCTCAAAAATGGGATAGGTTATTTTAGGTCTTAGCATCATCATCCTATAGCATTTGATGGTTCACCAATAGCCCTCACAAGCTCTGAGTTATGACCCTTAGAAGATTGACCTCAAAGTGCACTTAGAGCACCTTGGAGACTCCTTGGTATGGGATGGTTGTGGATGATGGAGCATCTCTGTGGCTGGAATAAGGGTGTCACTAGGGTTCACCTACCTATCTAGAGCTAAAGGTCCTGATGATTTGATGCCAAGATCAGTGGTTTCAAAGTAATGGTATGGTGCACCTATGAACTGAGGCACACTGCAAGTTTTGCAATCGAGTGAGATTGATGTGCCAAATCCATATGGAATGTGATCTCTCAAAAATGAGATAGGTTATATTGGGCCTTGGAATCACCATCCTATAGCATTCAACAGTTCATCAATAGCCCTTATGAGCTCCAAGTTAAGGCCCTCAGAAGATCAACCTTGAAATGCACTTAGAGCACCTTGGAGACTCCTCGATAAGGGGTGGTCGCAGATGATGGAGGGTATCCATAGCTAGAACAAGGGTGTCACTAGGGTTAACCTACTCATATAGAGCTAATGGTGCTAATAATTCAATGCCAAGATCAATGGTTTCAAAGTTACAATGTTGTGCACCTATGAACTGAGGCACACTGCGAGTTTTAACATCAAGTGAGATCGATGTGCTAAATCAAAATGGAAGGCAATCTCTCAAAAATGAGATAGTTTATTTAAGGCCTCAACATCACTATCCTATAGCATTTGATGGTTCATTGATAGCCCTCATGAGTTCTGAGTTACAACCTTTGGAAGATCAACCTCGAAACACACTTAGAGCACCTTGGAGACTCCTTAGTACAGAGTGGGCATGGATGATGGATGGTCTCTATAGCCAAAACAAGGGTGTCACTAGGGTTCACCCACCCATCTAGAGCTAATGGTGCTAATGATTCAATGCCAAGATCAATGGTTTCCAAGTTACACTATGGTGATCCTATGAACTGAGGCACACTGCAAGTTTTGGCATCGAGCGAGATCGCTATGCCAAATTCAAAAAAAAAATGATCTCTCAAAAATGAGATAGGTTATTTTAGACCTTAGCATCACCGTCCTTTCGTATTCAACATTTCATTGATAGCCCTAACAAGCTCTGAGTTATGACGCTCATAAGATTGACCTCAAAATGCACTTAGAGGACCTTGGAGACTCCTTAGTACGGAGTGGCCGTAGATAATGGATGGTCTCCATGGCTAGAACAAGGGTGTCACTAGGCTTCACTTGCCCACCTAGAGCTAATGGTACTAATTATTCAATAGCAAGATCAACAGTTTCAAACTTATGTTGTGGTGATCCTTTAATGTTGTAGAATGTTATTTTTATGCACTTTTATGGATGTGTATTTGGAAATTGAATAACTTTTGCAAAATGATTGATAGGGAATTCAAACCAAAACCAAAATCTTATAAATGAATAGTGCCAACTTATCAATGCAAAAATTTTTCCCTTCAACTGTTTGGTTTTGTACAGCACAAGGAAAATTAGAAAAATGCACTAGAAATAGCAAGTTCTTTATTGATTTGAGAGCAAGTGCAATGTGTTTCTTCAATCTATCTCCTTCTTCAAATGCTTAGAGCCTATATAGGCTATTTACAATTGATTCAAGCAACCTATGGATAGTTCTAGCCATTAGGAGTTCCATTTTGAAAAGTTGTCAAGAAAATCGCAAAAGTGGATGGTCACATGTGGATGGTCATAGGGAGATCATTAGATCTATCCCTATACCTTATTACATTAAGAAAAAAAAAAGATTAGGTGCTCTACACAAGTGCTCCATGATTGATGTGATAAAAAAAGTGCATGGAATGGTTAGTGATTGTGCATACCTCATGTATGCATTACTTGATTTCTTTTTTGATGAGATTTGGTTGGTATGTGATTGATTAACAAGCTTTCTTTGCATGAGCATTGTTGGATAACTGATCAATTTTCCTACTAATTCAAATGGGTGGGCCTAAGGGCTCAACATGTTTGGGTGATATTGAATCTACACAAAAATAACTAACTCTTCTAGAGATGCTAAAGGTTGTGTACAAAGGGACTAGCATCCTTTAATATTGTAGAATTTCATTTTTGTGCATTTTTATGGATATGCATTTGGAAACATGTCATGCATTCTTGAAAACTCTTTTTATTAGACATGCTAGGTATGTGAATGATCAACAACCTTGTATTTCATTAATGTTATTGGAATAAGAATTGGTTTTCCTCTCAGTTGGAAGGGTGGGCCTAAGGATTCAACACTAATGGGTGATGTTGAACTTCCTTAGTAATGACTAGTTCATTTGGGGAGGCTTGAGACTGCATGCAAAGGGATTCTTGTCAATTTTACTCTTGTTTCAAGGGGTGGCCTAAGAGCTCAACATGTTTTGGTGATGTTAAATTACCATATTAATGAATAGCTCATTTAGAGATGCTAAAGAGTGTGTGCAAATGGACTATCATCTTTTAATGCCATGGAATGTTATTTTTATGAACTTTTATGGATGTGGTGCACCTATGAACTTTTATGAACTATCCCCTGCATGTTGATAACATAAGAGGAGATGAGGAGTATTAATAGACAACAAGAGTATTACATGCATAATCATGAGTGTGCTTACCAGGATCAATAAAAAATGGATTGGCAACAAAAGAAGTATGACGAATATCTTTCAAGAGAGATAACTATAAAAGAAGAGTAGATGAGATTGTAATTTTCTCAATTTCAAGAGGTAAAGACCCAACCACCTTGTGTTCCTAGTAAATGAACCAACCCATTAAAGTTGAGGCCCTCAAAAATGAATTTCCAAGCTTTAGGCATGTTGATCCTCTACAATATCCAAGTATACCTCATATTTTTGAGATTCTAAGTTTTAGGGGTCATAGCCTTGCAAAAGAAATAGAACAACCCCTATATGAGTCCCTACATGATCAAATGATCAAACTAACATGGAGGCCTTCTTGGACCAACTATCCTAATTTTAAAATGTCATTACCTTGTTTTGTTGAGCAGAATGAGGAAGATGTGATTCAAACTACATAATCACAATAAAAAATATGAATGAGATGGTAGTTAACCAAATCTTAGAAGATTATTTTTATAGTATTATAAAAGTTTTTTGTGAGAACCTTGCTACTAAAAATTTAGAGTATATGCATTTTTCTAATGATTCTAAGCATGAATGCAAGATGGATCCATTTCTCAAGAGAATTTATCAAGTTGATATTTTTTATGAACTTTGAACTACCTTAGCGAAAGGAGGGGAATCTTTGACCATGGATGATGTGGAGATAGCATAATGGAATCAAGGATCAAGCCAACTCATACACAACCTTCAAGGTTTTCACAAGGATTTAAGAAAAGTCTTGGTATACTTCCTTAAATGGATACTCCTCCTAAAAAACATTGAAAAATATTTCTAGACTTAACTTCCACAACTAAGACCCAAAACCACACGCGCTTAGTTCAATGCAAATATGACAACCTCCCTCAAAATGGAAAAAATGAGGATTTTTCTGTTCTAGGCCTTTCCACCACCATCAAGGGCTTAGAAAAACTTGGTCTCAATACAAACAAGGTGAGCCAACCACTGGTTGCACTCCCAACAACCCACAACTCAATTTGTTCAATTAGACCTAGTAGCCTATTAGGTCTCCTAAAATAGATTTTGACCAATAACTCCAAAACTGACCAAAGGACCTAGGAAATCAACTTATAATTCAAGTGCCCTTTTCCAAGTACTAACAAACTCCAAATTTTCAAAGGCCAACTCCACACTAGTATATCTCAACCAACACCAAGTAAATAGGCCTAATTAGCCAATTTAGGCTTGTTTTTCAAGGCAAATGACCAAGAATGGGTGCATGAAGTCAAATATTGACCACTAGGTTGTTCTTTAGACTTAGATAAGGGTAATTTATTTTTACACCAAGTCATCAAACTTTTTCCACCATCCTATCCACTCAAATTCCTCCAAAATAGGGTCAAATACATAGAGATATTTGACTTAGGGCTTGCTCTCAAAATTCACCAATGCAACTTCCTACTCTAAAACTTCAAAAATATGATAAAGTATATCCCTTACTTTCTCCATGCCAAAATGGAAAGAAATCCACTGGTGGAGAATCAAGTTAGGGTCATTTTTGTGACCAAACCCTAATTTTAAGTGTTTCTCAAACTGGTAACCAAGAAAATAGGATATCTTTTGCAAAATGATTGATAGGGAATTCAAGCCAAAAAAAAGATCTTCTAAATGAATAGTGCCAACTTATAAATGCAAAAATTTCACCCTTCAACCATTTGGTTCTATACCACATGTGATAAATTAGAAAAAAATGCACTAGAAACAACAAGTTTTTATTGATTTGAGAGCAAGTACAATGTGTTTTTTCAATCTATCTCCTTCTTCAAATGTTTAAAGACTTTATAGGATATTTGCAACTTATTAAACCAACCTATGGATAATTTTAGCCATAGGAGTTACATTTCAAAAAGTTGGCAAGAAAATTGCAAAAGTTACTATGCAACTTTTTGCAATTTTTGTAATTTTTGCACTAAGACAACTTTTATTGCAAATTTGCTTGTAAATGGATTCCAAAAACTCCTAGGGACCCTAATAGTGTTCTAAACACTTATACTACCTATAAAACATATAAATAACTAAAAATACACTTTATTGGACCAATTGATACCCAAGGCTTATAGTTGCACCATGGGATCTTGTGTCCATTACAAAAGTGGATGGTCATAGGGAGACCATTAGATCTATCCTGAGACCTTATTACATCAAGAAAAGAAAAGAAAAAAATTAGGTGCTCTACACCATTCTCCCTTGCATAAAGGAAACTCCAGTCTTTGGAGTGTTGAGAAGTGAAGGTTCAATGCCATAGGCCTTAAGAGCCTTCTTAGTCAACCAAGTGGCATCTACTGTTGTTTGCCCCTTCTACTGTACTAGATACTCATAATATGTTTTCCTCCTTGTTTTCTTAGTAATCATCTTGTCCAAAATAGTTTCCACCACTAGTTTAGGCATAGGTGGTATGGCTTTCTTTAACTCCTCCTTGGGTTCTTCAAGTGTGCCCGCATCCACATTAGTTGAAAAAGTACCTTTGAAAGCATACAAGTTAGAAACATTAAATATATGAGACAAGTTAATATCAGGGGGAAAATGAATTTGGTAAGCATTGTTGCCATAGTTTTTTCCAATGAGAAAGATTTGGCATGGTTGTAATAATGCATGGTAACTATGATGAACCAACAAAAAGGAGAAACACTATAGAAACCAACAAATCAAGCTTAAAGATTGTGCTTTCAAGAGGCTATGCAATTGGGTATTTTTCATAGCTCAAGTCAAGGGAGGAGTCACCATTCAAACTAGCACTTGAACATGAAGATGATAATGGAGAGGATCAAGTGCAACATGTTGATTCAATCCCAAATGTTGACAATATACAAGGGTTTAACTTTGACAATATACAAGATCACATCATTAGAATAAAATAATGAGTAAAATATACAATGGAAACCTCACACCATAAAAAAAAATGAAATGCATTGATAAGACTTGTAGTAAAAGGTTTACACAATATTAGCATCATAAACTCACTTCTTTCTTCATTGTGAATGAGTATTCAAACTTATTGACACCTTCCCCCAAATTTTTTTTTAAGGAATCAAGTATTCTAATTGTTCATCTGTATTTTCTAGATTTGTCTTATTTGATTAGTTTTATAGAAATGGTTTTAATAATCATAATGTCAGCTCTATGTCAAATAAGAAAAAAGTGAAACTTGTAATAAGATATCCACAAGCAATTATCTTTCATTGTCTCCTTTCTTAAATACTCATATGGCTATAAATGCTCTTAAAATTGTCCTTATAGCCTTGTATCACATGTAGATATGATTTGCAAGAACTTGTTCAATATCTTCCTCTTATATAATTCCTTACAAAGAACCTACCAAAATAAAAATTAGGATATTTAATTAATTTAACCTATCTTTTTCATTATTGCAAAAACCATATATATAAAACTTCACATTTTACATCACAGTACACCATAAATCTTTGGAATTCTCCCTAGCACCCTCCTCCCCCCAAATCTTCATGATGTACCTACATTCCAATATCATAAAAAATATTAGTAACTTATTGTATTAAACAAGATAATCATCATTTCATTGAATCATTATGAAGAAAATAACATAAGAAGTAAATATACCTAGTTGAGTGTTATAGTAGGGTCCTCACTCTATTTTAGGGTCTCCATTAGGGCTTCATGATCAACATTAGTAATAGTAAAAGGTTCTTTTACTTTTGGTCTTCCTTGATGCTTCAACAACTTGGTCTTCCTTAATGCTTCAACAACTTTACATTTGTTGCAATAATAAGATGTGAATATATGAGAATTATTTTTGTGCTACTGATAGTCTTCAAATGTAGGAATTCCATTCCTTCTAAGCATGTATGTCTACATCCATATTCCAGCGACAACCACTGAACTAGTAGGATATCTGATTCCATCATCATCTTTGATCAGTTGTGCAAGTTTTTTTTACCTCTTACATAATGTGCTAACCAATAATCGAATTTATCATCATTCCCCTATGGTGCAACCAATGAAAAGACATGTCCTGGATGGAGAAGATTTGATAGATGGTTATGCTCAAGTGAATTTTCCATGTCATCATTTCTAGTAGAGGGTATGATAAACAATGGAGTAAGATAATTTGGAGCCCATGTGTACACCCACTCTCTTGACTCATAGTGATCCCAATCACACTAAAAACAACTAGGACAAAAGCAAGCTAGTTGTCATGTCCAAATGGTCCATGTACTAGAATCAGAGCTCTGAAATGGATGCATTTTTTATGAGTCTCTCACTGTAGCAAAATCTGATCTATCACCTATGGACCCTTTCCTCAACCAACCAAAATAACCTGCATACCATTGAATTAAGAGTCCCCCCTTGTGATAATGCTAAACTACACCAATCAACAATGCTCTAAGCATCAAGAAGCTCTACTACTAAAATCTTCAATTGCTCCATAACTAAAGCTCTCTTCACACATGCTCCTACTCCATCATGTTCCCCTTTTCCATGGCTGGACTCAAAAAAAAGTCCAAATATGAGGCACCCCCTCTCTATGTGCATCCTACAACACCAATAAAAGATGCAAGCATTTTTTAATTGACCTATATGAAACTGGATTTCCGATATTGAACCAAAATATTGGAGGGAAAAATGAATTACTATAATGTATTAGCTTATAATATTATTATATGAGTTATGAGTTATGAGTTAAGTATTAGCTTATAATGTATTATTATATTTTATTATTATTAAATATAATAAAGTAATATATGTTATTTGTATCAATTCCACTTAGCTTTGTGTCCCCCTAGAGAGGTTGTAGTCAAAAAGCCCCACCATAGTTCGAAGTCCCCCTCGAGCTCCAATACGGGGACAAAAATCTATACTCCTAGGTCATCTCCTAGCAAAGATACTAAGAAAAAGAAAAAACTTGACATATCCCTAGAACAAAAGGGAAACAAGAAAATTAAAGTTGATAAGGTGGTTGAGGTTTTTGGAGAGGATTCTAGTGAGGATATTGGGGGAAAAGCAAGAAGAAGGTTTGGTAGGTTAGCTCAGTCCTAGGCTAGGTATAAGTAGAAGTCCATCAGATACCCTATTGAGGAAGTTGAAGAAGATAGCTCAGCCAATACCAGTGACAGAAGGGAGGAGGAAAATATTTTGAACTCCAAAAAGGATGAAGGTAATGAGAATGGGGGAAAAAAATTCAATTCTGAGAACATTTCGATGGATGATACTCAAACTCAAGTGTCGGACGACAAAGAAAGGAATACTGAGACAACCCATGTTTCAGCCACCTTCTCACTTAAACCTATTACTTTTTGTGATGAGATGAGCAAAAAGGATAATTCCCCAATTACCATTTCTTCCCCTGTTAAGGAAAATTTGAAGATTTCCTCTAACCCACGGGTGCTATAGGATAAACCACAGGGACAAAAAATGAAGGAGGTTGTTGCAAAGAAGGTCAAGGAGCATAAAGAGGAGACTGAGGTGGTGGAGGAGCATTACATGAACTTGGAGAAAAGGGTTAAAGCTTTGGAGGAGGGGTTTTTCACCTTCCCCAAGTTTGGACTTAAAGTTACTCATGCTGCTACTACTACCCTCCAATTGCTGGCACAGGAGAAGGAGGAAGTTGGCTTGGACATGGAGGACAACAAATTACTCTTCAAGTTTCTTATCAATGACTGGGCCTAGATTCTACTTCATGCAAGGGGAAAAGGGAAAAAAGAAATCTAAGTCTTTTTTAGTTCTATTTAGTTATGGGGATCTAAGGATCCAAAGACTTTATATACTTTTATGGCAGTTATGGTTTTTCTGGTAATCAGTTGTATTTAAGATTTTATTAGGCCTCGGTGCCTTTGTGGACTATGTGGATAGTAGATAGGTTGTTTCCTTTTTGGTTCTAGCTTATTTCTGGTTTATTGTTTAAGTCTCTACCTGCTAGTACTCTTGTTCTATTTGTCTATTTTTGTTACTGACTGGTAATGTGTTGGTTACTAGCCTTTTGACTGTTAAGGGCCAACCCCCTTGTTTTTGGTCACTTTTAATTTCAAAAAATATATTATGTTTAATAATAATAATCATACATATTACTATAATATAATAATTATAATCATATATAATAATAATATCAATGTCCACACTTCCCCAAAATAAATTTCCCTCTAAAACACTCTAATGTTTCCCTCTCAAATTTATTTCCTCTCAAATTTCCCTCCCTCCAAAATTGCAATTGGAGTATCTATCCTTTCAAATTTGCCTCCAAAATGTAAGGAAACTCAGGTGCAGAAACAGCTTCCTACACTAATATCTTAAGGAAAGTATGGTGCAAATCCTTTTAAAATTTTTACACTTGCAAATTTGATATCATATAAACAAGAATATTATAGCCAACCGTGCATACAGAAAATAGATAGAGAAAGAAACACATAACAAAAAGATTTTTCGATGGGGAAAAACCTTTCGATAAAACAACCCCACCCCTTCAAAACTTGCACAATGTATTATCTTCAACACAAGGTTAAAATACACTTGCAATGCAAATTTAATAGCAACAATAGAAGACTTTGGCAACACCTTAGTTCCTACACACTCTCCTCTTCCTCTCTCTTTCATTTTCAACATGCAATACTACTTTTATGAACATCTTAAGACCCAACAAAATGCCCATAAAGGAGTTGGGAATTTTTCATGGCTCAACCACCAAGAACCATGCACAATGCCACATGTACATGAAATACCAAGAAAAGGGCATCCATCCCTTGAATAGGCAATGATAGCTTGTCATAGAATCCACCAAAAATATTAGTCACAAGAGAAGTGTAAGGGAATCTGTATTACCAACCTATTTTTGGCATATTCTCTTACACACACCAACCACTCATTCTTGGGTGCCCTAAAAGGCCCCATGTCATAAGATGCTCTTACACCTGTCATAGCTCATTCCTTAAATAGCTCTTATGCGTCATAGGAATCTGTCATAACATTTTCAGCCATGATCTCCTTCACACACTTCAAGATGCCGACACATGTAAGTGATCAACATGCCAACTAGACATGTACAATCACATTTAAAAAATACATTTACAAAACAAATGATAATAATAATAGGAATTATACAAGGTTGAGACACCTTATTTATAACATTCTCCCACTTGTCAAACACCTTGTAAGAGCAATAGGAACATAACAGGGATTAACCGCTATAGGCCAGAAGGCCCATAGACTCCGAACACCATCTGAACTTCTCTGTGCCCATTGGTTTTGTCAATGCATCTGTAACATTCTTTGTGGTATCCACCTTCTCCAAATTTACCTTTCCATCTTCCACCATATCTCTCACAAAGTGAAACTACACATCAATGTGCTTTGTTTTGGTATGAAAAGTTGGATTCTTTGCAAGATAAATAGCACTCTGACTGTCACATGAAATAGTAATCTTTCCTACATCAACACCAATATTAGAACACAGACTTGTAAGCCAAATGCTTCCTTACAAGTATGAGTAGCAGCCATGTACTTAGCTTCTATAGTGGACAAAGCAACTATAGGTTGTCACTTACTCATCCAACTGATGACACCACCAAACATAGTGAACACATAACCACTGGTGGATCTCCTGCTATCAATATCAACTGCCCAATCTAAATCCACAAATCCATGAATACAAACTAAATGTGGAGCTCTAGAAGAGTTATCATGATAACATATGGAGTAATTTGATGTACCCCTTAAATATCTAAATACTCACTTAACTGCATCCCAATGTACCTGTCCAGGATTAGCCATAAACCAGCTCAAAACTCCCACTGCTTGGGCAATGTCTAGTCTAGTATAGACCATAGCATACATAAGACTACCAACTACACTAGCATAAGGTACTCTACTCATGTCCTCCATCTCACTAGGAGATTTTGGACAATCTTCTACAGATAACTTTTTTCCCACAGAAACAGGAACACACAAAGGTCTACAATCTGCCATGCTAAACCTATCCAACACCAACTTCAAATACTTACTCTGACTCAACCAAAGTTTTATGTTAGACCTGTCTCTACTTATTTCTATACCCAAGATTTACCTTACTGCCCCAAGATCTTTCATCTCAAACTGTGCTGACAACTAAGATTTAAAAACATAAATCATACCCTTACCCTTCCCAAATAGCAACATATCATCAACATATAATGCAACAATAAGAAGGTGATCATCTTGAACTCTGAAATAAATACAATGATCTAATTTCAATCTTACAAATCCAATTGACAATTCAAAGGCATCAAACTTCAGGTACCACATCCTAGGAGATTGCTTCAAACCATATAAAGACTATTTTAACCTACAAACCCAAAATTCTTTACCTCTAACAATGTAGTGCTCAAGATGTGACATATAAATTTCTTCCTCCAAATCACCATGAAGGAAAGTTGTCTTCACATCCATCTGTTCTATCTCTAAATCATATGATGCTACAAGAGATAATAGAAATCTAATGGATGTCAACTTTGAAATAGGAGAGAATATTTCATCATAATCTATTCCCTCTACCTGTGAATACCCCTTCGCAACCAATCAGGCTTTGTACCTTTCAACACTGCCATCTATACAGAATTTCTTCTTGAACAGCCATGTACTATCAACAGGTTTCTATCCTTTAGGCAAAGGTACAAGATCCCAAGTTTTTTTTTTATCCAATGAATCCATCTCATTATCCATGGCCTCAATCCAAGAACCTGCATCTTCCATACCCAAAGCCTCTTTCATAGATCTAGGCTCATCAGTATTAGTAACAAAAGTGTAAGCATAATTGAAATCTAACATAGAATAACTAAACCTTTCTGGCTGCTTTCTTACTCTCATGGATCTCCTGAAGGGCTGAGGTTGAGGTTGTTCTTCCTCTTCTTCTTTTGAACTATCAGAGCTACTAGAGCTCTCCTCATCATTAGACCCAACATGGTCTTTTTGTTCAGTCTTCTTAGGGGTAGGAGGAAACTAAACAATATCTTCTTTCTTTTCTTTTTCATCTGGTTGTAGCACAATAGGAGAAGACGTTAGCTCTCTAAAAATAAAATTTCTACTATACAACACCTTACTAGTCATAGGATCCCAAAGCTTGTATCCTTTCACACCAGCACTGTACTCGATGAAAATACATTTAACAGCTTTGTTTTCCAACTTAGATCTTTTCTCCTTTGGAACATGTACATAAGCTTCACAAAAAAAAACATGAAGATGTCTAATTGAAGGCTTCTTACCAGACCACACCTCCATGGGTGTCTTACCAACAAGGGCTGATGTAGGAGATTTGTTAACTAGATAGCAAGTAGGGGCCATAGCTTTGGCCCAAAACTTTTGTTCTAAGCCAGCTCCACTAAGCATACTCCTAGCCTTCTCCATCAATGTCCTATTCATTCTTTCTGCAACTCCATTTTGTTGTGGGGTATAAGGAGTTGTCTTCTACCTCTCGATGCCTCATTCTTTATAGAATTGTTAAAACTCTACTGAGAAAAAATCACCACCATTGTCAGTTCTCACACACTTAATCTTCTTACTAGTTTGATTCTCTACAAGGGCTTTAAATTCCTTGAATTGACTAAAGACTTGTGTCTTACTTTTAAGGAAATAAATCAATGTCCTTCTACTATAATCATCTATGAAAGATACGAAAAATACAAACTTGGAGATTGAAGGAACTTTTACAGGAACAAATACATCAGAATGAATAAGATCCAAAACATCAGAAGATTTGTGAGAACTAGAGTAAGAATGAACACGATTTTTTTTACCATAGATATAGTGTTCACAGAAGTCAAACTCAAGATTGCAATCATTTAACCCCTCAACAAGATTTTTATTTTTTAGGGTTCTGAGACCCTTTTCACCAATGTGACCAAATCTCATATGCCACAGCATTATCTTTTCTACAGGAAGCTTACCTTCCAAAGTGTTTGCATTGCCATCAAAACCAATAACCATAGAATTCTTCACTGCTCGTTTAGATGGTGAGGATGAAGAACTATTACATAGAGGAATACATGCATCTAGCTGAAATAAGGTACCTCTCCTAGTACCCCTTGCAAGCACTATCAATCCTCTCATCATCTTGCATCCTTCTTTCAAAAAAACAACTTGCACACAAACATCATTCAACATACTTATAGATA
Organism: Cupressus sempervirens; assembly: GCA_028749045.1. NCBI lineage: Eukaryota > Viridiplantae > Streptophyta > Pinopsida > Cupressales > Cupressaceae > Cupressus > Cupressus sempervirens. Next base: position 300,443,806 of record CM053783.1, read on the forward strand.
ATAGGTTTTGTGCCAAACTTGGAATGTGCATAACTCCATTGATTCCCTTTACTCGTCCATCAGGAAATTTGATAGTGACCCTTCCACGTCCAACTATCTTTAGGTGAGAATCATCACCCAATAACACCTTTCCACCATCAAACTCTTCATATTTTGAGAACTAGTTTCGATGAGAGGTCATGTGAAAATATGCACCTAAGTCAACCAACCACACATCATCAGATACATGGGCTACCAAAGCTATGATGAATGCATCACCATCTTCTTGAGATCTTTCTGATGCTGAATCTGAACCTTTCTTTTTCTTCTTTGGCTCTTTGCAATCTTTACGTGAGTGCCCAGGTTTATCACAGTTCCAAAATTTTGCCTTGGACTTATTGGAAGTCTTTGACTTCCCACAAGATTTGGATCTACCCTTATTTTTAGACCTATTGTCATTTTTCTTCCCTCTTTCCATGGATCTCCAAAAATAGAAAGGGCATCTTTTTTTGAAATGGAAGCCTTCCTCTACATCTCCTCTGATAGCAACAACGACACCACATCATCAATTTTGAAAGTGACTATCGTGCTTCCGAGAGCCATCACAAGATGGTCCCATGAATTCAGTAAAGAACAAAAAAGTGTGTAGCAATGATCCTCCTCCTCTAACTTGACACCAGCTAATGTCAACTGTGCAGCCAGCAAATCAAATGAATTTAAATGATCCATTAAGGATCCACCTTCCTCCATTTACACAAAGTACAACTTCTTCCTCAAGAACAACTTTTGACGAGAGATTTGGCCTGATACATAGACCCAAGTCGTGTCCACAAACTATATGTGATTTCTCATCTAGAACATTCAAAAGAACTGCATCGGTTAAACAGATTCTTATGAGACCCTTAGCTTTATGGTCTTTGATATCCCAATCTACTTGAGCTACAGTTGCTAGTCTTGTAGCACTTGAAGTCACTTCCCATAGGTCACGATCTTCGAACAGGTCTTCCATATTGAGTTTCCACGACTCAAAATTAGTGCCATTAAATTTCTCCACCTCTATTCTTCCATATGATGAACTCACCATCTCAATCTAAAAATAAGATTCAGGATGCTCTGCACAAGACTCCCACTCAACTTGATATTAGAACAAAAAACCCTACCCAACAACTAGGATCAAAATTTGATCAAGCTTTGATACCACTTGTAAGGAAACTCAGGTGTGGAAATAGCTTCCTACACTAATCTCTTAAGGAAAGTATGGTGCAAATCCTTTTAAAAAATTTACACTTGCAAATTTGATGTCATATAAACAACAATATTGCAATCAACCATGCATACAAAAAATAGATAGAGAAAGAAACACATAACACAAACATTTTTCGGTGGGGAAAAACCTTTCGATAAAACAACCCCACCTCTTCAAAACCTACACAATGTATTATCTTCAACATAAGGTTACAATACACTTGCAGTGTAAGTTTAACAGCAACAATAGAAGATTGTAGCAGCACCTCAATACCTACACACTCTCCTCTTCCTCTCTCTTTCATTTTCAACATGCAATACTACTTTTATGAACATCTTAAGACCCAACAAAATGCCCACAAAGGAGTTGGGCATTTTTTATGGCTCAACCACCAAGAACCATGCACAATGCCACATGTACATGCAATACCAAGAAAAGGTCATCCAACCCTTGAATAGGCAATGATAGCTTGTCATAGAATCTACCAAAAATAGCGGTCACAAGAGAAGTGTAAGGGAATCCATCATACCAACCTATTTTTGGCATGTTCTCTTACACACACCAACCACTCATTCTTGGGCACCCAAAAAGGCCCCATGTCATAAGATGCTCTTACACCTATCATAGCTCATTCCTTAAATAGCTCTTACGCATCATAGGAATCTGTCATAACCTTTTCAGCCATGATCTCCCTCACACACTTCAAGATGCCAACACATGTAAGGGATCAACATGCCAACTAGACATGTACACTCACATTTAAAAAATACATTTACAAAACAAATAATAATAAGAATAAGAATTATACAAGGTTGAGACACCTTATTCCTAACACAAAATTTTAATTGAAAAATCATGAACTTGATCAGATACCCGATTTGATTTCGGGTATCTGATTAGGCTTGGTATTTACCAAGCCTATTCGGTCAACCCAAAAAATGTGTTTGAGAAGGGTTTCACTAACACTCAAAATTTGGGTAGCCATCTAACAATATTATTTTCATCAAAATTGAATGAAACAAAAGGGCTTTTTTTATAATAGTCTCAATATTCCATTGATATAATTGCTATCAAATTTTGAGTTCAATAAGTATTTATTAGTTAATTTTCAATGGAGATGATTGTAAAGTGTTGATTGACATACTGATTGAAAATAGCTAGAACTTTCAAATGGTATAACATTTTTTCAATCCAAAAGTTGTTTCACATTCTATGCTTCACCTAGTATAAGAAAAATAAAAATAAAATAAAATTTGGTAAAGTTTTCTATTAGCTAAGGTGGTCAGACATGAGAGTTTTTTTTTTTCTAAAAAAATATTTAGTAGAAAATTCATATTTAATTATTTATTTAGAATAAAACTACCCAAAAATATGTGTAATATCCAAGCATGAGTGTACTTTTTATGTCTATAATTATATATAAAAAATATTATCATTTCATTTTTGATTAAGGTGGTCAGACATACACCTACTTTTTTTTTTTTCCTAAATTTTTTGTAGTACTACATTAAAATCCAAACTTTTGACCAATCAATTATTTTTTCCTCCTGATAAGGCCTAGTAGTTTAGAAACTACATTCAATTTTCTACAGATTATATTCTTACAACTTTTTGATATAAAGTCTAGAATCACTTTAAAATTATGTATCAAGTTGACATAACCCTGATTTGCTGGTTTTTCAATACCACTTAAGGCCATAGTTTGGTTGACCATGATCCTGCACATACCCTCATCATAGCAAGCAATTTTGGACCAAGTGCTTTTGAATGATTATTGTACTTGTTGTAGGAAATGTACTATTGCATTCACTATGTCTAATTAGTGAATTAGTTTTGAGCATATCAACCAATTATATGTATGTATTTTTATCTTGTTTCAATTTTTATAAAGTTTTCATATTTTTAATTAATGTAATATATTTTGAAAAAATATTTATCTCCATTCTAATTGGTTGAATTCATTTGGTCTTATAGGACCCCTTTTCTCGGAGCTCCCACCATCTTTCTTTTTTAGCAAAGATAGATATATACACAATTATTATATTCACAAACTACTATTAAGAAACTAATACATGAAAATATATCTTCTATTATTTTCCCTATAAACATCAGCACCATGAAGTAAGTTATTGTTTTAACGTATATATTTCTTCTTTAGAACACAATGTATTTTTTTTTAAATGTATATTTCTTAGTTTTTTTTTTGAATTTTTAATTGTACATTCATTTTAAAAATATATATAATTGTAAAATTGAAATACAAGCACCCTTAATTTAAAATATTACGATTAAAATTTTAATTTTTATTAATTGTTGATGAAAATAATAGTTAGCATGTTATATATTACAGTTTCTTTAATATGTTACTATACACAATGCATGGTAAAAATAATGTTCAACATATAAAGTTAATTTCTATTATATTACTTTATAGTGAATATTAGAATACTAAAATATTCTATAGTACATAATTAAAAATTAATAATTGTATTATAGTTCAATTTCCTATATATAAATTATTATAATATTTAATATTGTTTCTATCACAATACGTTCTAAGGGAAACTAGCCACTACATAGCACTTGTTTTAAAACTAATATCAGCCTCTTGACATGTTTTGTTTTCATTTATAGTCTTATCTTTCTAAGCAGTTAAATTTCTAGGGTTCATTATATCCATATTATTCTGGATGTAGATAAAGCAAACAACACAAATTAGAAGAAAATGACAGAAAGATTGTTTAGAACAATAGACAATTTGGATATGGAACTCATCGCATATTAATAATAGGGTGAGCTTGAAGGAGGCATGGTAGCTGATAATAGGTTGAATGTTAGTGCATTTTAACATTTTTCATAATGCTTTTTTTTGGTGCTTTCTGCCAGCAATGATTTTTTAACTTAGAGCATACTACAAATAGTAGTTGGTGAAGCAAAATCAAACCAAGAGAAATGAAAGCTTCCTAGGTATTGGGGGGAATGAATTTTTTGCTCTGCTAGGGTTTCTTGCTTGATACAATCTTTCAAATGTTTTGTGTATGGCTTTTCATCTAAACTTTTCCTTTGTTAGCTCCACTTGTCACATCACATTTACTGCTAAGTTTTTTAGGCTAAGATATAATGCATTTGGCCAATAGTGAACTAGTTGTTTTTGGTGTTCACACTACTGCTTTGGTCTACCATGGTGCCTCCACAGAACAAATGTATGTGCAAGTTTTTCCTACATGTTTTTTATGAGGTAATCCTGACATTATCCTTCCTTTGAAAGAATTTGATGCTACATGTAATTGGTGAGAACAACACACCTTAATAGGTTGTTTTGTGGGTAGGACTCTTTGTGAAGCTATGCTCTGAGAATGGGTTAACAAGAGCTAGATTCCTCATGGAGTCTGCCTTGATACTATGAAAAACCTTACCAAAAGTTTTTTTTAATTTGCTTTGCTTACCCCTTGCAATCAGACATGGTCTTTAACAATGGACCATGGTCTATGCATTCTTCCTTGCTTGTTTTTAAAAAATGGTCATGAGACTTCACATTCTTTGATGATAAAAAGGTTAGGGTTCTTGTATGGGTCAAGTTCCTAGGTTTACCCCTGCCTTGCTGGCCTTTCATTGAGTCTATTGCCAAAGCCCTTGGAAAATTTGTCACCAAGGAGCCTGAGAAATTCTTCAATGCCCACCTGTAATGACGTGCTTTTGTAGAGGTGGATCTTTCCAAGGATCTCAAGGATTCTATGGAAATTCAGATTGGGACTAAAGCCTTCTCTTAGAAGGTTCTTTACTTGAACCTCCCCAACACCTATTATAGGTGCTAGTCTATGGAACACAAGATCAAGGACTACAATCTAGCTATGCCTAGTGTCAAGGCCACACTTAAAGAGGCACCTTTCAAATAGGTTGAAGGGAGAAAAGAAGAATAGGTGACTGTTGGGTGTAAGGGCAAGGCTCCCTTGAATCCCTTGCTCCTTAATAAATCCTATGCTATGGTCACTATGGTTCCTCCTATCCCTACAGGAGCATCAATTCCAACTACTATAGGGATGCAAGCGATGGACAAAGGAATTGCTTCCAGAGTTTCATAGGTTTCAAACCCTATTGGATCATAGGGGATTAAGGTAGCCACTAGGGTTCCTACCTTGGCTGGGGTGCAAACTCCTCTTGCTACCTCTTCCATAGCACAACCAATGATGCAGCATTCTCATAGTCCTCCTAGATGTGCAGAGATACGAAATGTCAGGCTATAAGTCCAAAGGGTTTTACATTTGACTTCAACCATGTTTCTACCTTCTTGTAGAATAGCTACTCCTCTCTTAAGTATGAAGATGATATGGAAGATTTCTTGTGAACTTCCTATCATGGAATGTTCAAGGTCTTATAGACCTCCTTAGAAAGTACTATGTTCAGGACATCCATCATAGACTTAGTAATTTAGATTTTCTCTGTCTGCAAGAAGTTAAAATTTTTGGTTTCAGGCTTGCTTTGGCATGCCATGTAATTTGGGAGGATGGCATGATGTTTTCTTCCCAACATGAAGCTAGCCAAGGTGGTGTAGTTACTCTCCTATCACCTCACCTTCATTCTGCTATTATTTCGCATGGTTCTGACCCCATGCATAGAATTATTTGGCTTTTTCTTTCCATTAACAATCATTCTTTAGAGTCATTAATGTTTATGCTTCCAATGATGCTATGGAAAGATCCTAGATGTGGGCTTGGCTAGCTGACAACTTGCCTCCAGCTACTTGGGTTGTGCATGGGGAATTTAATATGGTTGAAGTGGCCTCTAACAAAGATGACATTCTACCTTTTCACTAGATAGCTAGGGAAAGACAAGCCTAGTTTTACATGTGCAATAAATTGGGGCTTTTTGATCCCAATACCAACCACTACTAGGATAGAGGGGTTTGGAACACTTGGTCCAACTTTCTAGGTGGCTTTGACTGCCTATTAAAATGCCTTGATCGTGCTATGATCACTGCGTAATATTTTTTCTCTTTTTCTGAGGATCAAGATTTTTATATCATTCCCTTGCCAGATGTGATGTTATCTATTCACCACCCCATTTATTTTTTCATTTCTTGGCAAACAACTATCCCAAAGGTGGCCAAGTCTCAGTTCTTCCTCAACATGTTTGTGCTGATGCATGCTTCCACCATTTTGCACATCCTACACATTTGGAACTTGGAGCCATGTCTACATTCTCAAAGGGGTTGGATTCAATGGTGGAATGATGCCATTACCAGAACTGCTTAGTTCTTTCACATTTATAGGTGACAATTGGCTATGTTCTATAAATGGTCATAAGAAGCCAGCACACTTGCCCTCAAAAAAGCCTCTGAGGCCCTCACCCTCAATCCCTTTGATGTGGACTTGAAAATTCAGCTTTCTAAGCTTCACTATAACAAACAAATTGCTGATAATTATGTTGCATGTGGAACACAGATCAAAGCTCATCTCCACTGGTTGGAGGTTAGTGATAAAGCCTCAAAGGATTTTTTTTAGGCTCTTTGTGCTTGTCATACCAATGTTGGGATTTAAAAATTAAACAAGGAAATGTTGTTCTATCTAGTCTCCTCACCATCCTGCAAACATTTTTTCATCACTATGAGAACATGTTTTCTTCGCAGGGAAATTTGGTTGCTTGGGAGGAAGCTCTAAGAAAGTGTATTTCTATTACTTCAAACCATATAGATGGTTCACAATGGGCTTTCTATGAGCAACTTCTTTCCCTCCAAGACCTTAAAGAGGTGGTCTAGTCCATGGTGGATGAAAAGTCCCATGGGTGTGATGGGTTCCCTTGTGAATTCTACAAACACCTCTAAGAGCATATAGGTCATGATCTACACAAAATTTACCTTGAAGCCTATCACTCTAAAAGCTTAGGAGCCATTATAAACAAAGGAAATATCAAATTCATACCTAAAGCTAGTGATCCAGAGGATATGTGTAATTAAAGACCAATTACCCTTCTAAATGTGTCATACAAGATCATTGTCAAGGAACTCTCTCTCAAAATCAAGCACATGTTGCCCTTAATTGTGCGACCAGAGAAAATTGGATTCATCAAGTCCAAATATATTCTTGACAACATCATTTCTATCTAGGAGGGAATGGAATGGGCTTGCAAGTCCAATAAGAAGGCCATCTTTTTAAAGATAGATTTTGTTAAAGCCTATGATTGCATTGAATGACCCTTCATCTTGGTTATGCCCCAAGCTTTGGGTTTTGGCCCCAACTTCCTCTAGTCCATGGAGATGCTCTGTGAGGATGCTAATGCTTGCATTACCATCAACAATTCACAATTGGAGGCTTTTAAATTTTTTCATTCCACCGAACAAGGTTTTCTGCTAGCTCCTGTGCTTTATGTCCTTGCTGCAGAAGGTTTTGGATATTTACTTGCACATTTTGTATCCTTAAGACCGGTTCATGGCATTTCCTTTCCTAAATCATCCTCCCAATTAGTCAATGGACACTTTGCTGATGATTCTTTTCTCTCTCTTTTAGAGGATGAAGAAAACATCAATAATGCTTTAAGTTGCCTAGACACCTTTTATCAAGCTTCTAGTTTTTCCATTCAATGGCATAAAACTCTCTGCTTCTACAAATCCTTTCTACTAGCTCCACCTTGGCTTAGCTAGTTTGAGTGAAAATGGGTTTCTCACAGAGAAATCTTTCACTTTATTTTCATTCCTTTTGCATTCTAGGCATCACCTATGGAACTTTGGAATGTTGTGCTAGCTAAGATTACCAAAAAGCTCAACTACTAGATCACAAAGACACTCTCCCTAGCAGGAATATTCTAGATCTGCTCTAAGATTCTTGCAGCCACTCATGTTTATTACTCCTCCTACCGGGCTCCATCCAAAGCTTCTTACATGAAGTTGGAAAGATTGCTCAAGGATTTTCTCTGGGCCTCTAGTTCTAATCACCATGGCTTTCATAGAGTGGCCTTGGATTTCTGTTATCTCCCAAAAGAGTTTAGTGGTCTTGGCTTGCTTTCCACTTGGAGAAAAAGCCTTACTCTTTGTGCAAAATGGATTATCAGGGCTATCTTAGGAGATGAAGCTTGGAAGATTTTGGTTTAGCACTACATTTCTTCTAGCTTCCCTATTAATAGGCCTACTTGGAAGGGGATTGGTTTCCAAACCCTTCTCATTATGCATGAGCCTATGGTCATTCAAGGCTCCTTCATCATCAAGAGCATCTAGAAAGCCTAGGAGGCTATTAAGCATTGGCTTTGATGGACTAGAGATGAATTCTGCAATGGCCTCTCCTTGAATCAACATAACATATTGTGGTCTCCCCTATTTTCCATTCAGGTTACTCCCCTCACCAAGACTCAAGTGGGCAATGCTCTATGTTTTTTCTAATGTGGTATAAAAACTCCTAAGGACCTCTTTTTATGGGTCACCATGAGTTTTAGGACCTGGGAAGATATGCAAGTATAGTACTACCTTATCCATTTAGACTGGCAGACTTTTGACCTTTTGCTTTCATCCATCCATGTTCACTTAGTTCATAAAGTGGGGATTCAGTCTATTCACCCTTAGTGGCTTGATTGGAGGTGGTTTCCTGCCACACCTTTTTCTAATTACAAGCCAAGTTTGGGCTATAGGTGGCTTTCACCTCATCTTCCCATGATGGATACACTAAACCATAGATGACATTTGCAATCTTCCCTTTCTCAATGGAGAAAATGCTTTGACACCATATGGAATGCTATAACTAAACCCAAGATTGCACATTTTTCTTGGTGTCTGGCCTTTTGAGGTCTTCCCCTATGGCCTCAACTCAAACACATTGGGGTTCCTAACCCTAGATGCCCCTTTTGTGGACAACCAAAGTCTTTCTTGCATTTTTTTGGTTCTGCAAGTGTGCTCTAAATTATTAGTACTAGATTCATAGTTTTTTCAAGCCATTTAGACCCGAGTCTTTGTCTTGGCATATGATTTTACTAGGTGACTCTCCTAGATTTCCTTAGAAGTTTTCCTAGATTTGGCATACCTCCAAGCTGGAGATCTTGTTTTCTCCATGGAAAGATAGGAATGTTGTTCTTTTCACATATTTTTTTGGATGTTAACATTGTTATGTATACTAAGGCATGTATTTTTAATAATGTAATTATGTAGATTTAGGTGCAAGATAATAAAGTTGTACTCAAAGTTTCTCACTTGCAGGAGCTTCTCAATCACTAGGGAAATGCTCCTTGTACTATCGCCAGAGTTCCTCCAGATGCCTCAACGAAGACCTCAATGCCTCGTGGCCACTGTCCTTGGTGCCAATCCTCTGACTGCCACTCGCACACCCCATGCTAACAAGATTCCTGCCACCACACTCCTAGTGGTGGTGATGGCAAATGAGGGCACCGCTCAGTTTCGCCACCCCGTGGTGGTACTGGTTGGTCCTTAGCTCCTTCTCCTAGTTCCCATTATGCACACTCAGGGAAGTGGCATCACCTAGACCTAGTCATTTCTCCTCCATAGCTAAAGGTTAAAGATGTAGAGGCTGCCACTATTGCTATTGCTAGTGAAAATGGATGGACTATTCCCAACCCATCCCCCAATCCTAAAGATGATTGGGCTTTTCAAGATAAAGATGATCCACCAACCTCGGCTGGCATTGCTTTGGTAGCCTAAGGCTGCCTTACATGTTTTTTTTTTATGAATAGTTTCTGATTTTGGTTGCGGCCATGTTTTTAGTTTGGCTTCAGCCGATTGAATTGTAAATTGAGTATATTTTATTAATAGAAAAGTAATTATTCATCAAAAAAAAAATAGTGGTTGGTGCTTTCTGCTTCCAAGTCGGATGAAACCCACTATCATTTATTTAACTCATCAAACCATTGTATAGACATTATTATCATTTGTTCCTATTGCTGATGTCATTGTCACCATCACCTTGTCTAAATTATTGGCCCTAGATATTTTTTACTCCTCTTTCTTTATCATTATTCTTCCATGTATATCTTATACCTAGATATGTTGAGTCCTCTTTCTTTATCTGCCATGTATATCTTATACTTCTACCTTTAGTAGTTAATGCATGCATTATTGGCTTCTTGTCATTTGGTACATAAGTTATTGGAATTTTTTTTGTTTAATTTAAATGATTAAAGATCTAATGTATCTCTTTTCTACTGTCTTATAGATTTGTGATGGACAATTATTCAGCATTCAATTTAATTCTCCAGTTAATCATGCTCACCAATTAATTAATTAAATAACTAAATGGTTGTGGTTTAAATGGTTTTTTATTGATACATAACAATGAGTAGAATAAATCTAATAAGATCTTGTAAGTATTAATTATATTTATCTATCTTAAAATAATCCATACATTTGATTAAAAAAATTAAACTATTAAGTTTGTATTCATTTAGAAATATAACGTGTGCATTTTATAAACTTAAATTCAATAAGATGAAATGTTTACATGAATGGAAAAAAGAAATCAAGATTAAAAAAATTATTTAGTCTACCTTGATTAAAGGATTTAAAACATACAACTAAGTAAGCACTCTATTAAGAGATTTACAACCTATTCACCTATTAAAGTAAATCAGTACCTAATACCTTAGTTTGCACTATGATGCTAGCTATAGATCTCCTCTATTCAATGATTAATCACTAGTTTGATCTAATCTATAATTTACTCTACACTTCACTGTAATTATTGAATACTCAGTTGCACTACCTTGTTTCACCTTTTCATATACATCATCTATCCTTCACAATTCATACTTCAGACTCATGCATCACACTCATAAGTAGGTCATAGACCCTCCTTAAATAGTTCTCTAGTGAAGCTTCTGGAACAAGATCAACAATCTAGATTCACCTCTTTTGATGCTTAGACCTAACCCTTTTTTGATCAGCTAGATTGCTTGTATATGTATTGATAACCCTTAATCAAACATGTAATTTACTGCATAAAAAAATCCTTGATTGAATAAAGGAATCTCCATATCATAAAATTTGGTTTACCTTGAAGTTTGTGCAATTTTAAAACTATGTCAAAACTAGCTTTCTCAACACTTGAAGTATCCTAAAGCTTAACCATGACTAAACTCATGTATTTGATGCTTAGCTTCTACTATGCTCAACATAGTGTGAACTGAGCATACACTATCCTTCTGATGACTCGACATATATTGATCCTTTTCAAATTGGCATATACATACTAGTCATCTAGTATACTCATCTCGATGTACACTAGAGTACTTGGTGGCCATTGACTTTCTCAACTATAGCTGAAAAACTAAATACATTCAAGTATCCCTTTGAAATGATTTTCCTGTAAAGGATGGCTTGGTCATAGTGATGACTGACCAACCTTGCCTTGTGAATGACTATGTATTTTACACTAACTGACAATAGTATGATTGCCTTGGGAAACCAATAATCTCCCCCTTTGACATTAGTGGAAAAAACCTTTGTCATGACCAAATAAGTACATGTTAAAACTAAAATACAAGTAGTCTCCCTTGGTATATATTCCTTAAAGATAAATTGGTCTATATATGGAAATAGAATTTTCAAAACATGTTTCATACACAACTATGCATACCATAAACTTTAAACTTAAAAACTTCAATCATTTCCCCCTTCAAATATTTTAATTCAAAATTTCAATATTGCAATCAAAAATTTCAAAACTTCTATAACTTCAATCATTCCCCCTTATTTTTGACACTTATGGCTGCTAGGGGGTAGGAGTTATACCATGTTTATCCAAAAATGGTTTGTGAATCTATAAGATCATTGCCATGGCATTGTCCCAACTTTTTTGCACAAATTCCAAGACTTGTGTCTTTTTTCTAGCAATGTTTCTAGATCAACTAAACCATCAATCTTATTGATAATTAAATATATGTGTGCTAACTGCTTGGCTAATGCTAACTCCCTTTGCATAACTTCCAAGTGTGGAGTCAACATTCTCTGAATTGTTATGAGCTTTTCTCTTATTTTCCAATCTTCGACCATTAACTCAACTAATCTTCCTTGTGAGAATCAGGGTAATATTTAAGAAACCCCCCTCCAGAAAAAGATATAAAATATTGGTGAACCTTTCATTATTTTGAAAATAAAAATTATTTCTATTGGTCTCAAATTTTTTATTTTAAATATTATTTATAGTGGTGATTATTTTGGAAACATAATTTTTGTGTAGAAAATTTTGGCAAATATCAATAATAATATTAAGTTCATTAATCACCATGAAATATTAGAAATCAAAATTGAATTTTTTTACCTCGTGGAATATTATGAGGATCATTACACTATATTTTAAATTAAAAGTGAAAATTTAATATTGGTGATATATCCCTAAAGTAACTAATAATTATTATAATAAGGCAAGAGCCTACAACACATCAATAAATTGAGAGCCTCTCATGGAGGAGGTCTTGGGCTTGAATCTACTTGATATTAACACATAATAATGAGTAATATTAACAATAATAAAAAATGAATAATAACAAATCAAGGCTTCAATGCAATACATATAAGAAAATAATTAATAATGATGATAATTATTGGTGAATTAATTTTAATTTCTTCACTGTTATATAATATTTAGGTGAATCAAATCTAATGATATATCATATTTTGGTGAATCTTTGAGTTTAAATTTTTTATAAAATAAATTATTGAGCAATTTTAAAATATTTTAGAGCTAAATTTTATAAAAATGTGATGATTTAGGCTGCATTAAATCTTAAATTATTAGCCAAATTACCAAACAAAATTTTCTTAAATTATCCAATTGGAGAATATTAGCCACTAAAGAATACCCTAGTGAGAATGTCAACCTACCAAAATCAAATGAGCTAGAACTAGCTTCCATACCCAATAAACTTCCACTATGTTGCAAATCAGCTTGTAATTTTTCTATGGACTCTTGGGTATGCTTGGTAAAATTGGTTAAAACACACAATTTATTTTACAAATTGTGTGCCTTATTGACTAATCCTAATTTATGTACAAGATTATAAAGTTCAACTTGTCTTGCAGCAATAATATTTGAAACTTTCTCCACCATTTTTTGTTCAAACTTCCTTTCTAGCCACCTCATAATCTTCTCATTTATATCAATGTTAGAATTGTTGAGTTTCTCAACTATCTACACTAATAATTCAATGATAGGGGCTTTCTTATTTAGGTTCTCCACATCTATTTCCTCTAAAAGTATGTCTTTAATCTCATGCAAGACCTCCTTATGTTGAAGCTCTCTCTTCATTTTTTTCCCTTGTCTTTCTTGCAAGTCTTGTAGAATTTAAATTTGTTCAAAAGTTAAGATAGTAGTGTCCCAATTTGGAATTAGTATAACTTCATCCAATGTCACTAGTTTCTCTTGTGACTTGACCATCTTCTTCTTCAATCTATTTTCTTTAGAATCTGGAGTACTTGAGCTCAATAGTGAAATCTACAACTTCTATGATGGTAGCTCCATACTAGGTCTTTTTGTACCAACTTTTTCCTTGGTCTTCTTCTATTCCTTGATCTTCTTATGTTCCATGATCTTCTTTTGGTCCTCGGTTTTCATGAATTCACTTTTTGAACTTGGCTCAGATATTTTTTTTTGATCCTATGATCACATCACTTTGTTCTCATTTTTCTATGAGGTCTCATGTGGTTAGTGGTGCTTGTACACCTATTTGATCTATTGTATGACTTTGAACTCACTTCCAAAACTTGATTGTCCAACCTCTTTAACTACCTCCTATTGAGGTCTTGAGGAAATTACAGCAGATTCATATGCTTGAGCTTTAAGGATCTCTTCTCCCTTTTCTCCTTTATTAGTAATAGTACCATCAGTGGCTTGATCTTTCTATTCATCCTCATTAGGCTTAATGTTTGTAGTGTTGGTTAGCCTCCCCTATTGCTCGAACCATCTCCTTGTGCATCATCTTGTTTTTCCTTCCACTTAACTGCAAATGTAGGTAATGTAGAAGTGTTTGGTGTAGTATCTATAGTTGGTGCATTTTCTTGTGTGCCAACCTTGGGATAATATTTTACTTGAATCAACATGAGTCTAGAATAGAGAAATGATGTATCAAAATTTGTCTTGACAGTTATCTTACCTTTAAGCTCTTCCTTAGTCAAAGCATTAATTTTCAGTGGGATCTCTTATGCTACATCCTCAAGAGTAAAAATCTCTTGTTTCTCACTAACTTGCACCTTTTTCCTTATAGAATCTTCAAGATTCTTTCATCATTGATATCATCCTTGTTGTCTTACTCAATCTATCTAGATGTGTCTTTGTCTCTCTTTTCTTCTTCAGTAGGAATCAAACCAAATATCCTTTTCCAAATTATTTTTCTCTATTGAACATCCTTACTTTTTCTCTTCAATATTAAAAATTCTCTATATTTAGTAAAAAATCTATTCCTATACTCATCCATAAATTTAACAACTTGTTTCATTGTTAACTTAGGCATTGTTTGAGCTAAGCTAGCCTCTATAATTTGTCTTTTAGTTAGTATGGGAAATTGTCATATTTCATCAATATTATTGTACAAATCATCAAGAACATCGTTTCCTATCTCCAATGGTGTAGTTTCAAAAAAAAAAATCATGTCTAACACTACTTCCTTTATCTTAACCTGATCAAACTTGCCTAATTTATCATACTTAATAAATTTAAAACTACACTACTCCTTATAATCTCACATATCTCATCAATTCTCTTTGGAGGCTTGTGCACTACAACTTTGAATTGGTTGATGTCATTAGAGTTAGTATTTTATTCATCTTCTTCTTCCTTTGAAGTAACAGTCCTCTTCTAGGTTTCTTAGTTGGTTGACTTGGATCATTAATTTCTACTACTTTCTTTCTCTTCCTTGAGCTCAATCCTTCACTCGGTCCAACTATCTTCACCACATTTTTATTATCTGGATCAGCTAGTACTATAGTGGTGGCTATTCTAGTAATTGGTATTGTTTGGCTCAGAGGAGTAGGCTTCGATTGAACATTGTTTTCTTCAAAATCTCCTTCAACTTGGGCTTGGAAATCACAATTTGTTTTCCCTTCTTGGCCTTAGGCTTAGCTATGAATTTCTCTTTCCCTTTCTTGTCTACATTCTCTTCCTCCTCCTCTTCACTACCTTCATCGTCACTAGAGTAGTCCTCACTTTAGCCTTGTGTTATTTGTAATGGCATCCCTTGTTTTGCACATTTTCTCAATGAATTCTCCAAATTCTTTACAATTTTCTTTCTCTTCTTGTCTAATGTAGTTTTTTTTAGTCCAATTGTGCCCTTGGTTTTGGCTTCCTCATATTTTCCAAAGTACTCAACATTCTATCTACTTCTTCTACCAAAAATATTGTGATAGTTGCTAATACGTCATCTATATTAACCTCATAGGGTAAAGTTCTCAACCATGCTACCCTTGGTATTACAACTTGCACATATGTAAAATTAGTATCAACCAAAAAGCATACACTATCATAGAATTTCTCAATTAGAGATTTAGGAATCCTAGTCCCCATTCTCATATTATATTTGAAATAACCATCCATTATATTGTCAAATATTTCTCCTAATTGATGAATGAAATCATTTATCTACTATGTCAGTAGTTTACCTTTCTCCCAAACAACATTTCCAACTGTAGTAAAAGAATTTTTCACATAGAAAAATATATAGGGGTAATAGCACAAATTTGTGTCACCATTTAGGATACCAAATCCTATTTTGGTAAAATCTTATTTATCTATCAAAACTAAATTTCTTTCAAAAATTAAAAATACCCTTTTACAGATCTCTAATTCAATATAATCATTATATAAATGTTTGAGCATTTTGATTAGTTATAATATGTTATAATTTCAAAATATTATAAGTCGATATTTCAACATTTCAGAAGATGCTCCCTCAAAAAAGGAAAAGTAAAAAATTAAGTCATATCAAAAAAAATATATATATATATATATATATTTATCTCTAGAGGAGAGAACCCTCTTCATGAATATGTAATTTTTTTCAAGAAGGTGTAGATTTGATAGGGAAGTTTTGATGGGAGGAAAAAAATGTTGGATTCTGATAAGGTCAAGCTTGAGTGTTTATAACAAAGAAAATATACATCAAAAACAATTATTTCTTTTTGTGTTCCCTAGCTATACATGTCATCTATAAGATATTTTCAAATTAGAACAAAAAAAATGATTTGCATATACTTGTTTGATAAGAACTATAACCTATATTTTTTATAGTTAAAAAAGGGAATTTAAAATAAAAGAAAATGAATAAATTGGTATTGAAAAAAATTATAAAAATTATAGGCATAAAATTCATCCAATTCTACACATTTCATCAATTTACATCATCTTCAAATTCTAAACACAAATACCATTTTTTTGTCATTAATGTTGAACTATCACATTCTGATATCCCATTTCTTAATAAAAGGTGACACATATTTATGCTTTTACCCACAGATAATCAAGGATCTGAACTTACACATTGTATTCTTCACTTTCCTTATTGATGACAAGTTATCTACTAACTGGCTCAACTAAAGCTCATTAAGATCATAAGAATGATCTTTCTTCACTATCTTCCAAGCTTTGTCAACTATAACGAGTGGGATGTTATCTAGTCTACTAAGTTAGTACAATTTGTAAGCAAGTAGTCTCACTCCAAACTCAATTTCAAGATTTGAAATTGTCATTCCTCTCTTGTTCCATACAACCAATGTATTTTTTTCAATCACATCTTTTCTATGGGATCTCATTGTTCTATAAATCAAATGATTGTAAGGTAACTAGTCACAAAGTGAATGATATCCTTGGTTATTTTGATTGGTCCATTTTCTAACCATAAATATATGTCATGGAATCTACTTAAAACTACTATAATCAACTCTATTTTAAAATTTATAGGGAATTCTAGGGCACTACTTAACCCATTTTCAACAATATGCTTATGTTCATCCTATTAAAAACACTTAATTAATTTTGTATTGTCTTTGACGTTACAAAAAATATCATATCATTTCCAATTAGTGTATGTCAAGCTCACTTGGGCATGGATGATAGTTTCCTATATCTATCAAGCATTCTAGAGTTTTCCTAGTTCAAAAGATAGTATCTATCGAGTTCACTCAGGTGTCAAAGGAAAGTTTGCAAAAGTTGAGTGTTAACTAAGCTCTCTAGTTAATGAAGGAAATGTTGGATGGAACTAGTGTTAACCAAGCTCAATCGATTACCAAAGGAACTTTGTGAATATGTAGTGTTCACCTAGTTCACTTGGTTAATAGAGGAAAATCACTTTGAGTTAGTATCTACTGAGAAAAGTTAGCTAGTGATGGATTTTCTTGTTTTGGTATACTAAGTTCAATTGAATTATTTGTTGGTTCTAGTCTATTGAGAAGATGAATATTAATTATTCTAAGTTATATTCAAGTTGATTTGATAATGTGTAAGATATAAATGTAAGGTCAAGTTGAGGATTGAATGTGTGAAATAGAATTAAAGATTTGATGATGTTTAGAGGAAGTGAATTAGAAGGATAAAAAGAATATCCTTGTTGAGATGTAAAGATACATTCAATTAGAAAAGATCAAGTATACAAGCCAGAATTGAGATCTATAATCAACAATTTAGTTATATCTAAAATTAGGTCATATCATTGTTTCTCTCTAACCATTGTAGTAGTGATCTAAATCTTCTAAAAAAGTTGGCTTAGTAGCTATTTTTAAATCCTCTAACAAGGTGGAATTTCTATTGAATTGTCTAAAAAGCTCTAATAATGCCACTCCTTCTAGCGTAAATAAATCCTCTAATAGGGTCACACCTAATAGTTTTTTTAGTAACCTTTAATAGGATTGGCTCCTAACATGGCTCACCTCAAAAGAGTGATAATCAGTAACTAGTTGTAATTGGCAGTTTTTCCCAAATTGGGTTTCCACGTTAAAATCTTGTGTTCATGTTATTTCTTTTATGTGTTTGCAACTAAGTTAAAGTAACATCAATCACAAATAATATCTTCATATTTTTGTGTCAAGAATTTGCCAATCTATTTCAGCACTTACTGAGTTACAACATTTTTCTTGTCTGTTTACCAAGTTTCAATAGAATTTAGTTTTGATTTATATATATATATATATATATATTATTATTTATTAGACTGTAGGAATCGGGTGCAGCATGGCCCCCCCTATAAACTACAGTGCGCCAAGTAAACTTTTTAACGTGACCGGTAGCTGGCATGACATGCCCATCGATACCATGATAGTTTTGATATATATTGATATCTAAGGGATCTAGGATTTATTTTTGTGGTAATTGATTCACCCCTCCCCTTTTATTTACTCCTCTTATATTTCCAATAATTGGTATTAGAGCTTTTGGTGCTTGCAGAGAAGGTTTTTAAGGACCAAAGCTAAAGATTAGGATGTCTTATAGAAGAGTGATTCCCAAGTTGAACCGAGATAACTTTGCAACACGCCAAGGATTTATGAGGTTACATTTGGCAACTATCAATTATTCAAGTTGTAAATATCTTGATAGAATAAAGGACTCCCACTAGAATATTATTAGTCAAAGATATTTCTAAAAATAAAAATCATAACATCATGACAATTAGCATTGTTTGTACCCTTAATTATGTTAAATTTAATGAAGTCAAAAGATGCACTACAGCTTATGATATGTGGATCAAACTAAAAGCCATCTATGGAGAAGATGACAATGTTAGAAGAGCTAAAGCTGAAAGTCTTAGGGGATAGTCTAATTAGATGAAGCTGAGAGAAGATGAAAACATTGAAAAATATGTTGAGCAAACTAAAGCAAGTGTGAGCACAATCAAAGCATCTGGAGGAGACATTAATGAAAAAATAGTTGTAAGCAAGGTACTCATAACCCTTCTTCCTATCTATGCAATTATTCAAGAAATTAGATGTGATCCAAATAGCAATATAACTTTGGATTTTCTAGTTGAAAGATTGACAAGTTTTGAGTTGGATAACTATGATAACTATGTCCCTAGTTCCAAATGTATTGAATCTACATTTGAAGCCAAGCTTTCACTCAAGAAAAAGGGTAAGAAATAAAAGGCCAATCAATCATAAAGTGAAGAATAAGAAAGCTCAGACGGTGTTCTTGAAGTTGTTGAAGCCCTACTTGCAAGGAAAATTCCAAAGGTAGAAGAAAGTACAAAGGTAAGTTTCCTCTAATCTATTTTCTTGTGAAGAAGTTGGTCACATTGCTACAAGGTGCCCAAACAAAGAAAACAAGGATGAAAAGAAAATCAATAAGTTCAAAGGCAAGAAGGAATTCAAAAACTACAAGAACAAAGGTAAGAATTTTTTTTTTTATGGCTAAAGATTTTGATAATAGTGAAGATAAAATGGTATATATTGCTATAAAAGATGAATGTAGTGATGAAGGAGATAAAATGGCACTTATCTCTTATGTTAGCAAAAATGATACATGGATTATTGATAGTGGTTGGTCACATCATATGACTCTAGATAAAACAAAATTTGAACATGTGGAACATTATAATGATGGTTGTGTGAGATTTATAAATAATGAACCTTGTTGTATAAAGGGAAAAGGATGTATCTCATTAATCAATGAATTTATATGTGACAATTCTTATTAGGTTGAAGGAATAAAGAATAATCTACTAAGTGTGGCACAATTGAATAACATTGGATTCAAGGTAGAATTCATGAATGGAAAGGCCAAACTATTGGATGGAGAAGGAAATCTAGTTGGATCTAGAAAACAAACAAAAGGAAATCTATTCTATTTTGATCTTAGTGAAAGTTCATGTTTTATTGCTCAAGTAGAAAAAAGTTGGTTATGGCACAAAAGATTATGTCATGTAAACTTTGATAATGTGGTCAAGATAAGAAAATACAAAAGAGTAAGAGGTATTCCTAGCTTGAGGAAACCTAATATGGGTCTATGCAAAAATTGTCAAATTGGTAAGATGGGAAAAACTAGTTTCAATAGAAAAAATTATCATTATGAAGAAATCTTAGAGTTTGTACATATTGACTTATGTGGACCTATTGGATTAGAGAGTTATGGTCGAGATAATTTTTTCATTCTTTTTGTTGATGATTATTCTCAAATGATGACTATAATATATCTAAAAGAAAAATCTAAAGCTTTTCAAAAATTTAAGTGGTATCTGGCAAGAGTAGAAAAAGAAACTAGAAGGAAGCTGAAATGTTTGAGATCAGATAGATGTGGTGAATTCATGTCCAATGAGTTTAATGAATTATGCATTGAAAGATGAATTAAGAGATAGGTATCAGCCCCTAGTACACCTCAGTAGGATGGTATAACTAAAAGAAGGAACAAATCCATCATGGTTTGTGCAAGAATATTGATGATAGAAAAGAATGTTGCAATCAAATACTAGAAGGAAGAAATCAGTATTGCAATGCATACCTTGAACATAGTACAGTTGAAGAAAGAGTCAAATCAAACTCCTTATGAACTATGGTATAGCTACAAACCTAATGTAAGTTACTTGAAAGTATTTGGTAGCAAATGTTATATCTTGAAAGAATCTAGGAAAGGTAAATTTGATGTCAAAGGTAAATAGAATAGATAGAGAAGACCAAAACTTGGACTCTCATTCCAAGACCCAAGGATAAGAATATAATTGGCACAAATTGGGTATTCAAAAATAAGATAAATGAAGATGGAGAAGTTTCTAGAAACAAATCAAGGTTATATGTAAAGGTTATTCTTAAGAAGAAGGTATTGATTATGGTGAAACTTTTTCTCTTGTTCCAAGATTAGAAGGTGTTAGAAATTTACTATCATATGCAGCTCAAAGAGGATTTAAAGTTTATCAAATGGATGTAAAATATGCATTCTTGAATGGAATTCTTGATGAGGAAGTCTACACAAAACAACCTAAAGGTTTTGTAGATCCCATCAAAATAGATATGGCCTACACATGGCACAAAGCATTGTATGGTCTCAAGAAAGCTCCTAGAGTTTGGTATGAAAGACTTCATAACTACTTCATAAAGATTGATTTTAAAAGAAAAAATGGTAATAGAAGTTTGTATATCAAAAAAGACCAGACAAGAAGATTATATTGGTAGAAATATTCATGGATGACACTTTATTTATAGGAAATGATGACTTATGCAAGGCATTTTGAGAAGAAATGAGTAAAGAATTTGAGATGTCTATGTTTGGAAAGATAAAATTCTTTGTTAGATTGCAAATCTTATAAAAGAAAGATGGTATCTACATTACTCAATCTAAATATACAAAGGAGATGCTAAAGAAATTTGGAATGGAAGACTCAAGACAAATTAGAACTCCTATGTCTACAAGACATAAGCTTTCCAAAAATGATGATTTCAAGGAGGTAGATTAGACCATATATAGATCAATGATTGGAAAATTAAAGTATGTTGTGTATACAAGGCCTAATATTGCATTATCAGTGGATATCATTGCAAGATTCTCAAGAAACACCAAAGAAAATTACATGATGGCAATCAAAATAATCATGAGATATCTAAAAGGTACTAAAGACTATGGTTTTTGGTACAAAAAAGGAGGCAATTTGGATTTAAAAGTATTCATAGATATTGATTGGGCAGGAAGTTTTGATGAAAGAAAGAGCACGTACCAGTGGTGGAGCATTCTTTCTTGATAAGAGACTAGTATCTTGGACAAGCAAGAAATAGCATTGTGTTTCTCAAACCATAGCAAAGGAAAAATATGTGGTAGGAGTAGTTAATTGTTCTAATATTGTTTGGTTCAAACAACTATTGGCAGGAATGAAGATAGAGATCAAGGATTTGGTGGTTATATATTGTGATAACACTAGTGCAATTAATATATCAAAGAATCCAGTGATGCATACCAAAAAAAAACACATTACAATAAAATATCACTTTTTAAGAGAACTAGTATAGGATAAAGAGATCAGATTGGAATATGTGAATACAAGAGAACAAATTGTAGACATATTCACTAAACCATTACCTAAGGATTCATTTCTGCATCTAAAAGGTAAGCTAGGGGTAATTCCTGTATTTGAAGCTAACTAAAAGAAGTTTAGTGATGCATCAACCAGAGCATGTTGAAGATCAATTAGTTGATGTAGTATTTATAAAATCATATTGCAAATGAATTAGTACATGAGGTACATTAATATTCACTGAATATTGTCTTTGGCATGAGGTGCCAAAGAGGGAGAGTTTGGCTGTCATATCAAAATAAATTATGTTTGATGACGTCAATGTAGAAGAATTTTGTCTGATATTAAAGAGGGAGAGTTTGCTATTGGTAGAAGATGTTGAAGGTAGATTTTTGCTGACAAAGAAAGAAACTAAATGTAGAGGGAGTTAAATTCTCATGGATGAGAATCAAAATGAAACTAACAATATGTTCCTTTCTTTATTCTTGCTATGAAATTTTCAATTTATTATGACATGTTGTGTTACCATCAATACCAAAGAGGGAGATTGTTAGAAACTATTGATTAATTGTGTATTATCTTTGTTGCTAAAAAAAATTCATATCATTGCTAGTTAGTGTATGCCAAGCTCACTCAAGCATTAATAGTTTCCTATGTCTACTGAGCATTCCATAGTTTGCTTAGTTTAGAAGATAATGTCTACCGAGTTCACTCAGGCAACAAAGGAACATTTGTCAAAGTTGATTGTTAACTAAGCTCATTGGGTTAATAAAGGAAATGTTGGATGGAACAAGTGTTAACTAGTCTCACTCAGTTATGAAAGGAACTTTTTGAATATGTCATGTTAACCAAGTTTACTTGATTAACACAATCCAAAATTGCTTTGATTTAGCATCTATCGAGTAGGGTCACCTAATCAAGGATTTTCTTATTTTGGCATATTGAGTTCAATTGAATTGTATGTTGGTTCTAACTGACTTAGAAGATGAATATTAATTAATCAGAGTTGTATTCAAGTTGACTTGATAATGTGTAAGATATAATTGTAAGTTCAAGTTGAGGATTAAATGTGTGAAATAGAATTGAAGATTTGATGATGTTTAGAGGAAGCAACTTAGAAGGATAAGCAGAATATCCTTGTTGAGATGCAAAGATACATTCAATCATGAAGGATCAAGTGTACAAGCCAAAATTGAGATCTATAATCAGCAATTCAATTGTATCATAAATTAAGTCATCTCATTGTTACTCTCTAACCATTGTAGAAATGATCTAAATCTCTTAATAGAGCTGGCTAAACAACTATTTGTAAATCCTCTAACAAGGTGGCATTTCTATTGAATTGTCTAAACACCTCTAAAAAGGCCACTCCTAATGAGGTGATTAAATTCTTTAATATAGTCACACCTAACAGTGTGTTTCGTAACCTTTAACAAGGTTGGCTACTAATAGAGCTCACTTTAGAAGAGTACAAATTAGTAACTAGTTTCAATTGATTCTTTTTCCCAAATTAGGTTTCCACATTAAAATCTTGTGTTCATGTTATTTATTTTATGTGTTTGCAACTAAGTTAAAGTAGCATCAATCATAGATAATATCTTAAGATTTTCATGTTAAGCATTTGTCAAGTTATTTCAGTGTTTACCAATTTACAACAACATTTTTCTTATGTGTTTACCAAGTTATGATAGAGTTCAATTTTTATTTATATTGACATCTAAGGGATATGGGATTTATTTTTGAGGTAACTGATTCACCCCTCCCCTCATAGTTACTCCTCTTATATTTTCAACACATCCTTTGGTAATCCTTCTAAACACAACTTATCATTAGCTTCCCTCAATTTATAATCACATATTTCATTGATTTTGCACATGTAACATGACCTAACATCATGGATCATAAGTACCTTGGGCAAAATTGATGATAGGGTACCTGAGGGATCACCCTTCATCATGATTTCTAGTATTATACCTTGGATATAGGAGGTGGACATGCATCATTCCTGACCAATTGAACATTTTGTAGCTTTTCTCATTACCTCTTCACACTTGATGATTAACTTGTTTCTATTTCTACAAATGAGGGTTTGAATACAAACTCTATATAACTCGGCATCAACAACTCTTCACAATCTTGCAACACCTGTTAATGACATGCCTTCAATTATTCTTTCAATTCCTGCTAAAAGTGATCCAAGTACTCAATTTCACTTTGCTCTCTTAAAGCTTGAATGCATTGTGCTCAAAATGACTTTGAAATCTTGATATAAGCTTTAAATATTTAATTTTAGGGCTTCATAAATGGGTAAATGCATCAAAATTATGTACAAAAAGGGTAGTATAAGTGGACACTTTTTTTTTGAAATTAGGTAAACTTTAACTTGGACAAGACATTTGAGGGTCATCCACTAAAAAATGACAAGATGCATAAAACATATAAATTGTAGTACTATAAATCTATTTTCTAAACTACTAGAGTTTTTACAAAATGGATAAGATTAGTTGGGTCAAAATCTATGAACATAAAAAATAGTTCCTAATGTTTTTAGAAAATGTAACATAGTTGATTTCATCTATAGCACAAAAGACATAGTTATATTTAGTATTTTGCATATCCCTTTGGTAGGATGATAATTAAGAGTCATATCTAGAAGGTGTGTAATTTTTTTGTAATTTCATGATGAGTATTTTTTTTAATGAATTATTAAATAGACCACATACTAAAATTTTGGTACCTATTTGTGTGCTGAGCATAACTTGCATCAAAATAATTGAAAATGGAAACTATTTTATTTAATGTGTATATAATCAAGTGTATAAGAGTAATATGTAATTTATTTTGAATTTGGTTAAGTATATCAAAATTAATTTTTAAAATGGTAGACATATGTCTATAAGGAATTGGTAAAAGTAATTAAAGTTTACAATGATAATTGTGTCTAAGGAAAGAAAAACATTATATGGTTAGTAAGCTAAGAAGGCATGTAAGATTATGGTGGTGATTTTAGAGATTCCCACTTCACCACTAGCATACCTAGTGAAGACAAAGATGATAATTCATCTTAGAAGATGAAAAAACATCTAAAGAAAGAAAAAATGGAGGGAAAATAGTCTCGCAAACCTTTAGGTCATTTTCCTAGCCATCACAAAGTCATAACATTATTAGGTTTTTTGGATTCAAATAACACAATTAAGTAATGAAAATAAAAAATAAATTCAGAACCTAATCAGGTTTTATAAAACCTAATTGAGTTCTATAAAACTAGATTTGGTTCTACAAAACCTAATTGGGTTTTGTATTACTACTTCACAAGGTTAGATTGATAGAGAGAGAGAGAGAGAGAGAGAGAGAGAGAGAGAGAGAGAGTTATGTATTATACTAAACAAGTGTCTATCATATCCCCCAATCATTGTCTCCATCTCATCTTCTCTCTCTCCCTCTCTCTTATTTTTTATCTTTATCATATCCCCATCTCTCTTTATCCTATCCCCTTCTCTCTCTCACTCTTTATATCAATTCCACTAATATCTCTCTCCATCCTCTCTCTCCTATCCCACTCCATCTTTCTCCTATCCCCTTCTCTCTCTTTCTATCCTTTTCCCAAATCTCTCTCTCTATCTCTATCTCACCCCTCTCTCTTTCTCCTATACCCCTCTCTCTCTCTCACTCTTTCTATCATATCCTCTAGTTCTTCTCTCATTCTCATCCTCTCTCTCAAGCTCTCTCTCATTCTCTCTTTTTCTTATATCCTCCCTCTCTTTCTCCTATTCCTCTCTCTCTCTCTCTCTCTCTCTCTCTCTCTCTCTCTCTCTCTGCCATTTCTATCATATCCCCTCTCTCTCTTTCTCCTATCCCTTTCTCTCTCACTCATTCTCTCCACCTCTCTCTCGCTCTTTCTATCATATCCCCTAATTAATATCTCTCTCCTCTCTCTTTCTCCTATCCCCTTCTCTCTCTCACTCTTTCTATCATATCCTCTAATTATTCTCTCCATCTCTTCCTCTCTTAAGCTCTCTCTCATTCTCTCTTTGTCCTATACCCTTGCTCTCTTTCTCATATCCTCTCTCTCTCTCTCTCTCTCTCTCTCTCTCTCTCTCTCTCTCTCTCTCTCTCTCTCTCACTCACTCACTCACTCACTCACTCTCTCACCTCTCTTTCTCCTATCCCCTTCTCTCTCACAATTTTTCCTATACCCTCCCTCTCTTTCTCTTATCCCCTTCTCTCTCTCTCTCTCTCTCTCTCTCTCTCTCTCTCTCTCTCTCTCTCTCTCTCTCTCTCTCTCTCTCTCTCTCTCTCTCTCTCTCTCTATTTCTCCTATGATTGAATTGTCTACTCTATTAGCTCTGGTTGTTCACTAGATTTATGCTAGGACCAACATCATTTTAGAAAAAATATCCCTCTGACAGTATCGACCACACTAAATGGAAGCATCCATAAGGGTCTCTAAGAACCATCAGGGTGTGATCTTTCATCAAGCATTTATCTGAGCTCATGCGAGGTATTAAAAAATTGTTAGGTGCTACATGATTTTGTTATCTAGGCCTAAAACAACCTATCTCAATTTTTAGAGATTTGACTTTTTTTAGATTTTGTATTCATATCTCACCTATTGTCAAAAGTCATAATGTTGTTCAGTTAAAATGAGCAAGGTTGTGTACATTTCAAATAGTTTTTCCTAGGATCAAATCATCAACTCTGTTAGCTCTAGTTGGTTAGGTTTAGCCTAGGACCAACCTCATTTCAGCCACAAAGTCCCTCTGATGGTATCAACCACACTGAATGGAAGTGTCCCTAAGGGTCTTCAAGCACTATTGGGTTGTGGTCTTTGACACAAATACAAAAATCATAACATATTTTTACTTTTCATTTCTTATTACATCAAAATAAGTGACATTTGATTACATGTTATAATGAATTCCGTAAACATGTTATATTTTCTATATAAAATAATGAGCATTCATGTGTTTGATTAATTGCAAGAAAGTAAGATAAAATATAAGTTTGTATGCACACATTGAACAAGTTGGATGGAAATCCAAGTTTAATGTACATAAAAATGAACAATATATTATGTCATATCAATCATATAGTTACAAAAATATTTTATGTTTCATTGGTACAATACAAAAGTTGAATACGTGACAAATGTTGAATGTGTACAATATAAATTTTGAATGTGAACAATATGAATCTCGAATACATACAATACAAAAGTTGAATATATGTTAATGTCATGTGATGACCAAAACTACATATGTATATCACTATCAATATCTATGACTATGTAGGATCATAAAAATTGAGCCTCTTTGATGCAGGTTGTGGCTTGCCAGGTGTTTGTAGAAGAAAAATTAAAATACACTATCAAATATCTTATCTATAAGCAATTTGAAAATAACTAGAAATTAGGTTCTAAATTGTGGATAGTTGAGATATTCATTACCTTGTCTATTTTTCCCGTGGTTGGACTAAATGATCATGGTAATGGGTTCCTTTGTCAATAGGATGCCAGGACTCCTAACAAAATGATGAGGTAGAGTGACGATGTGAGACACAACTACCAATGAAACAATGCTCATGGGAGGCACAACCACCATTAAATCAGTATTGGTATGAGGAAAAACCTGTATGGTAAGAAATAAAATTTTAACATTATAGAGTGGCATTATAGATTCCAAATAGAGTTAGAAAAATAAAAAACATACTACACCCTGAGCTAGATCTCCTGTGCTAGTAGGAAGTACAACCAATGATGAACTAGTGTTGGTATGAGGCACAACCTGTATGGTAAGAGACAAAATTTTAGCATTACAAATTGGAATTAGGGATTCCAAATAGAGTAAAAGAAAAAAAAAAATTACTACATCCTAAGCTAGATCTCCCCTACTAGTAGGAAGTACAACCACTGATGAATCAATGCTGGTATGAGGCACAACCTATATGGTAATTCATAAAATGTTAGAATTATAGAGTAGGCATTAGGGATTCAAAATAGAGTTAAGAAAAAATGTATTGCAGCCTTAGCTAGATCTCTCATGTTAGTAGGAGGTACAACCAGTGATGAATTAGTGTTGGTATGAGGCACAACTGATATGGTAAGCGATATAATGTTAGCATTATAGAGTGGCATTAGGGATTCCAAATAGACTAAAAAACAAAAAACATATTGCAACTTGAGTTGGATCTCCCATGCTAGTAGGAGCCAGATATACTGATAAATCAATGCTGCTATGAGACACAACCTATATGGTAAGCGATAAAATTTTAGAATTGTAGATTAGGTGTTAGGGATTTCTATCACACACACAAGTAATCTAAATTAAGATCACAAGAGGGTTCAACTAAGACTCTACATACATACCTCTAGCCTCTATTTTGTTTGATCTTGTCTTTGAAACTCAAAACTCCTAACAAAATGAAATGGGAAAGGATTTGCACAAAGTCTCAAAGAGTGTTGTAATAGGAAAAAGATAAATAACACATGTTAATAAGACAAATTGTTGATAATTACTATAAACCTAAAAAAGTAAATAAATAAATAAAATAAATAAAAAATAAACATGTACTCATTTGTAAATACAATTGTTTAATATGCATATAGAACAAATGCATACTCTAACCTACAATTTGTGTGAAGGAAAATATGTAATTTTACCTCTTCCATTGCCTCAACATTGATAGTCTTGGGTGCATTCATCAACTCTACGAAACTAAATTGTTTCTACATATATACAACAAAAAAGTCAAAATGTATTCATCAATATTGAGTACATGCATATGTATTCATTCATAATAAATTTCAAAATGTAAACCTGACTTGTATTTAATACCTTTTTTTGTTTCGGTGTTCTTTCTAATTTCCATTCCTTTCCCCCAAACCTCGAGCTATGTGGAGTACCCTAAGGAAAAAATAAATATAAAATAAGAGGAATCAATAAGACACATCATGAGTTCAACTCAAATTACAAATTTGATAGGTGTGCAATCTATGATACCCCATAGCTCTCAAGGGCAAAGTTAATGGCAGAAAGCATGGCATCGTCAATTTGAGAAATTTCAGCCCTTGACAAGCCCTATAAAATAGTAAAGAGTATTGTTATAAATATGAGATAATTTTGTAAATGGAAAGAAGGTACAATAAAAACAATAAGATCATAGGTGGTCAAGAAGGCACAAGAAGGACTTGAAGGATGATATTGGAAGGATTGTTGAAAGATAGGAAAAATTGGGGCTCAAAAAGACTACAAGGCCTAAACTACAAGCAAAGAGACTAAAAAGGAAAAGAGATATGTGAATGAACTTTTGGCACCTTATCAAGAAATAAAAGTGGACATTCATGATCTCCAAAATCTTACAAGACACCCTATGTGATATGGAGGTTCTTTGATGCAGATGGGTATATGGAGGATGAACTCATGAGGTTCATCAGATGGAGTTTGGGTATGCTAGGAGCGAGATATGTGGATGGGAATTGGATGGATTTGATGAATTTGGGAGGGTTTCAATGATGGTAGGAGATGGAAAGGTATTATTTTACTTTTAAGAATAACAATTAAGAAACAATATTTCAAAGCCAATGTATTATTGTACTTTTAAGAATATTTTAAAAACTTTACCTCAAGTGTTGTTTCTCCTAGCCTCTCACCTCTAGCAAAATGAGTACTATATGGTGTTCACATGCCACTTATTACACCCTACATTTCATATTGTTTAAACATATCAATGTAAAGTGTTCTATAAAATTTTTAAAAAAACACTTTTACAATATTTAGGTGATTAAATAATATCATGTCAAAATTCATGAGGTT
This sequence comes from Cupressus sempervirens, assembly GCA_028749045.1. Lineage (NCBI taxonomy): Eukaryota > Viridiplantae > Streptophyta > Pinopsida > Cupressales > Cupressaceae > Cupressus > Cupressus sempervirens. Next base: position 300,473,746 of record CM053783.1, read on the forward strand.
CATTAGATGGGGTTTGCGTAATGCTAGGAGCAAGAGATTTGGATGGGAATTGAATGGATTTGATGAATGGGAGGGTTTCAATCATGGTAGGAGATGGAAGAGTATCTATAAAAGGGTTGTTTGTATCATACCAATTAAGAAACAATATTTTAAAGCCAATATATTATTATACTTTTAAGAATATTTTAAGAACTTTACCTCAGGAGTTCTTGCTCCTAGCTTCAGACCTCTAGTAGAACATTTAATTTGCGGTGTTCTCATATTGCTTGCTACACCCTGCATTGCATAATATTCACATATCAATCTAGAGTGATCTATAATTTTTATTTTATTTTTTACTTTTACAATATTTAGGTGATTAAATAATATCATGTCAAAACTCAAACAAATAAATATGTGTATATTGTCCACTAAAGACCATCACCATCAAATCATCTAAGTGTGAAATCTCCACTTCCATATGAATAACAAGTATTCCCATAATGTATACATCAATGAGATGAAACTCCATCCTCAAATACCTCCATATCTATCCCATCACACATGGACTGACAACTAAAACAAAAATGTTGATTAGACCCTAAAGATTGTAATGATGCACATGATGACAATGCAAGTGGTACAAGTGAGGATGGAACTAGTGGTGTAGGTGACATAAGTGGAGGTGACACAAGTAGAGATGACACTAGTGGTGCAAGTGATGCTGATGGAGTTATTGTAGGTTTTGATAACTAAGGTGTCATAGGTGAAGATAATGGAGTTATCACATGTTGTGATGATCCTCATACTATAGGTGATGATGATGGAGCTATTACATGCTATGATGATCGTAAAGGTACACTTGATGAGGGTTGGGGTGCCATAAATGAAGGAAAACCACCTAATTGTTAGCCATGCTCAATGATAACATCTATTAATGATGCAATTGCATGAAGAGCCTGTAAAACAATAGACTCCTTTATAATTTATGGGAGAACAAAATGAGACATGGTTTTTTTATTTTATGTCTCCTCTCATGTTGTGGTACCACCTTATGAGCCCCAAGTCTATCCTATGTAGAGCCTCTCCCTCTATCCTAGAACTAATGAATGTCAAAGTAATTTGGCTTCTTGCCAAGGATGAACTCACAATATAGCTTTCTCAAAAAATATAGGGGCACCCCATAATTATTACATGGTAGTAGGTCAAATACCATATACCACCTATCACAAAAATATGATCTCATCCTAACATGAGTGCACTAATGAATAGGAAAAGTTTTGGTTATGTGTAATAGGAAGTTGTCAGATATAGGATTAGGGAAAAGAGAACATATAGTACCTTTCTTTATGTCTTTATCTTTCACTTGCTGATATGATAACCCATTGGCATAAAATGCGTGACACCTATCCCTCTATGTACCCCATTTCATAACATCCCTAGACACCTCATTTGAATTTTGGGTCATTTGTTCAAGTGTATTCACTAGGGTTGAGTGGTAAGAAAGTGTAGATGACTACAACTTATTAACCATTTGGGTAATGCTAGCACTATTTTGTGAGATGTGGTTTATGAGGTCCCTTTATGTAGTAGTTAAATAATGTAATTTTATGTGTGGAGGGTTTATAGGAGGTGGTGGTTGTTCAATGGGAACATTGAGTTAAGGGTTTTGTGGTTGTGTCACAATGGGTGGAGTGTTTTATGGTTATGTCATGATAGGTGGAGGGTTTGATTGTGTAGGAGATAGTCTTTCTTCTCTCCCTCATTTTCTTAGATTCCTTGATGCACCTATACTAAAAAAATTTAAAAATAATTATAAAACTTATAAATTACAAAACCAAATTATGAAATTTGATTAAAAAAATACATAATCGACAAATAGAATGAAGAATTATCTTGTTTGCAGGGTGCCATGTATGGAAATGTAATAAAAAATCATTTTTTATGCTAAACCCAATCAGTTTTTGGTGTTGTCCTCCATAATTCACATTTCTATTGTTTGAGGGTATAAAAATTCCCTCAACCACAGACAGTAGTCACAATATATAGTTTACAAAACTTGATCAAGTTATTAAATAATATAATTCAAAAAAAAAAATCAAGCTTTTTAACGTATAATAGTCAGGCTTGGATACCAAGCCTAGCTAGCATTTCACTTTTAAATAACCCGATCAGGTTTTTGAAAACCTAATAAGGTTATTAAAAATTCTACTTTTTTTTTTTTGGAGTGGGGGGGGGGAGTGTCCACTTTTTTGTACACTAACTTGGTACACACACCCAAATGTTTCCTACACATAGTGGGTGATATAGAGTTTCCTCAATCATTAAATAATATATCAGTTAACACATTCCATTGTTTGATCAATGCCATAGCTTGGTCCATGCTACCACTCAGCCTCTTAAGGCTCATTATTGACACTAGGTCAATACTAGCATTTTGCTTAATATCAACATTGAAACATCTATTGGAATTAGAATAGAAAACATATACTTTTGTGGTGGGCGGGTGAATCAGAAGTTCAAACTTTAGCTATCATTCATTAGATGCATGTAATATATGAATTGAAAATAATATGTAAAGCACATACATCTAAATCATGTAAGCATATAATCAAACACACACACACACTTAACACAAAATATGATTGCTCAGAAACCTTTGAATGAGAAGGTAAAATTGGGGTACGGATAACACCCACAAATCTTCACTACTACAATAATAAAGTTTACTCAATTAAGGTTACAATTATTTGAGCATGAAACATGATCTACCCTATGAAAGGCCTACCTTGTTAAAAGATTACAAGGATTGTTAAGTCCCACATTGTTAAAGGATTTCAATACCCTATTAGAAGTGTGCCTAGCTAAAGGACTTAGAAAATCCACTTGGAATGTCACCCTATTAAAGGATTTGTTACAGCCTATTAGGACTACTCTGCCTAGGAGATTTAACTAAAATCACCTATTAGGATGTTTTAGCATAGATCTTGTGATTCACTTTGGTTGCCTAATTAAAGATCAAATTCATTTAGTGTCCTTCTTGATCCTCTTTGATCTGATATAGAATTGTTGTATCCTTCTATTCTTTTTTCTCCTCCAACTAATTTTGCAATTCATTCTTACTGTTAAGTCACCTTGAATGCTTAGTGAACAAATTTGATCATTCACCCCTTGTTACCTCTTGTAACATGATCTATTTCACTTTATTGATTCATGATAATTGTTGAGGCTTAATCTTCCTTATAAAACTTTGGTGGCTTAGGGTTAGGTATGAATCTATGGCTGAGATTCATTCTTTTTGCCACTTAATCCTTCCTATTTTCTAATTGGCTGCATGCAAACGCATAGGGATTCTGCAAAGATTCATCCTTATCTTTAAAGAATATAAATCTAACCTTATGTTGGCTTGAAAATGGTTTGCATAGCTATTTTTGCAATCACAAAAAAATATGTCCAATCTATGTTACTCAGCACTTGAAGTTACTGATGCTCAGCACATAATTTAATTTTGTTTTTGACTTGGCACATGAACTTCTTAACATCTACTATTCACTCGGCACTTAAATCACTTAACATGGTCTATCTTCTTGGCATTTTGAGTGACTCAACACTCATTGCAACTCAACACAGTCTTGTATTTACATATTATACTGAACATGCACTACTAGTTTAGGATAAACTAAGTATATTTTGAGTGACTCAACACTCATTGCAACTCAACACAGTCTTGTATTTACATATTATACTGAACATGCACTACTAGTTTAGGATAAACTAAGTAAATGTCTTAAGTGTGTTGACACTCAATTGTCAAAACCAATCTAAGATCAACAAAATCAACTATTGTCCTACTATAATTTTAATTTTGTTTATATGGAATTTAATACATTCAAACTCAAGAACCAATTTGAGATTTAGAAATTTGAATCATAGTTCAACATATCTCTATTTTGCTTAGTTTGTAGAAGGGGAATTGCTTGATCCATTGGATTGGATGATCTCAACATTATTTGCACTATTTTTTTATTTCTTCCTCCATGTTTGATTCATCTAATTTCTTACTTGTTTAACATCAACAACTTATTTTCCCTTATTTTTTCCATTGGTAGGTGTTGGTGCTCAGGTTCTACAATATTTTTTGAAATTACCAACCATAAGATAACTATAACAGACTATGTTGACATTCATCCAACTCTTGGATTTATTTTTGAAGTGTGTACCTATACAATTTCTTGCAACATGACTATTTTCACCACATAAATGATAATTATACCATATGTTGTAATCCTAATTGATTGTATTACCTTTCCTAGGTGCATTTCCTTGCTTTTGGGTGTCCAGTTAGGTTTTTTATTGGATCTACAATCTTGTGCTCTATTACCATACTTTTGACAATTGTATCAATATCCTTCAAATCTAGTTGTAATGGGTGTATTAATAGCTTTTGATATACACTCATGTGCCTTATGTCCATGCATGTGTTGGCATTAAGCTATATTTATCATTAGTGACAACACTTATCCAATTCTGTATGGTTACTAAGCTCATCATTCAGTCTCCAATGTTTACTGAGAAATCCAATGATAACCAAGGTTCATAGTTCACACCAAGCATTCTTGAAGCTATTGAGTGAATATAGACAGTGTGTAGTCCAGCATTATTTACTGAGTAGATAGTGATCATTGAGTCATTAGTTCATGCGATGAGAAGCCAGTGTCTACTAAGTGATGGAACAAGTAGTGTTTATCAAGTGAAAGCAAGGTAAACAAAGAATTCAGTATCTACAAGTGAAAATATATCTAATGAGTCTCCAATAGTTACCAAGTTCAAAGCTATGTTGTGTGATTAGTATGGACCAAGCCTCTACTTCTACCGAGTGCATGATGATGCTAAGTAATGCATTGGATGTCATGTATCAGAAGTTCACCAAGTCAACTTTCAGAACCTAAGTTATTTGGTTGACTCAGTAATATTTTGTTGACTTGTGTTTTAGCTGACCTTATAATTGTAAATATTAGAATCATATATATATGTAATGTATTGTATCATTTTCAATATATGAGTATGAATGAATGGATATGTAATGTTTTGAGAAGAGTGAATGCAAATCAACAGCAGAGTAGAGTATTCAACAAGGTCTACAAGGAGTAGTAAAGTTATATCAATCACAAGAGGTGATATGTACTTCAAGGATCTAATCAGCAATCAAGTTGTAAGTTAGATCTACTATTTCATCCTAATAGGTGGATCAGTTTTCTAAATCCTTTAATAGGGTAGACTTAATAGTCTTTCTTTAAACCTCTTAACAGCGTGCATACTTCATTGTATGGTTGTAAAACCTCTAACAAGGTGGATCTAGCAGTCCAAATTGCTCTCAATAGGGTAGATCATCAGAAGTGGTCAATGTAAGCCTTAACAAGCCAACTTTATACTACAGTAGTGAAGTTTTGTGGGTATCATCCCCACCCCAATTTTACTTTCTATTTGGAAGGTTTCTAGGTCACCAAATACTATTTCATGTGCCATTAATATTTATCTTTTAGTTTCTCATGCATGTAGTAGATTAGATGAGTCAATGGTGAATGATTTATATTATTAAGTACTGAATTAATTTAAAAAATTTGAGGTTACTGATTCATCCCTCCCCTCTTAGTAACCTATTTAGTCTTGATTATTTCCAACAATTGGTATCAAAGCATTGTGGTTCTCAGGATAAAGTTTAATAGCTTGAGCAAACATCAAAGAAAATGGAGATATTTAGACTTGATAAAGCTATTGATAATGAAAAGCTAGATCTAGAGATGGCCATAGCTCAACTCAAGGAAGTAAAAAAGCATCTTTCCCAATCCCTGAAAAGAAGAAAAGAACTTGCAAAATAGATGAATGACCACCAATATGTGGAAGAAAAGATTGAAGACTTTTTCCCTTCAAGTAGTTCAGATGAAGTAAATGAGGCAATCAAAGAACTCCTAGAAAAGAATGGCTCTATGCAAGAAGAGGTAAGATAATTGAAAAGAGAACAAGAAATTTAGTCAATAAGATTATGTGAAATCTTGGAACAAAGGAATAAGGAAAATGAAGACTTGGAAGCAAGGAACAATCAATCCCTTCAGCAAGAAATTCTTATCAATCAGCTCTCTAATGCAAATGAGGAAATCATGAATTTGAGATCTGATAATGAAAGTTTTAGGAATGATTTAATCACTAAAAGAAAAATCAATGAAAGATTGAAAGCTGATCTAAATTCTAAAAAGCAAATCAATGAAAGGATAATGAAATCTCAAGTAGACATGGATCAATTGAATTAGCAAAGTGAGCAGAATCTTTATAGGCAAAAAGGTAAAGCAGGACTTAGATACAAAGAAGAAGGTGAATCTTCCAAACAAGGTGCCCAAAGGAATCAAAGACCTACTTGCAATCACTGTGGTAAGCTAGTTCATACATCAAAAAAATGTTAGAGTAATGGAAAGGCAAAATTCAATGGAAAATGTTACAACTACAGTCAGTATGGTCATAAAGCTAATAAATGCAAGGAGAAACTAAATTTGAAGGTAAATGTCACAAATGCAAGAAATAATGTCACAAGGCATCTGAATGTAGATCTAAACCTTTCAATCCAATTAAACAACTTTTCAAGGCAATATTTGGTTGGGACTACAATACTTGGTGTAGATGTCATTATTATGGAGAATATGGACACGTTGGCATAAACTGTGCAAGGCATCACTTGAGAAAGAAGGATACTACCATAAGGTATTGCACATGCATTGAACTTAGTCATATAGCTAAGAATTGCATGAATATAGGTAGAGTTAAAGATGAAAAGAAAGCTAAAGCTAACAATATCAGGGAATAGATGAGATAGCACTAGATTCCCAAATCTACTGAGCAAGATAGTTCAAATGATGGCCATGTCACTCAAGAAGTGGGTGACTCCACCATTTCCAATTAGATTCTTAAAATAAGAACTAGAACTGTATCTTCAAGTTATATCTTGAGTAGTTCCAAATGAAAAAAAGTAGAAGATCCAAATTAGTATTTCAGATACAAAGGGATTACAAGAAATCAGATCATACCAAGCTAGGTTGTGAGTAATAGAAGTTTTTGTTTGATCCCCAAGTCACAAGCTTCTACTGAGCATAGTGAGTAGATGACAAACTATAACACACTATGTCATTATGGTACCAAGAATTAATGGAGAATTTTCATCAAAAAGAGCAGAATTTGACTTTATTTTTCATCATGACCTCAAAATACCTAGAATAGAGTGATTACCAGTGCATCCAAGTGATTTCAAGTGAATTTGCAACAAAGAATTTGTTCGAAGAATTTTTCTCATTTATCGAGCAATAATGGCATTTGGAAGTAGTAATAGTAAGGCAAAGAGAGCTTCTAAAATTTTGGTAAAAGGTGTGGAGTGGAAAGCATCAAATTTCAAGATAGTACCAATAGTTGCAGAGTCACTCGACCCAAATGGAGCTCAATCACAAATTCCTACCAAGGTACTTCTCATTAATGATATTCGTACTCATTTTAAGTGTTCTGTGCAAGAAATTGGAACCCTAGAGATGGATGGTGCCCTAGGAGAAATGTGTGTTGATGGTTCCCTAAAACCTAAGCATAAGCATTTAGAGGCCAAAGGATTAACCCATATCCTGCATATGCTGAGGAGCTTTCAAATTAAGTGGATTAGATATATTTTGAGTCATGTGCATAATGGTCAGTTATGGTTAGAACAACTTGTGTTGATCACCAAGAAAATGATTCATAAGATTATGGGTCTTACTATGCTAAACAAGGCCAAAACCACCAAAATTCTAGGTCAAGATGAACTTCAAAAGAAAACCCTAGCCGAGTGGGATGGTAGAGGTCTAAAGATTAGCATTAAATCTGATGTAGAATTAAGGTTTGGTATTCACATCATTGCTCACAATATTTATAGCTCCAGTTATTTGAATAGTGTGTTGTGTGAGGTAGTTGATTTAGCATATAAGGTTGTAAAGAAAAATTTGGAATTTGATGTGTCAAATTTATTGTTGAAACAACTAAACAAAAACATGAACATTATTAGGACATCAAAGAACAACCCTTGCAAATTTGGTTCTTTGTTAACTTTTATTTTCTTTTTTGTTTAAAAGTTTTTCCCATCAAAAGGTTTAGTAGTATGGAGGAAGGATATTCCTATTTTGTATTAGATTAATGAATTCATTGCAGAAATGGGTGAAAACTTTGATAGCATTATGGATAATCACTTTGAAGCTTTCAAGGAAAAGATGAACAATAGGTTCTAAATTCTTCCTAAGCTAGTTGAGGATTATAAAGGTGATTTATATTTTATGGTTGATTGTGATAGAGTGTATATTTACGTAGTCAGGCCTAGAATTGCATGGGTGAAACCTCTTCCATATGAGGTTAACATTAATGAAACAAAAGATATTATTAACGCCCTAGTCAAGAACCAACAGATCCAAAGCTACCTATTTTTGGAACTTATGAAGAGGTAAAAACTAAAATTTAGCTTGAAATCAAGCTACCCCAGGATCTATGAAAATGAAAAAAGAAAGGTAGCCAAGTTGAAAACTGCAAGTACCCCTCTTATGCTTACCGAGGGAAAAGGACAAGATGAAGAAGACTATGAAAAAGAAAAGTAGGAATCTAAGAAGGAGGTAGAGCCTATTAAAAAGAAGGGTAGGGTAATCATTACAAAGCCACCCAAGACTTCCACAGTTGTATTCACAAGGAGATCTAAGAAGAAAGGTGGTAGTGAAGTTGTGTTCAGCAAGCCCCCACTTACCTTTCAAGAAAGGTTGAAACAAATGGAAGAAGGAGAAGGCATCACAAACTTCAAATCCTTAAAGTTTGAAACTAGAATAGATGTCAAGAAGATGAAAATTGAGGAGCTAGTGCTCAATAAAATAGGAAAATGGAAATATTCCCCTGATCAAATTGCCCCTTAGATTCCAAATGAGTTGTTGGCAAGATTGAAGCCAAGGTGGGAATCAACTGAATAGATACCAAAAGACATATATGTGCAATCACTAAAGCAATTTCTATCAATTCTCAAAAATGTAGAAGTTAAAGCAATAATGAAAAAGAATGAAGGTAAAATTATGATTAGATTCCATACATGTTTTATTTTGATCAAAGACATGGAGCATGTCGTTAGAGATGCTATAAACATGTGGAAAAAAATCTATTATCTACACAAGCCCAGTGAAGATCTAGTAGAGATCAAGGATGATGATGATGACAGTGACAATGAAGAAGAATATAACAACACACCTTGTGTCACCATTGATGTTGAGGAATGTCAAGAGTTGATGAAGGATGTTGAAGAAGAGAAAGAGGAAGAAGCTAAAGAGGAAGACAAGGAAGGAGATGAAGAGAATGATCCAATGAGAATAGTTGCACAAGTCATAGCCTCCCTTCCTCATTCTCCACCAAAGACTACTATGTCATCAGGGTCAGAGATAGCTTTAGCAAGTGTGATCACAACTACAATAGACACATCACATGTTCAGTCACTATTTGCTACCTCTCAACCCCAAGTATCAATAATGGAAGTGTCAACCATTTCATCTACCGAGCTGCAACCCTCCTCTTCATTAGCTCTTGATTCAACTACATCAGTAGTATGCATAGCATCCAACTCTACAATTTTGTTAACTTCTTCAATAGCATGTATAGTAAGTTCACCATCATGTTCTATAGTTTTGACTACTACAGCTTTGTTAGCACCAATTTTTGTTCCAGTAAGTTCTTTTTTTGTAAGTACCCCAGTTTGTGCTCCACCTATTATCACTTCAATTTTGGATAGCACATCAATTTTGGATTCTTTTAGCATACCTACAAGCATCTCTTCAATTAGTCCTATTCAAGTTTTCACTGAAAGTCCAGCTATCTCTACAATTATTTCTATTTCTAAGTCCAAAGAAGTAAGGTCATAAGTAGAACCAAGGACTCCTCTAAAACGTCTACTTACTGGTAAGGAAATTGATGAAGATATTGATTTGGACAAAGAAATTGTAATTCCAAAGTTAGATTTGGATACTGCTACAGTTGAAGAAATGAGACTGGTAAGTCAACTTTTGGAATAGAAGGCAAGGTAGAAACAACTCAGAGAGTAAATAAATAAAGAGTTCAGAATAATTGAAAATGCAAAGAATATAATAACAGAGGCTATAGGTGTTCATGTGGATTCATCTCAACACATTTTGCTATAATTGGAAGAAGCATTCAATAAGTTCAATGAGGACACATCTGGTTAGGAGAAGCTAATTGAAAAGGTAGAGAAAAGTTTTGATAATAAGGTGCTTGAGCACATTGCTCAACACATTGCCATAAACTAGGTAGAACTATCCTTAATTTTGAGCAATTTTGAACATTCTTTTTCCAATGTGACATCACTTTTTGCTAAGCTATGTGATGTTACCAAGTTTACCAAGGAGATCAAAAAGAAACTCAATAAGATTGATGTAGACATGAAATCCAATGCTCAAAGGCTATAGCTTTACCCCAGCTCAAGCTCAGCACATCAAACTAAGGTGAAATTTTTGTTAGATATGCAAGTAGAATTATTGAGAGAAGAAGCAAGGATTAGGTCCACACTAATAGATATACAAAACACGATCCTTCCAATTATGGACACAATGTAGAAAGATATTGTATATTCAAATTCATTGGCCTAGGATAATAATTTTTCTATTGCAAATAATATGATTTAACTATTAGTAGAAGTTCAAGTGACACTCTCCACCTACAAAATTTTACAAGACAACTGGGATAAGACATTAGCTCTTATTCTTAAGATACATTCTGAATTTCTCTCACATTTTGGTGTCTCTATTTGAATATATTGTACAACTCTTTGGCATTACTGTCAAAAAGGGGGAGTAAGAGATAGTAAGAGATATGTGGAGATAAAGGGGAAGAGAATAGATAGATATATGTATAGAATAATTATGAAGAAAGACTATGTATATATTATGTCTTATGTATGCAGGAGATATGTGAAAATGTATACACAGCAGCTTTACAAAGATAAATTTTGAAAAATCAAAATCAATATTTTAGTGTACATAAGTCTTGGCTTATAAGTGTTTTTGTCACTAATTCCAAAGGGGGAGATTGTTGGCATTAAGTTATATTTTTCATTAGTGACAACACTTATCCAATTTTGTATGGTTACCAAGCTCATCATTTATTCTCCAATGTTTACCAAGAAATCTAGTGATAACCAAGGTTCATAGTTCACACCGAGCATTCTTGAAGCTATCGAGTGAATATAGATAGTGTGTAGTCTAGTAGTATTTACTAAGTAGATAGTGGTCACCGAGTCATCAGTTTGTGTGATGAGAAGCTAGTGTCTATTGAGTGATGGAATGAGTGGTGTTTACAGATTAAAAGTAAGGTAAATAAAGGATTTAGTATCTACTGATTGACACTATATCTATCGAGTCTCCAATGGTTACCGAGTTTGAAGGTACATTTGATTAGTATGGATTGAGCCTCTACTTCTACCAAGTGCATGATGATGCTAAGTAATGCAGTGGACACTGAGTAATGGAAGTTCACCAAGTTAGCTTTCAGAACTTGAGTTTCTACTATTTGGCTGACTCAGTAATATTTTGTTCACTTGTGTTTTAGCCAACCTTGTAATTGTAAATATTGGAATCGTGTATATATGTAATGTATTGTATCATTTGTAATGTATGAGTATGAATGAATGGATATGTAATGTTTTGAGAAGAGTGAATGTGAATCAACAGTAGAATAGAGTATTCAGTAAGGTCTACAAGGAGCAGTGAAGTTATATCAATCACAAGAGGTGATCTATACTTCAAGGATCTAATCAGCAATCAAGTTGTAAGTTAAATCTATTGTTTCATCCTAATAGGTGAATCAGTTTTCTAAATACTTTAATAGGGTATAATTAATAGTCTTTCTTTAAACCTCTTAACAGAGTGCATACTTCATTGTATGTCTGTGAAACTTCCAACAAGGTAGATCTAGTAGTCCAAATTGTTGTTAATAGGGAAAATCATCAGAAGTGGTCAATCTAACCCTTAAAAAACCAACTTTATACTATAGTAGTGAAATTTTGTGGGTATCATCTCCACCCTAGTTTTGCTTTCTATTTGGAATGTTTCTAGGTCACCGAATACTATGTTCATGTGCCATGAATGTTTATCTTTCAATTTCTCATGCATGCAATAGATTAGATGAATCAATGGTGAATGATTTATATTATTAAGTACTTAATTAATTTAAAGTTTTTGAGGTTATTGATTCACCCCTCCCCTCTTAGTAACCTAGCTAGTCTTGATTATTTCCAATAGCATGTTATAGTTAAACCAATATCCATTGAATTTTGGCTTGGGATTGGAATTACTATTCTTACTTTTACAAATATTTTGTCTGTGGCTTGGTTTCCCACAAGAAAAACATGTAGGTTTATTTTTCTTTGGCTTTGCATTTCTCTATTCTCCACTTTTTGATGATTCTCCTTCCTATTGGAAACTTACAATTGGAAAATTTTTTGTTTTGTCATTGATGTCAAATCTATGGATCAGACATATTGCTACCTAATCTAAATGTCATATCTATTTGATCGATGAAGAGGATTTGAGAGTTACTCATAACTATAGCACCTAGAGGAAAGGTTAATGTTATGAAAAGGAATTAAAAGGGACATTTTATTAGATAGACTTTAATAAATCAAATTAATTGTTTATTTCAAGGAAGCTAAGCCTAGCTAAGAAAAATAGAAAAAAAACTAAGGAGTGTTGAATAATGTTAATGTCAATTGAGCCATAGTTAGTGCCAAGAAAATCTAGGGTTGACCAACCATTATCATTGATTGAGAAAGTTAATTGATGTCAAAAAAAAGCTCAAACAATGAATGAGTATTTCAATATTGACCAAGTGTCAAAATTCAATGATTTTTGAGTGACAGTAAAATATCAAATTCAAAGAAATCATAAGATCAAGCCAACTCAGTTGATTTCTTGAGAGATTTAAAAAGTGTTGCAAATAAGATTGATAAGTTGGATCATTAAATTTAAGGTGGTGATTGGGTAAAGACCTAATAGAAGGTTTCTAGAGAATTTCCTAGAGGATTATCAAGAAGATGTATAGATACATTGAATCGAGTTGAATCTAATCGTAAACACTAAGATCTATGGTGGGTGCAAAAAATGGTAAAGTTGAGATTACTGATTTAAAGTGATACAGAATCCAACATTTGGTTTCCACTCCAACCCCAACCTATGTGTGTGTGTGTGAGTTTATATGTGAAGGAAGTCATATAGAGAAAGGTTAATTAGAAAGCCACAAGTGTATGGATGTGAAGCCAAAAGAGAAAATCTTGCAAATGTGATATGAATACATGAAGGGTGTCCAAGAAGATTAAGATCAAAGATTACAGTGAAAAGCTTATTAGTGAACCAGCACAAGGATAAAATAGAGATCTAAACCAAAAAAGTGATTTGTAATCACACAAATTGAAACCTATTATTTTCTTTCTTATCATTGTAAAATATTTGTATTAAAATCCTTTTAATAAAGGTTGGCCTAACAACCATTTGAAGACTCAACAGTACGTGTAAATTCTTCAGGTATGTGACATTCTAAATGGGATGATCAAAGTCCTCTTATAAGGCCACTCCTAATATAGTGACTATGTCCTCTAACCAAGTCACATTTAATAGTGTGTATTGTAACCTTTAATAGGGTTGGGTCCTAACAAAGCTCACCTTGAAAGAGTGAAAAAGACTAACATGTTGCTGGTGGGTTTTCCCCAAATTAAGTTTCTATGTAAAATCCTAGTTTCAAACTATGATGAATGTCTTATGAATGTTTTACATATGATGATGTTTTCATTATGCAATAAAAGTTAAGTTTATGACACTTTTACACTAGAGACTGAGCAATAGAAGTATATTCAAGATAAGCAGAATATTGATGTGTTTAATGTTTAATTATTCAAGTGGTACATATAGACCTTAAGTATTGGTATCAGATTTCAATGCTTATAGAGAAAATTTTGAAGGTACTTAAAGGTAAAGGTCATGAAAAACAAGAAAGATGTATCCAAGCTAAATAAGGAGAACTTTCCTACATGAAAGACACTAATGAAACTACACATATCCATGATCAATGTCATTACTATCAACTTTATGAGAAATGAATACATAGAGGTAATAACTAATCCTCTAACTACTAAAGAATTGAGATAGAAGTTAGATCACAACCAAGCAATGTTGGAGATTGCCTCAATCCTAAGCTATGCCAAGTTTGATGACCTAAAATATTGTAATACTACAAAGAAGATGTGGGACAGATTGTAGACCATATATGGAAGTGATAACAATGTACTAAGAGCCAAAGTAGAAAGCCAGAGAGGTACATTTGATGATATGAGAATGATGGAAGGTGAAAACATAGTACAATCCTCCACAAGAGTGCAAGAGGTTATTAATGTTATTCGAGGAGAAAATGAAACAATTGGAGATGAAATAGTGATAAGAAAGGTATTGAGGACTCTACTCCATATCTATACCATCAAAGTCTTTGTAATTCATGAACTAAGATGCTCACTAGGTAACAATTTGACCTTAGAACCTACTTGGATAGTACTCAGTCCTCTAGATTTTCAAGGGTCATTGAAGGCACATCGAACACCATGGGACATGTAGTGCTCTTTCATCCATTGGACCTCATCCCTAATTGAACTAATTTTAGGGTGGATTGGTAGACTTGCTTCTTTTCATATGTCTAATCTTGATAACTACACAATTGTGACGATTGAATATGCTTTCAAGTCACAACTAATCCTTAGTAAGAAGAAAGGAAAACATGTGAAGAGTGAAATTGATAGTTTTCATGATGAGATTGATGAACTTGAAGCCCTCATTGCAAAAAGGTTTGGAAGAGAAAGAGGTAAATACGAAGAAAAATTACATATCATTTATTTTGCATGCAATAAAGTTGGTCATATTTTTGCTAGATGTCCTAATAGAGAAGACGAGGATGAAAAGAAGGAAAGATAGTAAAAAGGAAGAAGAGATGACAAAGACTACATAAAAAAAAAAGGATGAAAAAGGTAACAAATCTTGGTATATTACTAAAGAAAAGATTGATAATGAATCTAAGAGTAATGATGATAAAGTTATCTATGTTGCTATGAAAGAAGAGTCTGATGAAGATGAGAAAACTGCATTAATATCATATGTGAACAAAAGTGATAGATGGATAATTGATAGTGGATGTTCTAGTCATATGACTAGTGATAAAGAAAAATTTGAAGATATTGGTCCATACAATGGTGGATGTGTTAAATTTGGTAATGATATTCTATGTATTATAAAAGGTAAAGGCACTATTCAATTGATTGACAAGATAACATGTGAAAATGTCTACTAGGTTGGAAAACTTCACTAGAATTTGTTGAGTATTTCATAGCTAAACAAATTAGGTTGCAAAGTTGAAATTCATAATAGAAATGCCAAGATACATGATAGTGATGGTAACCTATTTGGAACTAGTGAGAAGATAAGAGGTAACTTATTCTATCTAGACCTATTAGGAGAAACACATATGATTGCACAATGAGAAGATATTTGGTTATTGAACAAAAGATTATGCCATGTGAATTTTGATAATTTGGAGAATATTAGTAAGATAGAGAAAGTGAGAGGATTGTGTAAACTAAAGAGCTTGACAATACTATGTGTAAATAGTGTCAATTAAGAAAGATGACAAAGTCTAGTTCTATGAATAAGACATATAGTGCTAATGATATTTTGGAATTGGTTCATACTGACCTATGTGGACCCATTGGTGTTAAAAATTACTATGTAGATCAATATTTCATTCTGTAAACACCTAAAAACCTTTAGAAAATAAAGTATTTTTATTTTCTGAAAAAGTCCTGATGACATCATCATTTATTAATTAATTAATTATTTAATTAATTAATTTATTTTTATGCCATTAAATCCCTTTATCTTAATTAAAAATATTTAATTAAGGAATCCCTCCCAAAAATGTTTAAATCTTATTTAAACATTATTTCCTTATTTATTAATTATTTAATTAATAAATTGATCAAAAAACCCAAAATAAAAAAAAAATTATTTTTTGCCCAAAACTTGGCCAATTTCCTTATGACCAATAACCTCTTCCAAAATCTTATAATCCTTCTTTAATTTTGATTAAAGGCTAATCCCATCATTTCCTACCCCTAATCCCAACTCAAAATATTTAATTAAGATTAAATATTAATCCTCATGTTTATTTAAAAAGTTTTAATAAATATCTCCTCAACCCAAACCCTTGAAATAAATAAAACTTTATTTATTTCCTAAAAATCTAATTTATCCTCATCCTAAGAAGTTCTAGACTCTTCTAGAAAGTCTTCATCCTCATCCTAGGAAATTCTAGACTATTCTAGAAAGTCTTTATCCTCATCCAAAGTCTAGACTCTTCTAGAAGATGTCTTTAAACCTAATCCTAATCCCCTCCTAACCTTGTCACATTCCCTAAACATGGGTTAAAACTTACTAACCCAAGCCAAAGTTAACAAATATCTCCTCCTTCACCCACCCTCATTAAATGTCATCCACTTGCCTATCCCTAAGCTAATCCTAAACCATCCTAATCCATCCTCTAATCATTTGCACAAGCCTAAACAAGCTTAAAACTTTCCTAATCAAGTCCAAGTCAAAATTTCTCTCATCACCCTCAAAATATCTCAACCATAAAACTTTATGAAGTCCACTAGGTCATAAATGACTCTTACAAGCCCTTTTATTGCTCTTACAAGTCATTATGAGGGTCTTTATGAAGATTTTATCTCTTGAGCCTCCTTTGTTGACTCATCCTTCCCCTTTCCTCCATCCTTTCACCATGTGACATGTGTCACTCCTTGATTGGTTGTAAGGAAGCACAATCCATGTGCTCTCCCCTCATGCAATCTAAGCCCTCCTTGAGCTTTTTTCCATCCTTGCATCTTAGCCCTCAATCCCTCAAGCCTCTTGCCTATAAATTGGATCCTTCCCCTTTTCAAAATAACACAATCCATGAAGTAAAGTCATAATGCCATTTTGAGAAGCCATTTTACATCAAAATTATACACTCACACCCAAATTCCAACTCCATTTGAAGCCCTTTTTGAAGCATAAGCTTGAGCATACATCCTATCTATTTAGACAAAGCTACTCAACAAGAGAGCTTCTTATTGAGAGAGCCCATTAATGGCTCATATTCTCAATTGAGAGCTCATCTTAGTCTATCTTGAATTTTATGAATTTTTTTTAGTT
This sequence comes from Cupressus sempervirens, assembly GCA_028749045.1. Lineage (NCBI taxonomy): Eukaryota > Viridiplantae > Streptophyta > Pinopsida > Cupressales > Cupressaceae > Cupressus > Cupressus sempervirens. The sequence goes on from CM053783.1 coordinate 300,491,046, forward strand.
TATAGAAGCTTTATTTAAATTTGGTTTCTATTAGCATACTAACATTGCTTATATACATTTTGGCACGCTCGGTGGGACCCCGCATGGGTCATCTTCATTAGCTTTTTTAGTCAAGTTTTGTATGTCATTTGCTGATTTTGGCTAATTTTGCTTATTTTTGTGATTGGTAGGATTGTATAAATTGGTTTTGTAGGTCCACATGAGCATGAAGAAGACAAAGGAACTCATAGTCTATCTCATAGTATTTGCAAATTTTTCAAGCTTATAGGTGGACAAAGCACTTGGAATTCTTCTTCTTCTTCTTGTCTATATTCTTCTTATTCCATCTACTTCTTCTTCTTGTCTATATTCTTCTTATTCCATCTACTTCTTCTTCTTCTTCTTGTGGGAGATCTTGGCCACTTTTTTTTAAGGAAGCAAAATCATACACACTTCTTTTTAGTGCTTAAATGAACCCCCAAATCATACTTAAATCTATTAAAAAATTAAAAAATTGCAAAAAAAAAAAAATCTTTTAACAAGTGAAACTAAACCAATCTAATCATTTTCATCCTTGCAACATCAAGGTTTTAGATGCATTCATGAAAAGTTAGGAACACTTCATTTTTGGGAATTTAAAAAGAACTTCAAGTTTCCATTTCAAAAGGTTCAAAATCAACACTAAGTGCAAACTAAAATCTAAATCAAACTCAAAGCATCAATCAAGGATAAAATGAACCTCATTTGCAAATATGTTAAAGTTCTTTTAAAAATCTCATGAAAACTAAGAGTCCTAAATGGTTGCCAAAATTGTCTTAAAAAGCTTTGTTATTTTTTCCAAACAAATGTCTTGTTGCAAAATCTTGAATGTTTCTTAGGTTTTTTATGCATCAAAACAATCTAGGAATATCATTTTTGGGCTTAAAACATGCAAACTAGAACACAAAATCTTGAATGAAAAGCAAAGTCCAAAGAGTCATTTTCACTTTTGAGTCCAAAAACAATCTTGAATGATCTAAGGTTAAAAAAAAGCACTTCAAAGTTCTTAAAACAACACACAAAATCTCAATCTTGAATGCTCAAAGGAAAAAACTTGAATGTTTAATCACTTGTCTTTGAATGCATGTTGCTAAAATCACTCTTGAGTGCCATGGATTAAAATCAAGTTTTTTTTTTTTTATGAATGCATGATTAAAACAACAAATCCAATCTTGAATGTCGTAGATCAAATAATCATCTTTTAGGGCATAAAAAGAATCCACATTTTTGAAATCTTCTAAGTTATAAAATCTAATAAAGACGCTTTGAGTAAGTTTGTAGTTGGACTCACCCTCTTTAATCACCCATCAATTTAACCATTGGTTGCAATCTCAGCGCCATCTATGGGGATGGGTCCACCTAAGAGGGTGTTAAGTGCTCCACGCAAATCAAACTCCACTCACTTGGGTTTTTAGTGGTTTTTCTAAGTTAGAAAATTATTTGAATGCACATTAATCTTGCTCACACTTCATTTGGGCATAAAAATTGGACAAATCTTGACGTGGAGGGCCTCCGGGTGCGCACTTGGCAATTGAGTCTCACACATCTTTGCTTTGGGCTTAAAACAAAATCACACCAACTCTTGAATGCTTTAAAGGAAATTAATCGATACTTGACGTGGAGGGCCTCCGGGTGCGCGAGTTTTCTTTTGTTGACCCTAACTCTTCTTCTTGTTTACATTCTTCGATCGATTTACTTTTGTTGGTGCTTCAAGTTGGAATTGAACATTGTCTCTTAAACATGAGTGCTTGCAAAGTCTAGATTAACACACATGAGAGTCAGTTGGTAAAAGAACAAGCGTATTTTTTTTTAGCCCAAAGTCATCCAAGTCTTCTCTCCCCTTGTCGTCTTTCGAGGCCATCTTGGGTGCACAAGATTAGAATCCAAAATTTTGTCTTAGCTTTTTAGGAGGCCTACTTGGGGATTTCATCACCCCTTGAGACGACCTCAACTCCAGCATTCTGGCGAAGTATAAAGATCGGGAGGTGAATCCAAAGACACCTCTCTTGGGATCAAAATTTTGTCACTCGGGCTAAGCCTCAAGGAACTTTATACCCTTGAGAAGTGAAAGAGGAGAAGTGGGTTACCTCTCCTCTCGGCTTTGTGATATCTTTTTGGTTTCATCTACAGATTTGGGCCTCACGTACCTTGTGTATATCGAGGACTCCCTAGCTAAACCAAATTTCATCCTTGTAGAAAGCTTCCTAAGATGTCAGTGTGTTTGACGTGCTTGCTCAAAACTTTTGTTTGCTTGTTTATTCATAGCTTTTGAATGAATGTTTGCCAATTTTGGTCAAAATCCCAAAAAAGCAGATATCTCCCAACTCAAGGCATACATAGTGTAGTCACTGCCTTATCAAAAAATCATCCAAACTCCCCCGATGCAACCGAATCTATCTAGTTCTTTGCCTTAGAACAAACCCAAATCCAAAGTCCATCCAAATCATCCCCCCAGCCAGCTAGCAACCCAATCCAAAATCACCCAAGCCTTTAAAGAGTTGTTGTCACTTTGCTAGATTTTGCTATCCAATCAATCCTACCAATCAACCAATCTCACCAAGGTTATCCCTTTGACAGAGCATTGTCTAGGGTAATCCAGCTTTGTCACTTGTATCCCTCATCACCTTGAGCTAAAGGTTGGGATCCACAAGTGGTCAATCTCGTGTCATGCCATAGGATCACTAGTCTATCCTTAAGTTGACACAATCACCACGAATCCTGCACATAGGAAAGCAAAACTCTCAGTTTTTGATAGCATACCCTTGAAGTCTTCCACCCACAAGAAAGCCAAAAATCTCCAGCCAATCCTCCTTAGGTCTGTATACAACTTTGACTCTCCCTAGGAAATCTTTCATCAGCCAATCCAAAATCTGTGCTTAACCCAAATCCAACCATGAGCTTCCATGTTCATCCATACGCAAGACCCCATCCCCATCAAACTCATCATCAAAGCATGAAGTACTAATCCTATCATGATGTGTTTGGTCGCATTGTCCTTTCTCCCGCCACCTCCTATTCCAATGATGATGAAAATCTTGTTGACTATGACGGGTATATTGAAAGCCTTAGAAACATTCCTCCAAGCATCCCCCAAAATCCAAGAGTGATTCCAAACTATCTAGTCATGCCATCTGATATTCCAGCTTCCCCTCCATCACCCCATCAACCTAGCTTCCAATCTTCCACCCCCATCACACTAGCTATTCCTATCAATCCACCTCCACCTTCGACACACGAGTCTCCAAGGAATCTCCTAGAGGAAATACAAGAAAAGTTGCCTCCAACAGTAGATAAGCCATGTCATCTAACCCAACCATGTGAAGTAGTCAGTGATGAAGCTTCCCCATCTATAATATCACCTCCATCTCCCATAGCTATCATCCCCATACCATCCATCAAATTGCTTAAAATCCTTCCACTTCCTGCAAGCATCAAAATCCCACCACCTATCAAATCCCTCCAAATCCTATCCACATCGCCTCCAAGCATTTCCCAAATCTCTCGTAATGACCCTTATGCATCCATCTTCTACTCACCCATCTCCACTACTGAATCTCTCATCTATCCATCTGCTGCCTTTGAAGAATCCATCCCTTCACCTCCTATCGCACCATCCACTCCAAACCAATCCTATCAAGATCCTGCCCAAAAGCATGTTGACATCCCCCAAAGCATAAATGAAGATATCATCGTACCATGTCTTCCATCCATAGTGCAGTCACCATCTCCTCCATCTCCAAAACCTCAAGCCATATCTCCTCCACTACAAGATATCTTTTCATCCCACCAGCTACATCAAGATCCTATCCTTCCATCTCCCCCGCTCCATGCTTCCATCTTACCACCTATCCAAGCTATTACACCATCTATAATCTACCCTCTTGGTTCACTTACATTCATCCACGGTGGCCCTCTCTCAGTAGAAGAATTAAGAACAGTATCTCCCCATTGCAATACACCTAATAAATCACTTCTACCATTTTCTACAAGCAAAAAGTTTCCTCAGCTTGTTCAAATGCTCAATCGATGGCATTATCAAGGTCAAGGTTTAGGACCACAAGAGCAAGGAATCAAAGAGCCTATTATTGCACAAAAAAATCTAGGATTTCATGGTCTTGGATATGTATCCAAAGGCTCACCATCTAAAGGCGTTCCAAGCCCACCATGCCAGCCTCCCATCACTCCTTCAAGAAATCTTATGTCATCCCCCCTCGACCATCTTTGCAACCCAAAACAACCTACCATATCCCCCCTTCATCAACTAAATCCATTTTGGGTCCCTATGTCCCAAAATCTACCATCCTCCGTCCTCCTATTAGCCATCATAAAAATCCTATTCCATCCATTCCTATGCAAGATCAACAAAGGCACATATCAGGGCACATCATCCATCATCATCCCCTTACACACTCCCCCATATCCTCTCCATCTCACAAAGCTTCTCCTAACCATCTTCCCAAAGCTTACCACAGCAATGTAAATGCCAAATTCAAAATGCATAAAGCTAAAAATCCACATCCTAGGCAATCATATTTCTATTGTAAAAGACATACTCCAAAAAGGAAAAATCCAATCAAAGAATGCAAAATAATGCAAACGCCTATGAAAAGAAAAACCAAAACCATGTGGATCCCAAAGAAAAAAGTTGAAACCCAATGCATAATGGCATCCACCATTGCTAATCCCCCATCCAGTGACTCATGTCCCCCATCTCCTAACTCCATCTTGGGTGCCTATATCCCCAAGCACGCTTCCACAAATCCTCCATCATGCCTACATCTACCATCTATCCCCCATATGCTCTTTTCACACCCGTTCCAACATGTGCCAATGTTGCTCTTGCAAGCATCCCCATCTCATGCTCCTTTCTAGCATTTTCATCCCTCCATCTCCTACCATCAATCCCATCTAATCCGATCTATTGCATAAATCACACATCTGGTGTACCAACAGCTAGCAACAAAATTGAACATTCCAATAGCCAGTGAAAAATCCCAAAAAAGCCAAAATAGCTGAAGAAAGCCAAAATCATTCCAGCCAAGTCCAAAGTCAAAAAGTCAAAAAAGTAAAGAAAAATAAAGCGTCCACTGGTGAAAACTTGGCAATTCAAGCGCCTTGGACAAGTACCATGATGAAAACTTGGCAAACAAGCGTCATGTGTAATCCCACCATCCCCAGATTAGCCTATCACCCTCATGCTTTTGGTCATCTCTTGACATCCAACTCCATCTTCCAATCTATCCACCTATCCTCAATCCTCCAGCTTCCATCTCACACCATCCACTAATCTTATGCAGCTTCAGCCAATCATCTCAGCTATCATCCATCTCCCTAGCCGCTTCAGCTTTTTCCATCCTAGCTTCAATCCTATCACATCCATCATAAGACCTCCTTTCGCATGTTATCTTTTGATTGGGGGCACTATATTCCTTGGAGATCTTGTCTTGTCCATCTTCCCTTGTCATTGGTATCTAGCTCTAGGCTATCCTCATGCAAACCCAATGTCATCTCTTTATATCCATCATAATCCTAGCTATCTACCATCCTATCCAGCCATCTCATCCTGCTCCTCTAGCTATCCTTGGTCACAAAATCTCTCATCATCATTGGATGCATCCTGCCAAATCTATATCTTTTGCTATCACCCCACCCTTAGCTTTCGCATCTTGCACAACATCGAACCATCCCGCTATCCTATCATCTTGAGCTTTTGCCTGCTTGTAACTATCTTGGTCCGTTAGCTTGTACCATATCTTGATTAGCTCACTTGTAAATATCTTGGTTTGTCAGCTTGTACATCCTCTTTAGCTTCGTACCATTGTATCTATCCATATTTCGTGTTCGTTCCTCCTTGATTAGCATCTTGCACACATCGCACAACCCTTGGTTAGCTATTCCAATGCATCCTTTAGCTAGATTTCCTATCACCAAAGTGTTATCTTTCTTAGTTCAGCTTGCCAGATGCATCACTCATCCAAATCCACCAGCTTAGGTGCTCTCCGATCGGTCCTTGCAGGATATAGTTTTCCTCATGTCTGATCTTGGTCCGTTAGTACCTCGTCCTACCCATCTCATTGGAAAATGTTTCTCTTTTGGATTTTCACTTTCTTTTGATTTGGAATCTTCCCTTTTGGGTCTTGAAATATCTTTTCCAAGCAATCTCCTTGTTCCCTCCTCAAGGTTGCCACGATCTTCCATATCATGGTATACTGCGAATGGGGCAATCAGAGCGTAATGTCTTGATCATGTCTTTTGTTTGTTTTTCTTTTCTGCTTGTGGATTACCTAGTGTCATTTCCACGCTACTTCCTCTAGGATTCATGTGTGATGCTTGAGCAACACTTGCGTGTTTGTTTCGAGTCAGTTTGTCAGTCCTCTGGATAGTTGGTGAATAGGCCTTGATGTTCTTGGTAACCTTGGCAATTAACCAATAGTCCTATAGCAAATCTAGTGCTCAACTACATGGTGGTACTTCTCTTTGAAGTATCCCCCTGCTCAAAAAGCTTCAATGGTTTTTCTTCATCTCTATTATCCCCCATCCATATCCAGCATTTGTCTCTCTTATCCTAGCTTATGCATCAGTATCTCTTTGAATCACTCATCACTCTTAGCTTTAGGGATCCACAATCCTAGTCTTAGGGATCCACCAATCCAAATCAATCCACCAAGCCTCATCTTTTGAGATCCACAATCCTAGTCCTAGGGATCTCTGAAACCCATCTTCCACCAATCTGACTCTTTGAAATCCTATTGCATCAGCTTTATAATCCCCTCATCCATCTCCCTACCCTGGATTCCTTTTTATAGCACTCTGCTCCTTCATCCTCTGTAATCCCTAAGGTCTTAAGCTTGCTTCCTCTTGTGCATCTAATTCTCCTTTATCATTCTCCCATAGTGAGAGTTTGAGCTAATTTAGCCCCTTCTCTTTGCCAATCTGAGTCTCCTTGCTCATCTCGGATTCTTGTACTTTTCAAGAAGCCATCGAGCCTCCCTTTCTCTCCTCGCTACCTTCTTGAGGGTGCATCTCACAGTCCATTCTATCCTCTTCTGCTCTAGCCTTTGGCATCTTATTTTCTTATCTTTGATGCCATGCCACTTGCGGCATCACATCAAAGAGGGGCAAAATGTAAACACCTAAAAACCTTTAGAAAATAAAGTATTTTTATTTTCTGAAAAAGTCCTGATGACATCATCATTTATTAATTAATTAATTATTTAATTAATTTATTTATTTTTATGCCATTAAATCCCTTTATCTTAATTAAAAATATTTAATTAAGGAATCCCTCCCAAAAATGTTTAAATCTTATTTAAACATTATTTCCTTATTTATTAATTATTTAATTATTAAATTGACCAAAAAACCCAAAATAAATAAAAAATTTATTTTTTTCCCAAAACTTGGCCAATTTCCTTATGACCAATAACCTCTTCCAAAATCTTCTAATCCTTCTTTAATTTTGATTAAAGGCTAATCCCATCATTTCCTACCCCTAATCCCAACTCAAAATATTTAATTAAGATTAAATATTAATCCTCATGTTTATTTAAAAAGTTTTAATAAATATCTCCTCAACCCAAACACTTGAAATAAATAAAACTTTATTTATTTCCTAAAAATCTAATTTATCCTCATCCTAAGAAGTTCTAGACTCTTCTAGAAAGTCTTCATCCTCATCCTAGGAAATTCTAGACTATTCTAGAAAGTCTTTATCCTCATCCAAAGTCTAGACTCTTCTAGAAGATGTCTTTAAACCTAATCCTAATCCCCTCCTAACCTTGTCACATTCCCTAAACATGGGTTAAAACTTACTAACCCAAGCCAAAGTTAACAAATATCTCCTCCTTCACCCACCCTCATTAAATGCCATCCACTTGCCTATCCCTAAGCTAATCCTAAAACATCCTAATCCATCCTCTAATCATTTGCACAAGCCTAAACAAGCTTAAAACTTTCCTAATCAAGTCCAAGTCGAAATTGCTCTCATCACCCTCAAAATATCTCAACCATAAAACTTTATGAAGTCCACTAGGTCATAAATGACTTTTACAAGCCCTTTTATTGCTCTTACAAGTCATTATGAGGGTCTTTATGAAGATTTTATCTCTTGAGCCTCCTTTTTTGACTCATCCTTCCCCTTTCCTCCATCCTTTCACCATGTGACATGTGTCACTCCTTGATTGGTTGTAAGGAAGCACAATCCATGTGCTCTCCTCTCATGCAATCTAAGCCCTCCATGAGCTTTTTTCCATCCTTGCATCTTAGCCCTCAATCCCTCAAGCCTCTTGCCTATAAATTGGATCCTTCCCCTTTTCAAAATAACACAATCCATGAAGTAAAGTCATAATGCCATTTCGAGAAGCCATTTTACATCAAAACCATACACTCACACCCAAATTCCAACTCCATTTGAAGCCCTTTTTGAAGCATAAGCTTGAGCATACATCCTATCTATTTAGACAAAGCTACTCAACAAGAGAGATTCTTATTGAGAGAGCCCATTAATGGCTCATATTCTCAATTGAGAGCTCATCTTAGTCTATCTTGAAGTTTATGAATTTTGTTTAGTTTATAGAAGCTTTATTTAAATTTGGTTTCTATTAGCATACTAACATTGCTTATATACACATTCTATTTGTGGATGACTACTCTAGAATGATGATTGTAATGTTTATTAAAGTTCAAACTGATGCTTTTTAGTTATTCAAGTGTTATTTAGCCAAAGTTGAAAAGGAAATAGGGAAGAGCCTGAAGTGCTTGAGATCTAACAAAGGTGGTGAATTCATTTTGTTAGAGAAAAAGGTTAATTTAAGTTCATTAATTAAATTACCTTTTCTCCCTTCTTAATATTTCATTTTATGCACCTTTTACATTCTTATTTAATAATTAATTAGTAATTATTAAACAACATTTACCTTCTAGGTTACCCTTTTACCTTTTAGGTTACCCTTTTTGAGTTTCAATCTCCTACTATAAGGATAGATCATTTGTAATTATCTTGCATCTTTTTCATTTTAAAAAATACAATTTGCATATTTTTAGAGTAAACCCTCATCTCTTCCTTCTTTATCTTCTCTATGATAGGTTTTAACATGTAGGTATTCGAGGGATTTGTGCATTTGTATTATGTATTGCTCAAATCCTTCATGGTTTAGAGCTAGATCTATTGTAACTTGTTCATTATCTAGAGAAAAAGGAGAACAAGGGTTTGAAAGAATAGATCTGACTTTTATTTGGGCATTTTTCTTTGATTTTTTGAGGTGTGACTTCCATGAGTCAGAAAAAATAATTATAGAGGTAATTTTCAAATAGTGATATCTCCCTCATATAGAATCCTTTTTCTGAGAAATTGTGTTTGTTTTGGGGTAGAATTTTGTGATCTACACATTGGTGTAGGTTTCTTGTTATCTTTGTTTTTTAATTTGTCTAAAAATCACAAATTCTTATTTTTGCAACTTCAAAGGTTTTGTTCAGGCTCATATGGACACATATTTTGGTGCTATTTTTTTCAAAAGTCCATGATTTATTGTCTAGTTTCTAGATTTGGTATCAATTTAAAGTAATATTGAGTGGAAATATTACTTTTAGCATTTGGCCATTTTATGGCCTACAAAAAGTAGGTATTTGTGATTCATATCTAAAACTTATTTTCTCTTCTCTCATTTACAAATTCCTTCTAGCAGATGGGGTTTAGTTTTTGTACTATACCAGGGGTGGGTTGTTTTGTGTGTTTTGTATTATTATTTATGTTATTTATATCAGTAAACTAGAAAAAATTTCAAAAACAATTCAACACCTTCTAAAACAATGGTTTGAGACCTTTTCTTCTCTAGAACTTTTGACCCTTCATAATTATCACACATGGAAGACCTTGATGACATGACTTCTCTAGTCAAAAGGCTTGTGGTATTTTTTAGATTTAGTGTAGAAAATTTTATAGAGGCCTTTTGAGATTATGAAGCACAGAAACAAGATGGATGAGGCAATAGGATTAATTTCCTTAAAACTCTCTGATAGTCTACAGTTTCATCTTGATGGGTGCAATACCCCTCTAACTATGTGGACCAAGCTTAAAGGCTTTTTTGGTATAGTGAATGAGATTAGGGAACTTCATATTGAGATAGAGCTTACCTCACTTATACCATATGCTTTTACCTTCATTGATGACTTCTTGATAGAATTCAAACAACTAAGATCTTTATTGTAGGGTTGTGGGAAGATGAAGACTGACACTAAATCTATCTACTTGATTCCGTCTAAGCTTCATAAAAACTTTCATATTTTTTTTCTACCTTCTATTCCACCAAATATGCTTTGGATAATAGGTTTATCATGCCATCCTTTCAGTTTTTTTGTGTTTGATTGACTTGAGAACAAGCCAAGCTCTCTCATTTGGATTCTCTCATAGGCTCACAGAATCATGCATTGGTGGCTCGGCCATCTTTAGAGAAGAAGGAAAAGACTCCTAAATCTCATTCTATAGAGTCTCATATTGATTCTAGCACTCACAATTCATTAGGGCCACCTCCTCCTAAAATGGGATAAATGAAAGCCAAAAAGACTTAAATGTGCTTATTGTATTAAGCCTAATCATGATGAGTCACATTACTATGAGAAGAAGTTAGATGGCTATGCCAAATAGGTTTCATATCTAAAATCTCTCCTTTAGAAGAGAAACATTGATATTCCTTCTACTTCTCATAGACCTTCATCATCATCATTTCAGTTAGATGGTAAAGATATAGAAAAGGTTTGTGCACTATGTGCAACTACTATTCCTCATTCTTCTAGATGGTTACTAGATTTGGGTGCCTCATACCATACTGCATCTTCTCGAGATTTGTTCTCTTATTTTGAGGCTTCTCCTACTCTACACATTTTGATGGGGAACAACACTATTATGACTATATGTGGGAATGGTTCTATTGAAATTGATTATGGTATATTTCATGATGTGCTTTATGTTCCATCTTTTTCCTCTAACCTTCTCTCTATTTATTAGATTACACACAGTGGGACAGGGAAGACAGTTGAGTTTGTATAGGATTCACTACACATCAGAGATAGTGAGATAGGCAATAATACTTCTATAGGAATTGTTGATCATGTTTCCCACCTATATTCCTTCTCATATTTTGGTCCACCATCTCCACTATCAGAGACTCACTCTCTCTTTTTATTAGAGCCTATTGAGGTGAAGTCAAGTTGCTTGAACTTATGTGTTGTTCCTAAGACTAATGTTGTGACTTCTACACCTCCACCTCCTATTTAGAGTCCATCTCTTGCACATGATTACTCTTCAGCATTGCCTACTATTGTAGCTCTAATCATTGAGCCACCTACTATAGTTGTTGAGGATATATCAGAGGACACACATCTCCTCTCAGATAATAGATTTAGCACACCTATTATCCCACCTCCATTAGAAATTCCATTTTTGGATTCTCATGCTTTCTCCTTTGAGCATTAACTAGGACTTCCAACTGCACCTTACATAGATGGGTTTTATCACATTTTTCCACTCGCTTTATTTCATTTAGATTGGATCCATATTGGTATGTTCATCGACACAAGAGTTCTTCCATTCTAGGGTGGCTATGGAGTCTCAAGATTTTATCATGGAGGCTTTCATTGTACTTATGGTCTTGAGAGATTCTCTTCAGATTTTTCATTTGTGCATCTTTTTTCTATCTCTTTTTAGAGTGGATTTTTTCCCATTGGGTTTTCTCTATTTCTTTGTTTCATCAAGACTTTATTGTGATTAGGTACCTCATCAGGCCTTGTTTCTAGGACCCAAGTTTATTTATAGCATTGTATTTTTCTTGCATTATTTGTAACAACATTGTTGCTCATCTTAAGGGGGGTGTTAGAGAAAAAGGTTAATTTCATTTTATTAATTAAATTACCTTTTCTCCCTTCTAAAGCTTTCACTTTATGCATCTTTTACATTCTTGTTTAATAATTAATTAGTAATTATTAAATAGCATTTACCTTTTAGGTTACCCTTTTACCTTTTAGGTTACCATTTTTGGGTTTCGATCTCCTACTATAGGGATATATCATTTTTACATCTTTTTCATTTCTAAGAATACAATTTGCATATTTTCACCAAAAACTCTCACCTCTTCTTTTTTTTTATTCTCTGTAATAGGTTTTTACATGCAGTTATTTGATGGCTTCATGGATTTATATTATGTATTGCTCAAATCCTTCACATTTCACATGAGTTCAATACATTTTGTAATGATAGTCAGCACCAAGGACCCCTCCTTAGAATGGGATAGTTGAAAGAAGAAACAAATCAATAATGGATTGTGCAAGAGCTCTAATGATGGAGAAAGGAATATCACATAAATATTGGAGAGAAGTGATTAGTACAAATGTCCATACCCTAAATAGAGTTCAAGTCAAGAAAGCTAGAAATCCTACACCTTTTGAACTATGGTACGGTTATGCTCCTAATGTTAAATATTTCAAAATATTTGGAAGTAGATGCTATATACTTAAAGATAATAGGAATAGAAAACTTGATGCAAAGAGTGATGAAGGCATATTCCTAGGTTATTCCACAAAAATCAAAGCTTATAAGTCTTTAAATTCTAACACTAACAAAGTTGTGGAAAGTCAAAATGTGAGAGTTGATGAGTTTGTAGAAAATGGTGATGCTTAATGTAATGAAGAACCTGAAGACTATAGTACATTCATCTATGTGGATGATGATGCTCCCAACACTCAAAATAAATAGATAAATCAAGTTACAAGTTCCCATTAGATAGAAGATGATGGAATGCAAATGCAAATTATTGAACAACATAGAGTGGGCTCTGAGAAATAGACTGAAGATGTCAAGTCACAAAAATGCAATGTCGACCATCAGATAGTGAATGTCAAGCATTCAGAACCTAAATGAAAACTAGAATAAGAAATAGGAAATGAGCATATATTGTTTTTCCAAATGAATCTGAAGAAGAACCAAGGAGAAATCTACCTATATTAGCAAAACATTGAGAAGAAATAAAAAATCTAATCAAATCATTGGAGATGTTGAATCAAGTGTGATGAAAAGGAGAAAACTCAAAGGTGACACATGCTTATTATGTAAGTTTGAGCCTAAAATAATAAAATATGCTTTAGAGAATGAAGATTGGATTCAAGCTATGAATGAAGAAATTGACGAGATTGAGAAGAACAATACTTGGACCTTATTGCTAAGACCTAAAGACAAAAATGTCATTGGGAAAAATTTGGTTCTTAGGAAAAAAATCAATGAAAATGGTAAAGTAACAAGAAACGAAGCAAGATTGGTATACAAGGACTATGCACAAGAAGAAGGACTTAACTATGGAGAAACTTTTTCTCTTGTGGCCAGACTTGAAGGGGTCAGAACTCTACATGCGGACTCAACTTACAAGAATTTAAAAGTATATCAAATGGATATCAAATATTCATTTTCAAATGGTATACTAGAGGAAGAAATATACACTGAACATCCTGAGGGATTTTTAGATCCAAACAAGAGGAACATGGCATGTAAACTAACCAAATCCCTTTAGGGATCGAAGCAAGTACCAAGAGCTTGGTATGGAAGGTTACATAACTATTTACTGAAAATTGGTTTTGAGAGGACAAGTGATAATAGCAATCTATCTTTGAATAATGATAAGAACAATGAAGCATTGTTATCTAAGATATTTTTTGATGATATTATATTTGAAAGAAGAGAAGCATAATATAAATCATTTGCTAAGTAAATGAAAAAGGAATTTGAAATTCTATATTTGGTGAAATCAAAATATTTGTTGGACTAAAAGTATGTCAAATGAAGTTTGGTTTTTTAATTTCACAAACCAAATACATCAAGGAAATATTGAAGACTTTTGGTATGGAAGATTCAAAGCTATTGAGCACATCTATGTTTACAAGACATAAGCTATCTAATAATGATGATAACCTAATATAACCTTAATATAACCTAATATAATGAGCTATCATAGGTATGAAAAAAGGAATTAATAGATGAATATAATGATGATAACCTAATATAATGATGATAACCTAATATAACCTTAATATAACCTAATATAACCTTAATAATGATGATAGATTAATATAACCTAGTCCAGAGGTATCATTCAACCTTCTTTATGATCTCATCAATTCCTCAAAGCATATCATTGATCATCTGGGTTTATTCATCCTTTAAATGAGCTCCTTTTTAGATCATAACTCAATCTTTAGTTGATCTTTCTATGATCTCATATTTTTAATCTCCACATCTTTTCTATTCAGCTCTTGATTTACACTTAGCAGTTGGTCAAGCATATCAAATTTCTTGTGTGTGATTTTTTGTACATTAGACATCCATTCATCAAGTCTTGTAGTCATTGTCTCTCATCTTTTTCATCCATTGTCCTGTCTTCCTAATCTTTCTTTTTTTGTTCGGTCACTTCACATAGTCTTACTAATTAGATTTATTATTTTGTATTTAGTCCTCTTATCTATTCATTTAGTTTTTTGTTTCTCTCTAATAGATTTTATATTGTTTCATCACTTTCACTAGAATTTCCATCACCAAATAGACCTTTGGTGTCTTCCTCCTAATATTATGTTTCATTCTATTGGATTGTCATCTCCTTCCTTCTCTTTAGTAATTTGTTTAGTTCTTCTCTTTCTATTTCAAGTTGTTGCAATGAAAGTTGTATATCAAGATTTTGATTTTCAATTATCTTTCCCAACTCCAAGATCTTAACTCTCGAGTGGTTATACTTCTTCTAAGAGAATGAAGCTCTAATACTAATTGTTGGAAGTCTAATGGGAAAGTAAAATATTGAGAGGGGGTGAATTAGGATCTATAAAGCTTAATCACTTCAAACACTTATCACCTCTAATATCTTTCATCTTAATGCCCTTATCTCAATATGTCATAAATCAAATAATAATTCACTATAATGATGTATTAGATCTAACAACAAACAACATAAATAATCATATAAGAAAATGATCAACACATAATACAAAGATTTTAGTTACCCATAAACCCTCCAAGGTGAAGGTAAAGCTAGGGTGGGGATGGCACCCACAAATATTCACTACTTCAACAATAAAGTTTGTTTATTAGGGCTAAAATTTTGATGACTTCTGATGAACTTCCCTTTGAGGGGTCTACATTATTAAGAGCTTACAAGACTTGTTTAATCTACCTTGATTAAAGGATTTAAAACCTATAACTAAGTAAGCACTCTGTTAAGATATTTACAAAAACCTATTAGAAACACTCTATTAAGAGATTTATATCTTGTTCACCTATTAAAGTAAATTAGTATCTGATCCTTCAGTTTGCACTACGATGTTGGTTACAAATCACCTATGTTCACTGATTGATCACCAGTCTAATCTAATCTATACTTTACCCCACACTTTACTATTATTCTTGAATAATCAGTCCCAATTTCATGTTTCACCTCTTCACATACATTATTGTTTCTTTACACTTCATACTCCACATTCATGCATAAACCTATAGTTAGGTCATAGACCCTCCTTAAATAGTTATCTAGTGAAGCTTCTAGATCATGATTAATGATCTAGATTCAACACTTTTTCCACTTTTCCCTTACATTTTTATAATTGGCTAGATTTCTTGCATAGGGATTGATAAAGCATAGACGCATGTCACCCTTTTGTAAAGGAAACGGTTAACAAAAGTATAATTGTACACCTTTAGTGACATAAAATTACTAATATTATTTTGAATTTGAAAATGAAGTAAACTAATGAAATGTTTAGAAATGGATGAAGTTTAGGATTAAAATTTTTAATAATTATTTGGAATAAGAATTAATATATTTTCTTAATTTTTATAGATAATTTTTTAGCTACTGAAAAACATTAAAAATTAGGGGTCTAGTTCCCACCACAAAACTAGATGGAAATAAGGTTATTTCCCTTTGATCTCAGACTATGTTATAGATCATGTATATAGCTAGAATGATCAAAAATAAAAATTAGGTTTGGATCTATGCTTTCTCTTTTATAATGATTCAAATTTCAACTCACTTTAAATCCATAGTTTTCATCTCCAACCACATTTTTCAAAACATATCTATTCTAACCATGAGAAAAAATTTACATTCTAAAAGAGGACTCTCTCCTCTAGAATGTCATATAAATTTTTAAATTTTTTTGATAAGATTTAATTTTTTTTTCTTTCTCAAAATTGACATCTTTTTGAGTGTTAAAATATGTACTTGTAAAATTTTTAAATTACAATATACTATATCTAATTAGAACACTATAAACTCTATAAACTCTTGGGCAAGCCAAACTAAATTAGCTCACAATGATCTTTGACAGGGCATATGTCAGAGCTCATGCGAGGTATGGATGCAATTCTAGGTGATAGACAATTGTATTATCGACATCCAAAATAACCTTTCTCACATTTTGGAGATCAATTTTTGTTTTAATTTTTTGGCCCCATCTTTGGTGATGTTGAAACTTGTAGTGTTGGCTAGTACAAAGTTGCCAACTAGTGAATCTCTCCAATCATTCATCATGGGATCAAACTATCTATTTCGTTAGCTCTAGGTGGTCGAGTAAACCCTAGTTCCAAGCTCATCCCATCTTGTTGACCACTTGAACATTCTCTAGCACACTAGACCAAATTGACCCTATGAGTCATTAAATGCCATAGGGAAACTATCTTTGACAAGGTATATCTTGAAGCCTGTGCAAGGTATGGATATTATTCTGGGTGCTATAGGATTGTATTATTGACACCTACAATAACCTCTCTCTTTTTGGAGATTGCATTCCATTTTAATTGTGTGCCCCCATCTTGGGTGATGTTGAAACTTATAGTGTTGGCCAATACAAAGTTTCCAACCAATGAATCTCTCCATCTATTCATCATGGGATCAAATTGTCTATTGTGTTAGATCCAAGTGGTCAGGTAAACTTTATTTTTAACCTCATCCCATCCTATTGAGTGCTCAAATATTCTCAAGTATGCCAAACCAAATTGACCCTAATTGTCACTAAGTTCCATACGGTATCAATCTTTGATGGGGCATCTTTCAAAGCTCATGTGAGGTATGTTTGAAATTTTGGGTGCTACAAGATTTTATTTCCAACATCTACAATAACCTCTCTCACTTTTTGGAGATTAGATTCCATTTTGATTTTGCGTCCCCGTCTATTGTGGGATTGAACTATCTATTTTGTTAGCTCTATGTGGCTAGGTAAACCCTAGTTCCAAGCTCATCACATCAACTTGCTACTCAAACATTCTCAAGTATGCCAAACCAAATTGACCTTAAGTGTCATTAAATACCATAGGGCAAAAATTTTTAACAAGGCATATCTCAGAGCTCATGCAAGGCATGAATGCAATTCTAGGTGTTATAGGATCATATTGACAACACCTATAGTAACCTCTCTCACATTTTGGAGATTGGATTCCATTTTGATTTTGTGGCCCCATCTTGGGTGATGGTAAAACTTGTAGTGTTGGCCAGTACAAAGTCTCTATAATACCCCGCTCAAGAACCCAAGAGAAATAAATGTATTATGTTACAATGTTTAATGAAACTTTTTTAAATGTTTGAAAAACATCAAGATAACATTAATGAAGAAGCAATATGAACATACACATCAAATACACATTAGCAATTAAAGATATAGTTTCAATTCCTCAAGGGTTCCTTCACGTTGAGTCACATTTAAGAAGTTTAAATTAATTAGTTTAAGTTTCAAGTACAAAGTCTCCTGAACATAAAGAAATAATAGATACATAATCACATAAGTAAAGCATAAGTATAACTAATATAATGAAAGTACATCTAATTAATAACATCCACTGTGCATGTTGAAAGGTATGTGAGAATATATACAATACATCAGAATATATGATAGCATATATACATCAACTGAAAAGAAGTCTCTAAGATAATAAATAAGAATTATAAAGGTACATCTTCTATAATGAACATCCAACAATTGGCAATGTGAGGGGGACCCAAATGGTAAGAAGACACTACCTCCCGATTGCATAGTTACCTAATCAAGCTTCCACTCCCAACGTGCAGGGAAGATAATGAACAATCCACATATGGCTATTCAAACAAAAAACGTTCCTAGGCATGGAATTCTTAATAGCCACAACTACCTCAAAGGTAACACGTGCTACTCAAAAAGATAAAATAATCCAAAAAGAAAGAACACTCAATCCAAGACCAACACCACATAACCAAACATCATACATGAACCAAGTTTAAATCAAATATCAAGATCATAAGATAAAGTCAACAAAAGATATTCACCTCAAGTCAAGAACCACATGTCAAAATTACATCATCTATGAAAGCAAATACTCACAATAAACACATCCAACAATAAGTACACCACCAAAGGTACACAAAATCTACAAAGAAGACTCAAGCTACATACTAGGGAGTGTCATTACATGGTCAAACTACTTAAGTTACCCTAAACTGATCTCTCAATAGACCCCAGACCCTCAAGCATTGAGTTACCCTAGACTAGTTACTCTAAATCCCAGATCCTCAACGTGACACATGTGGAACTAGAAAACCCTCTCAAGAAGATGAGACAAACCAATCATACTATCATCCCATTCCCTTCCTTAGTCTATACAAGCACTCAAGGCATGGGTCGATCAAATATCTCTAACTTATCTTTTTTAGTGTGTTTCCCCTCAAAATATTAATCACTATATTATCACTTATTACATAACTTACAATAGGTTACCCTGGCATTGACCACTTTGGGTCTTGGACCCCTATTGCAACCCACTCCCAAATACATGTACCTAGAAAGCCTCTCCTAAGAACATAAAACATAGTTGTGTCCCATAACACAACACCCATAATGATCAAACTCGGTTCCTTAACATGAAACCTAAAAATAAGCTAGTTCTCTCATCCAAGTACACATAAATGTTCCACAAAGTAAACCTCATAAATATAATTTTTAATTTGAATCACAAGACACATCATGACATATAGCCAGCTAAATGGTATAAAATAAATCTCACAAAGCCTCTGGTGTATATCCTAGACTGGCCAACACCTAATCAACCCCCAAAGCATAGACAACAAATAGAACCAAGATTCAAGTACATATTTTGGTTTGTTTTTGAAATCACATGGTTAAGTTATATATGAGGTTTTAGTTTTCATTTCAAAGTATGTTTCAAGTGTATAAGGTTCTTAGTTGATTCCACCCAATAACCCATTCCTTTATTCAACTCAAATATATAAAGTTTCCCTCATTATTAAAGTCAACAACCTAAAATAGTCTTATAGTTCACCCTTACAACTAACCCCTTTTGTTTAAAAATAATTTACAAAGTCGCCCCTATTTGTTTTAGGTCAATTTCCCCAAAATAATCAAAGAGTATTAATTATTCAAATTATTAAACAATACCTATCGATTTCCAAATAAAATAATTTATAATTTATTAAGGTTAGTATTGTCGATAATTTAATAAATTCAATACTTAATCAAATATCTCCCTTTATTAATTAACCTTAGTTAAATAAGATTTTAACTAAATTGATTAATACATACATATCTAAAAAAAAGAACCATTTTAATATTAATTAATTAATTATTTATTAAATAATATTAATGACAATACTTATTAATTAATTATAAAAATTATAAATTTAATAAAGTTTATTAATAAAATTCATTAATTAAAATTTGTTAAATTTAAATATAATCATAAAAGAATTATTAATAATTAAATTTAATATTAATTAAATCTATTTATAAAAAAATATTATTAAAACATTTTTAAAACTAAAAAAAATATTATATAGGCATGTTTAGAGGCTTGCTGGCTTGGTACCTAGGACAACAGGGTACCCTGCTCCGCGCAGCAGCAGTACAACTGCTGCCTGTGGCAGCAAAGGTATCGACTGTTGCAGCCTTTAAAAGCTATTCATGTGTATGAGAGGGGGTATGGGATTTTTTTCCCACCCTCCCCAAAACACACACACACACACACACACACACACACACACACACACACACACACACACACACACATTTTTTAATTCCTTTTTTTAATACAAATTGCCAATAACATTTTTTAAATGTTTTCCTTTCTTTTTAAAAAATAATTTATTTTATATTAATTCCATAAAAATAAATAACACAATGTATTTATTATTTATTTTTTTAATACAAAATTCTAGCCTTAATCTAATAGGGGAAATTATGACCAACCAGTCCATTCTTTATTTTAAATTTTCTGTTGAAATTCCTTTTTCTAAACAAAACCCTCCCTGACTAAAACTAATTTCTTTCAATTGCAAGACAAGGTTTTCTAAATAGTTTCCTTTTATAAACATTTACAAATTTTATTCTATAGGAGAAATACGAATATCCATTCAAATTTTGATTTAAAAATTCCATAATATTTCAAACCCATTTCCTCATTTAATTTTCCATAATCAAATCTATTGAAAGAAGTATTCCATTATATTATATCCCCCCATGTATTCATTAAAAACCCCACAAGCATTCTAATATAATACTAGAGATTCGTCATAGAGAAGTATGCACAAACAATTCATAGTCACGAAGAAGAAAGGAATATCAGATTGCATAATTCAATCAATGATCAAAACACAAGACCTTACTTGAACCTTATGCTAATACGCAACCACCCGAAGATTGTGAAAGAATTCGCTTCTATCCAAAAATATCTCTTTGAAACTTTCCCAAAAATTCTCTTCCAAATTTTTTTTCCCAATATTCACATCCAAAGTTTGTCCCCCTCGAGAATGAACCTTCAATTGGTGATAAGGAGTTCTCTTCCTCAAATTAGGGCGCTAATTGTGTGTTCACCCAAGAGGACTCCATGCTCACCAAACTCAACTTTATATTAACTTTTATTAATCTTTTCTTTATCTTTTCATGCATGTCAAATGAATTATTAAATTACTTTATTTAATTTTCCACTTGACTTTGCTTTTATTTAATTTATTAACTTATAAATCTCATCTGCACTTTATTAAAATATCTTTATTAAGTTCACATATTTTATTTTATTTTAATTAATTTCCCATATTTTAATCTCATGCACGCATCATGCGACTTAATACTTTTTCATAATTTAATTTCTTTTCACTTTTTAATTTATTTTTGAAACTTAATTGATAAAATATTTATAAACTTAAATAATAATATTTATCATTTATTTAAAAATGAACTCTAAATATATTATTATTAAATTAAATAAATATTATCATGTTCTAAAATTCGAACTTATAAATTTTACCTTTGAATTAAATTCTTTTTATTTAATTAATTTCTCCATTAATTATATAATTTTATATATTAAAATGTCATGATAATTTTCCATTAAATTAAATCATTAATTTAATCCTTTAATTAGACTTAATTAATAGAAAATTTATCAAGGACTCATAAAACAAGATATGAACAAAATACTCATAGGTAGATAGTCTGTTATGAGTCCTCCTTGTAGGACAAGTATTTTAAGCTATGGCTGGGATTGGACCTGATCATTATCTTCCCATTCTCATCATTTGAGTATTTGTAATTAGGCATGCTCATCCTGGCAATTTAGGGAAGTTGATGCCCGGTACCTGCATCCTGCATAAAAGATGAGCATGTACATGTATATAAATATATCTAAACTAAACAGGCAATGACAAGGAGTGGCACATCATGTAGATTCCAGCTAGCAGGTGACTATGACTCCCTCCCTTAATCACATCAAACACGTCAGATAGAAAGATAAAATAAACATGCACACTATACACATGCAAGTATGGGGTAATTATCATAAAAATCACAAGTCAAACATCAAATGCTCAAGTATAATAATGCATTTCTATCAATATAAACATAGTCATCATTAAAGACATCGCATTAACATTGTTATGAAAGAAACCACATTTACTAATTAGGAATCATCAAGACATCATTAACAACACATGAAATGAAATCAACTAAGAAATTATAACTGATATATTTGTAATCCAAGTCATGAAATAATATCATAATATTGTAAATCCAATATCTCTAAAACTAATCAATATATAAAATCAGCCTAAAAGAATTTGACAATCAGAACATAAAAGTGTAAACACTAAAAAATGGTTCGCATCTACGGTTTCATCAAAATGAAGTTCCATTTGACATATAGGGCACTCTTTGAAAGAAATAGTCTTCACCTCATTCCAATTGGTCCTCATCTCATCCCTTCAATCTTCTTTCATTCATGTCTTCATTCATCACCATTATCATGTGTTCTGATGCACCAAATCATTATCATCTTGCATTCCTACATTCCTGCATCATCCTACACTGTATGTCAACCTTCTAGGGATTTCCAAATAGTCTAGCCTCAGTCTGACCTTTGTTTGACCAAGTTTTACCAATTGTGACTATGTTTGACTTACTTTACTCATGTTCTGACCTCTTTCTACCATTTTGGGCACTCACACAAAGTTTCAAGTCATCTCGAGTCCAGTTGGGCTATTTTTGGCCCCCAGAGCCTTCTAGGGCACATTTTGCACTTTTTAAGCACACTTGGAATTCCCAAGTATGCCATGGGTGCACTTGGTACTATCATGGCATGCTTGGGCTTACCAAGTGCATACTGGGCACACTTGGGTGAGTTTTGGGCACCATGATAGGTCCTAATTCTTAAGTCTTTTTAGATCCCTAGTTCTTCTTATCTTTTGCACTCTTGCTCTCACACTAAAATCACAACTTCAAGTATTCTTAGATTATTTTCATCATCTTAGGCTTTTTTATTTCAACTATGTGTGCACTATAGGAAATTTTGAAGCTACATCATTTGGAGAAGAAAGAAGGACATGGAAGCTACAAATGAAAGAAGAGGTTTCTAACTTTGTTTGCTTTCTTTATTAGTTTGGCTTTCATGGTAGACTAGTGGATGCTAGCATATGTTGATTGGGTTTGTGAATTGCTCATAGTATGTTATGCATTAGCCTATTTTCTAGTCCTATAATTGATTGATATGTAACATTTAACCAACATTGTACATTCTACAGGATCGAAATTGATAGAAAAGGTTTGATCATAATAACATCAATGGACATTGTCAATATTATTAAAATGGTTGATAATGCCATGATCCAACATTGAAAACCTCAATAATGTCAAAGATTAGATGACATGAATGATAGTTTGACCTAGCACTAAGAGCGATGACAGTACTAAGGTCAGATTGATAAGATTTGATAGATTGATAGGTTTCCAAGGCACTAAAAGCCACAACAATAACTAGGAATGGAAAAATGATGACTAATTTTGGATGTTTGATGTGTTTGGTGATGATTTAGACTGATTCTAGGTGATTTTGAGTTGATATGAAATGGTTTGATATGATTCTAATTTTATTTGAAGTGGTTGGGAGATGATTTGGAATGGTTTTTGATGATGTTGAAATGGTTCTAAAATGATGTGCAATTGATTTGAAAGAGGATATGAATTATGATAGACACTATTGAGATACAATCAAGTTGGCCAAAAGATCAAAGTTAGTGGAATGAGAAAATGGGATGAATTAGTATGAAAAGTGATGTCGATCTAGGGGCTTGAGAATCAGGGTTTGATGCACCACAAGGGTGCTAGAGGAGAGCTATCATGTAGCAATACCACCAACACGAATTTCATCGTAATCAAATTTTATATAGTAGCTGGAATGTTGACCTAGCTTTTGGCCTATTACCACTCTAAGGTTGTCCCCTAGCATACCCAATATCAAGTATCTTGGTCCAAGGCAAGCCTCCTATAGAAGTTACACAGATTTCTCTTACACCCAAGATCCAAAAATGGTGAGAGGAGAGGATACATCCAATGTAACCCCTGGGGATTTAAAAACTATAGATATGCCAAGAAGAGAAGAAAAATTTCATTTTAAGCACCAAACAAAGTGTTATCTAATCTAGGAAATCCACACACATATTTTTGATAGACATACAAGATCTTTGACAATGTCTTGCAAATAAGCATTAGTAGTTTGTTATGATCATGTCTTCATCCATCGATTGCCACATGCTACAAATAGACCATCACTAACACAAAATCATCTAACATATGTCCTAGAAGAAAATGGAAACCTTAGATGTAGATTATGTGTTATGTGTGTGTTTTCTTGTGAACTAGGTGCACGCTAAGAGAGAAAACTGCACCCTAGAAGGCTAAAATGGCTTAGAATGCCCCCAAGTGTGCCCAAATAGTGCTAACTATGCCCATGGTGTACTTGGGGCCAATTTGGGCATAGTTGGCAGTTGGGAGGTCAAGTGCAAATTATGGGGAAATGGTGCCAAATCAAGACCCAAAAATTGAAAATTTTGACACCTATACTACCAAGTGCACCTAGAAAGTGCAGACTATTCCCATGATGTAGTTGGGACCAAGAAGGGCACAATTGGTAAGTTTTGGGTGCAGTTGGTAAACTAGGAACAACAAAAAGGGGGTTTGGTGGCTCCTAGGCCCTTAAAACTACTCCTAGGGGTCCCAAGTGCGCCCTAACAGAGAAAAGTGCACCCTAGGATAGAAAGCTAACAAAATGCATAAAACAAGAGTATACAACCATGTTACTAGACCCCATAATTAATCTAGGTGTGATATGGAAGTGTAGATAGTCTTTATACCCTTCCAAGTGAGCTCCTTCCTTGCACCTACAAGTTCAAAACAAGAAAAACCAAGTTAGATAAGCATGTTCACGTCGAGTTCACCAATTTTAGGACTAGAAAATGGGCTAATGCATAACATACTATGAGAAATCAAAAACTCAATCAAGATACATTAGCACCCACTAGTCTACCATGAAAGCCAAACTAATCAAAAGAAGAAAAAAATGTTAAAACTCTCTCTTTTCATTTGTAGCTCCCATGTCCTTCATTCTTCTCCAAATGATTGTATCTCCAAGTTGCCTATAATGGACACAATATTGAAGCAAAAGTCTATGATAATGATGGTGCTATGAGAATACTTGAAGTTGTAATTTTAGCTTGAGAGAAATGGTATGAAAATGTAAAGAAGCTAGGGACTTGAAAAATGCTCAAGAATTAGGACCATAAATGAGAGGAAGAATGCTCATTTTATAATTGGCATGGAAGATGAGAGCATTGGATTTGTCACCCTTAGATATGCAATGTGGCAAGAGATTCCTTTGAGAATCCATGAAGCATATGAAAAAAGATGCCAAATGAAGGATTCTATGATGCATGGAAGTCAAACTTGACTAAATGTGGAAGAGAATCTATGATGTGTCATAAGACACCTCAAGCCCACTTAAAGCCAAGAATCTATGACAAATAATCTAAATATGGACATGCGTAAGGGAATAAGAATATTGGATTATGACATATCTTAGCCAAATGTCAAAGGAGAATCCATAAGGTGTCATACCCGAGTGTCATGATGATGTCAATATTTTGTAGAATATTTGAATTAAAAATCCTTTATTCCACAAAATAGAAATTAGTAGAAAATGAAATTAATGAAGGAAAATGTGACTTAGGAAATTAAGAATTTCCATGGTTTGTGAATGATGAATCAATTAATTAATATAATTAATTAATTGAGAAGGATAATTAGGAAGAATAATTAGTAAGAAGAATAGGATTAAATTATGGGTTATTTAATCTTATAGAGAAAATTAGTAGATGATTGGCCAAAATTGATTAAATAAATGCGACAGTACCCTTTGATGAAAATGTGATGATAATATAGATCAAATAAGATGATGACAAGTAGACCAAAGCCATGGTCAGATTGATTGATTGAAATTGATAACATGCCAAGGACACATGACATGAATTGATTGATATGTAACATTTAACCGATATTGTAAATGCTACAGGATCAAAATTGATTTAAAAGGTTTGATCATAATAACATCGATACACACTGTCAATATTATTAAAATAGTTGATAATGCCATGATCTAACATTGAAAGCCTCAACAATGTCAAATATTGGATGACATGAATGATAGTTTGACCTAGCACTGAGAGCCACGATAGTACTAAGGGTAGATTAATAAGATTTGATAGATTGATAGGTTTCCAAGGCACTGAAAGCCACATCAATACCTAGGAATGGACAAATGATGACTGATTTTGGATGTTTGATATGTTTAGTAATGATTCAAACTAATTCTAGGTGATTTTGAGTTGATTTGGGGTGATTCTCAGTTGATATGAAATGGTTTGATATGATTTTGATTTGATTTGAAGTGGTTGTGAGATGATTTGGAATGGTTTTTGATGATGTTGAAATGGTTCTAAAATGATGTGCAATTCATGTGAAAGAGGATATGAATTATGATAGACATTGTTGAGATACAATCAAGTTGGCCAATAGATCAGAGTTAGTGGGATGAGAAAATGGGACAAATTAGTATGAAGAAGTGATGAAAACATAGATGCGAACCATTTTTGAGCATCTACAAAAAGCAAACTACAGGTGCGTGTTAGTGTAGTTTTTTTTTTTTCTATTTTGCTAGGTTTTTTCTACACTTTTAGTAATCTCGCTTAGGTTAATAAAGCATGTCCTATTAGGTGAATGGTTATGAGGTGTCACCTTCCTACATGTGAGCATCCATTAGCTATCTTGGGAAGATACTTTGCTATCTTTAGTCTGATAGATGGTTGCTCCTCATTGGTTGGTGTTGCTACCTCCTCCCTCTTCCTAGCCTATATAAGCATGCTACCTGGCTTGTATTTGCATCTCTTGTTTTTGCATCCTCTTAATGCTATTTTGCTTCCAGCATTTGCATTACTCTCTTGGAGACTAACTCTATGATGTTATTTTGATTTTGTATCTTCTGCATTCATAGTTTAGATATTTACTCTTTGCACTAGTTTTCTGGGTTATTAATCTTATCAGATTCTAACATGGTATCAGAGCTTTTCTATGTGCAAGAGTAGATTTTAGTTTCCTTATTTGAGAGATTCAGGGGGGGCAAATAAACTTTATTTTAGTTTTTTGAAAAATGAAGTATGCTCTTCTCTTGCATCTTTGGATGATCCTAAGAATCAGAAAAGTTTTGACAAAAACAGTTTTTCTCTGGGGTTTCAATCTCAACTGACAACCAACTTGCATATTTGGAGTTTTCAATCAATTTTGCAAGTTTCAGCATGCCATTGGTGGACTTAAGAAGCTGATCTAGCATTTGCATGTCATATTTTGGTTGCTGGGGTCATTTTTTGATTTTTGGAGCCATTTTTTACTGTTAAAGGCATCTGATTTACACTACAGCAACATCTTCTGTACATCAGCAAGAAAAATGCTTTCTAGGTTTTGTTTGCAACCCCAAAAAACCATCTGGGTATCTTTTAGATTTTGCATGCAATCTGCATATTTTTTAGAATCGAGCATGCAAAGCTACAGCCATACCCCTCTCCGTTGGCAGTCACAGATTTGAATGCAATTTTCAAATGTCTCATTCTTGCTCATACGGACTCTGATTTTGATGATTCTTATTATGAACTTGGCTATTTTTTTGTGCTCTATCCACTAGTGAAGTTATTTTTTAATTTTCATGCATGAATGCTTCAGAAATTGCAGATTCTTAGCAGTGACTGTGCACAGTTCTCATTTTGGAAACTTCGAAGGATCATAACTTTCTCATACAACCTCGTATCGAGGTGATTCTTTTTTTGAAAGTGCATGATTTTTTGAGTAGATCATAGTGGTGCTATTTGTTTCCTTGATTATTGTGCCCAAGTTTCACTTTTAGTATATGCTCTTCATGAGGGTTTGTAATGCATTGAAATCAAGACCACTAAGTATCTCTTTCTAGTGGTAGTTGTAAATGCACTAAAATAAAGTGCCAAAACATATTTCTTTGGGGGGGGGTTCTTTGATTGAGTAAAGAAGGGGGGGCATTGTCATGGTTGGGTTCTCTTCTTTCTAGCATTTCTTCTCTGCATTTCTTCATCATGGATCAAACAAATATGCCCATCCTAACTCCATACAATTACTTTGAGTGGAAATCACGCATGAAAATTCACTTAAGGAAAGCTGGATTAAATAGGATAACTATGGGACTTGAAACTAAACCTGCTAAAGATGAAGATAAGCCTAAGTGGTTTAACAAATGTGATGAGGCATTTGGAACATTGTGTTTGTCTATTTCTCCTGACTTTCTTTTTCACATTGAGTCTTTGGATACACCAAATGAAGTATGGACAAAGCTAGAAACACTATTTGGCACACAAGATTCAATGAGGGGTCATATGTTGGAAAATGAATTAATTAGTTTGAGTCCAGGAAATTTCAACACAATCCAAGATTTCTTTACCAAATTGAAATCACTAAGGCTGTAATTAAAACAATGTGGAATTGAAAAGAAAGATGAACAACTAATTCTTAGTATTCTCTCTAAGCTAAGTTCAGAATATTCTATGTTTGTCTCTACCTTCTATGCTACTAAGCGTGCACTTGGTACTCAATTCACCATGCCATCTTTAGATGATTTTGCTGTCAATCTCACTCAAGAATAGGACAAGCTAATCTAGATGGGCATTCTTAAGTCCTCTAAGTCACATGCCTTGGCTACCAACCAAGGCACAAAAGAACAACAAGGACAAATTAGTAACAACAATAGTAAGGACAAGAAACAAAAGAATAGCGAGGAGAAGAAGGATCAGATGTTGGTTTCTTCAAAAGAAACTATTGATACACCATCTTCCAAGGGTGATAAGCCTAAGAAAGAAAATGTCAAATGTGCCTATTGTAAAAGACCTGGTCATGATGAACATAAATGTTCCAAGGTAAACCCTAGTTCCAAGCTCATCTCATTTTTTTGAGCACTCAAACATTCTCAAGCATGCCAAACTGAATTGACCTTTAGAGTCACTAAATGCCATAGGGCAACAATCTTTGATGAGGCATATCTCGAAGCTTGTATGAGGTATGAAAGAAATTCTTGGTTCTACAAGATTTTGTTTCCAACACCTACAATAACCTCTCTCTTTTTGGAGATTATATTCCATTTTGATTTTGTGGCCCCATCTTAGGAGATGTTGAAACTTCTAGTGTTGGCTAGTACAAAGATGCCAATTGTCAAATCTCTCGATCTATTCATCATGGGATCAAACTATATAATTTGTTAGCTCTAGGTGGTTGGGTAAACCCTAGTTCCAATATCATCCCATCTTGTTGACCACTCGAATGTTCATGGGCATGCCAAACCACATTGATGCTAAGAGTCACTAAATGCAATCTTTGGCAATGCATATGTTGGAGCTCGTGCGAGGTATGGATGCAATTTTATGTGCTACAAGATCAAATTATCGAAACCTAAAATAAATACTCTCATTTTTTGGATATTTAATTCTATTTTATTTTTGCGACCTCATCTTAGGATAAAACTTTAAGTGTTGGCTAGTACAAAGTCACCAACTAGTGAATCTCTCCAACTATTCATCATGGGATCGAACTATATATTTCATTAGCTCCAAGTGGTTGGGTAAACCCTAGTTCCAAGCTCATCCCATCTTGTTGACCACTCAAACATTCTCGAGCATGCCAAACGAAATTGACCTAAGAGGGTAAAAGCACAAACCTGTGTCACCCTTTTGTAAAGGAAAAGGCTAACAAAAGTATAATTGTTCACCTTCAATGACATAAAATTGGTATTATTATTTTGAATTTGGAAATGAAGTAAACTAAAGAAATGGATGAATTTTAGGATTATAATTTTTAATAATTATTTGGAATAAGAATTTATATATTTTCCCAATTTTTATAGATAATTTTTTAGGTCTTGAAAAATGTTGAAAATTAGGGGTCTAGTTCCCACCACAAAACTATATGCAAATAAATGTATTTCCCTTTCATCTCAAACAATGTTATAGATAACATATACATCTAGAACAATCAAAAAAAAAAATTGGCTTTAGAACTATATTTTCTCTTTTATAAGGATTGAAATTTTAACTCACCTTAAATCTCCGGACACATTTTTCAAAACAAATCTATTCTAACTAGGAGAAAAATTATAGATTCTAGAAGAGGAATCTCTCTTCTAGAATGTCATATAATTTTTAGATTTTTTTGATATGATGTTATATTTTTTCTTTCTCAAAATTGACATCTTTTTTGAGTGTTAAAATATGTGGTTGTGGGATTTTTTAATTTCAATATACTATATCTAATTAAAACACTATAAACTTTACATGAGAATATTCTTGACTCTCAGATATATAAAATGGTGTTTATATGTTATTAAAAAGTATCATAAAAAATAGTAAGAGTTGTTGAAATGCCACTTTTCTAAAATAATTGTATGTCTTTAGTGATTGGATACAAACTAGTATAAAACATGCATTTATAGACTTTTCCAATTGGAAAAGTGTGAGACCATATCTAACTTAGCTAGAATGAATTTATCTAGATCATATGTTTGGACAAAATTGATTTTTAGATAGAAATACTCAAATTTATTCATTATGATAAGTCAGCCTAAAAGGTGACATAGATTTGTACTTTTACCCCTTAATCAAACCTATACTTTAGTCCATAAAAAACTCCTTGATCGAATAAAGGATTCTCTATGTTGGTAAAAATGCTTTACATTGATCTTTGTACAATTTCAAAAAACTATGTCAAAGTCGGCTTGCATAGTACCTGAAGTATCTTTATGCTTGTCCATGACTAAACTCATATGATGACTCTTGGCTTCTACTATGCTTGGCATAAGTGTAAACTTTGCATACACTATCCTTTTGATGACTCTGCATATGTTGATCCTTGTCAACTTGGCATATACATACCACTTGTCTAATATACTCATCTCAGCATACACTAGAGTACTCAATGACCATTGACTTGCTCAACTATAACTGAAAATTTGAATATGTATAAGCCTCCCTTTGTAATGTTCAGCCTGTATAGGATGACTCAGTCGCAATGATAACCAACCAACCTTGCCTTATAAATGACTAAGCATTTTTCACTAACTGACAATATTATTAGTGTCTTGGGAAACTGACAAAACATATTCAAGAAGGTGAATTTCAAATCTATTTTGTGGACCTTATAACTTTGTAAGATTCAATTTATATTATTGTTTTAATTCTATAATGTCCTCCTACATGCAAAAGTATTTCATCATAATCAACTGCATATTTTTGTTAGAATCTCTATAAAAACTTTTTCTTTAGGAAGCACTTCTAGTTACTATATACATTTTTGTATTCTTTTCAATAGATTCCCTTTCTTTACACATTGCATCAATGCAATGTTCTCCCTCAATTTCAAGCTATAAATTTATATGATGATGGAATTATCATTTTTAAATGATTTTAAATAAATTACTTATTATTTATGAGAAATTTATTTCAATCTTTATGTTTTGTTATTATTCTTGATGGCAATGGTGTGTGGTGTGCATGAATAGAATATTTATATAATTCTTAAGTGGGAGAAAAATGACTAAACAGTTGACCTTATTCAAAATTCCTTTGTAAATTTTCCCCTTATGGACTTCTTGATAGTGTACTATCTTAAATTTTAGATTGAATGTCTTGGTTTCTATTTATGTTCTTTCTTTTTCACATTGAGATATTACTAGAAAAGTTATAATATTTTTATATGTACTTCTATCCGAAGAATCTTCTTCACTAAATACAATATCTCTACTAATTATAATCATGTTAATAATGGGACTAATCATCTTATAGATTTTCTTTATTCACAATAGTCAACAAAGATGGACTTCTCACTTCTATCACCAAAATTACTTATTGTTTTCTTTGGAATATGAGAAAATGAAAACCTTTTTTTTAATGAGATAAACTATTATATACATACATAAAAATTCATTTGGATTGTATGCTTCATAGTATAAGTTGGACTTCTATTCAAGACATATGTTTCACAAGCTTCTAATTTATCATAATATCCATTGTATTTTTATTTTTTTTCAAATTGCTTCTTGTGATTTCTAGTATTGTTCTCCTATTCATTTTTATGCCATCATTGCATTCGTGTGTATATAAAAAGATATGATGAGATGGTTTTACAAATGTCAATAAAAAATTACACAATAATTTCGTTGGTAGCCCAATGAATATGACAACTCATTAATGAAATATCATGTATTTAATATCTAGTAAATAAAATATAACTGAATTTTTAATATTTATATATTGATCTATTGTATTTTATTATTAGATAGGAAAGAGAAAAGGGTCAATAAGTATTACAATCAATCCACGGTACAATAAATAAAAACAATCATAAGGTGAGAGGATTGTGTTCCTACAAGAGTGGAGACAAGCCAAACTAATACATTTCAATTGGATCTAGAATTGGAATAGGAAAAAGGTAACATTCTTATATATTTTGGGTTTTTCTAAGAGCTCCTAGTTCCTAAAATATCCCTAACTCAAATTAAATCCAAATATAGTAGAAAAAGTGAATTGAACATAGCAAAAGAAAATTTCCCTTACATTTTATCAAACACAACCAAGTAAGGGGACATAACACTAGTAGGTTTTGAAATGAACCCTCAAATGTTGTACAATAATTTAAGATACAACATCTACCTCTAACAGAAAATTGTCTATCTTATTGTTGAAACTCAACTAGATAAAAACTATTTAAGAATTGAGGAATCAATCATAGAAAATGAAGAGAAGAGAAAAATAAAAATATATGAAAATTAAATTGGCATCCTTGAAAACCCTACTACAAGATATTCCTCTATAAGCTAAGAAACTACCTAAAACTCCATACAAGCCACAACACCAATTTGATTAATATCCTTAATAGAGGCCCCATTACTCCTTTAGGAATAGTTATAATTTTAAAGGAAGATAAATTAGAAAATTTAAAAGAGGAATTATCTCCATACTATTATGAGACTTTAATAGTTTATGTTATCACATGAAGGCCAAAATAACTTGAAAATATTTGCGCAAAGAGAAATCTGGTAAATATTTCTTTAGATAACACTTTTCTCAGTTCATAAGGAATGAGTGACTTAACACAATTGTAAGCCAAGACCAAAAGATGAAATATGTTGATAGTTCATAATGGTTCCAAAAACACCTAGAATAAGATCTAGAAAGAAAACTAAAGAGAAAAAAGATCCAATACAAATCTATAAATTATATGCATAAATAAGAAAGTCATAGAATACACTAGAGAACTATTTCACTCTATAGGGATAGTAGTAAATAGGTTATATTAATATTTATAGAGGTATGACCCAAATGAAACCTAACACAAGGAAACAAGAAATACTTCTTGGGGACCCATGATAGAGAAGGATATCTAGGTTTTGGATAACTAATCATGAAATATGAGAACTACAAGGCTACTTCTCATTGTAACAAAGAGTTGCACTTCTAAAGATTGGAAACAAAATTTACTTCCATAAATATCTTAGATTTGACAATATTAGCCCCAAACAACATGAGAAAGCTATAGATAGACACAAGGGAATCACAAAAGGAGAACACCATATCCAATAACTCCTTAAAAGAAAAAAAAAAAAAATTCCTTCCATTATCCTACAAATCATCCATGCTTTTCTTATTCAAATGTTGACATTTTATGAGCTTCACATCTTTTTGTAAGTATGAAAATATTTGCTATTTTTATACCCTTCATACATGCACAAATCTCTTTAATTTTATATGCAATAAATTTATCCCCTTTCTAAAACCTCCTCTAGAATTGAATATGCAATTAATTTTTAAATTGGTATGAATTATCACCAATCCTAAAATGAATAATTTCTACATGGTTGAGCTTAGTTTCCTATCCTAGGAAAAAGTTTGAAACAATGATTTTCTTCAAAGTTTGAACATTCTATTCCATAATCTTAGTTTTGAGGAAAGTATTTGTTTGCATAACTAAAATATTTTGTTTAGCCTTGATGGAATGGATCAATTGGATTATTACCATTATTACAAAGGAGATACATGTAGTCAAAGAGAAAATGAACAAATACATCTAGATATGTCATATTTTAGAAATGATAATTCCAAATTTAGTATAATAGAAAGGATTAATGAAGAATCTATATGGCCTTTTAGAAATATGTAAGGAATCCTTACACCTATTTGAATAGGTCATTTTAGCATATTTCGAACATAATCTTAAAAAACATTGTTCATCATGAAATTATAGGAATATTTTGGTTCTTTCAATAGAGGAACATACCACTTTGTTTATCTTTTAGAGAACTAAATACATTAAAATTTCCCCCATAATGTATGGGATGTATTATGAATTTGCTTTCTCTAAGGAAATAGAATCCCAAAAAATAATTCTCTCACATTGAATACTTCCATATACAATGAAAAGAAGAAAGATTTGGTTATAGTGGACAATTGGAATTTAAATGATCTTTAATTTATAATGAGTCTTATTGATCTAAATTTCATTAGCTTTTCAAATAATTGCAAGGCCCCATGAAGATCTCAGAGATGAGGAAGCTAAAAACATTGATTTATTGCTAACAACAAAAGGTTAGAAACTTCAATTCTATAATAATTTGATTTCCTAAAACAAAATATCATTTTCCCATAGGAGTCAACTTGATTCTTATTATGTTATTTTTTTTAAAGTATTCGGGCCCCTAAAATTCCAAGTTAAGATCTTCATACATGACATGGAGAGAAACAACTCTATAGGGTTCCATGTTTGGATCCAAATTAGATTCAATACCAAATTAAATTTATTTATTTTACCACCCTTACCCTAGGGTATTTTGGATGAACAACTCTTTGATACTAACATCCAAAATTGATCAATAGAGATGTACTTTATCTTTTATAAATATGTGTTATGAAGAAGGACTTCAATATTCACAAAAAATAAAGAAGATAAACTTATTTTTATGTTTTCACCTTAATATTATATTGACCATCCCCATCTTCCTCTATTATAAGGGTTTTCCCATTTTTATCACAAACCACCAATACTACATTAGATAGTACTTAATCTAGTTTCAATATATTTTGCAACACTTGAAGTTATCCTACTCTTTTAAAAAATGGCTTTTCAATCCAACATCATATTAAATAACCCAACACTTTTCTTTTCAAAGCTAAGAGTTCTAGTACATTTTCATTCATCCCTTGATCAAATCCTTCAAAAGAAAATTAATTGACCAACTCAATAATTATTTTCCTACAAACCTAAAGCAACAACTATTCAACTAGAACGTTGAACTTAGATGCTACAAAATAATTCTTAAGGATATTTAGAGGGTCCCTATTAGAGTGCCTCTAACAATATCATATAAAGGCAAGATTACAATAGTAGGGACCGAGAGGAGGAAGAATAGCAAGAACCCACAATAGAGTTTGAAGGAAATGTGTGAAGAAGATAAAAATGATATGAAACATTGTGGATTAGACTACTATAAATTGCACTTAGGTTCCAAGCAACCTTATAACACCTATTGTAATATATAAAATATTAAAGATGTCAAGTTCTATTAATAATAGATCATAAAATATGCAATAGTATATATCACAATGGTAAATTTTATGTCTCTCATTCTTGAGGTCTTGGGTTCGAGTCTACTTGAGCTTTAAAAATATCAACATTAATCCCAACAATAATAATTAATATTGAATTTAGCCTATTACCCATTGAAAAACAAGGTAAAAAAATATGCTTAGCACTTTATAAATTTTATTTTAAATATCAAACTCTACAAAGAAAACTAAATTAAAAAGGTAAGATTATACATACATACATACATATGTCAAAAAAAATTCTTCAATTGTATATTGTCATTGATGTTTACACAAATGTCAGTATTAACCAAGTGACAGTAGAATGAAATTGTAAAATATTTTGTTAATTGAGGCTAATTATTTAGATTATTATTGATGTTTTGGAAAGGTATTCAACATAAATTTTCCTAGCTTATGATATGTACGAAAGGTCAAGTTGAGAAAATAAAGTAAGAGAAGTGGAATATGAAAAATAGGGTTATGTGAGTGAAGGAAAAAGGTAGAGCAGGATAGTGTGAAAGATAAATTGCAAAGAAACATCTAATTAGGAAGGATCTAGAGGTCAAGCTAGAACAATGATATGAATTTGCAAAGAAAGTTGCTTCATAAATTGGGTCAAATTGTTGTTGATTTCTAACATTGTAACAGGAAAGAAACCTCTTAACAGAGTTGACTTAATAGTCATTTTGTAAATTCTCTAACAAGGTGACATTTCAAGGTTGAAGTATTTTAAGACCTTTAACCAAGCCACTCCTAATAGGGTGATCTAAATCCTTGAAGAGGGTCATACTCAACAATATGTTCTATAACCTTTAATAGGGTTAGCTCCTAATAGGGCTCACTTTAGAAGAGTGAAAATTATTGTGACTAGTTGCAAGGTTAATCTTTTCCAAATTGGGTTTCCAAGTTAAATCTTGGTGTCGTCTATGTTCATGTTATTTGTTTATGCTTTATATTTCTACAACTAAGTTATTAAAGATAAAACAATTTAAATAATCTTAAGTTTGCTTTGCTAACCAAGCTATTAAGTATTGCATGATCAATGGAAGTTTCTATTGACATCTAAGGAACAAGGATTTATTTTGTGGTAATTGTTTCACCCCTACTCTCTTAGTTACTCCTCTTACATTTCCAACATTTGGTATTTGAGTAGTTGGTGTTATCAGGAAAAGGTATTAAGGACCTAACCTAAAGATTAGGATGTCTTACAGAAAGGATATCCCTAAGCTTAATAGAGAAAACTTTTCAACATGGTAGGATTTGATGAAGCTACATATATCAAGCACTAATGATGTTGGTGTATTGTAATTGCAGAAAAAGTATGTGCCATCACCCAAGCCTATGACTATGGAGAAATAAAAGGAGCAAAGGATAACAATATTATGAGTATTGATATTGCATCCTCTTTGAACTATTCTAAATTTGATGAAGTAAAAGATTATCCTACTACATTCAACAAGTGGAATAATATGAAGAAAGTCTTTAGAGGTGAAAAAAAATGTGCAAAGATCTAAGGTAGAAAGTCTTAGAGGAAAATATGATTGGTTGAAAATGAAGGTGAGAAAATTTTTGAAAATAGTGAAAGGGTCAAAGAAAGTATAAGTGCAATCCAAGTTGTAGGAGGTAAAATTGATGATGAAGAAATAATCAAAAAGGTAATAAGAACTCTTCTTCTTATTTATGAAATTAGAGTTTCACTTATTCAAGAGACGAGATGTAACATAGTACATGATTTAACCTTAGATACTCTTGTCGGAAGAATCACTTCTTTTAAGTTGGATAACTTTAATAACTTTGCTTCTTCTTCTAATAATCTTGAAACTACATCCAAAGCTAAACTAAGCCTTGGTAGAAAAGGAGGGAACTCAAAAGGAAAGAAAGTTGATAGTGAAGAAGAAAATGATTCATATGAATATCTTTAATTCATTGAAGCTCTTCTAGCAAAAAGAGTAGCAAAAGGAAAAGGAAAATTCAGAGAAAGGATTCTGTTAATTTGTTTTTTATGTGAAGAAGTTGGCTAGATTTTTGCAAGATGTTCAAACAACGAAGATAAAGATGAAAAGAAGTTCAAAAAGTTCAAAGGAAAAGGTAATAAATCATGTAACATTGCAAAAGATTCTAATAGTGATAATGATGAAGATGTAGTTTATATTGATGTTAAAGATGAATCTGATAATGAGGAAAATCAAAAGATGGCACTTATGTCTCATGTTAGAAAAAGTGATACATGGATCATAGATAGTGGTTGTTCCCATCACGTGAGTGGTGATAAAACTAAATTTGAACATTTGGTTTAGTATGATGGTCGAAGTGTTAGATTTGGAAATAATGAACCATGTTATATAAAGGGAAAAGGAACCATGGCATTAACTAAAGAAATTAAATGTCAGAATGCCTATTGGGTTGAAGGATTAAGACATAATCTACTTAGTGTATCATAGTTGAACAATATAGGATACAAAGTTGAATTCATGAATGGAAAAGCTAAACTATTGGATGGAAAAAGAAAACTAGTTGGAACTAGCAATTAGACAAAAGGAAATGTGTTTTACCTAGATCTCAATGAAAGTTCTTGTTGATTAGCTTAGTTAGAGGAAAGTTGGTTATGGTATAAAAGAATGTGTCATGTTAACTTTGATAACCTGATTGCCATAAACAAGAACAACAAAGTAAGACCTTATTTGAAGAAACTTGAGATGGGCATGTGCAAACAATGTCAAATTGATAAAATGAGTAAAAGAAGTTTCAAAATTAAGTCCTATAATTTTGAAGAAGTTTTGGAATTAGTTTACACATATTTTTATGTGCCAATAGGTGTGGAAAGATATTGTGGAGATGTATATTTCATTATGTTTGTTGATGATTATTATAAAATGATGATTGTAATTCTTTTGAAGAATATGTTAGATGCTTTTCAAAATTTCAAATGGTATTGGGATAGAGTTGACAAGGAAATAGGGAATAATATGGAATGCTCAAGATCATATAGAGGAGGAAAATTCATCTCAAATGAATTCAATGAGCTTTGCAATGGAAGAGGAATCAAAAGATAGGTATCAATACCTAGAACTCTAGAGAAAAATGGAATCACAGAAAGAAGAAATAGATACATCATGTAATGAGCATGGACATTATTGACAGAGAAGAGTGTTTCACTAAAATACTAGAGAGATGCAATCATCATAGCAATTCATACACTGAACTGAGTTCAATTTAAGAAAGGTAAAAATAAAACACCGTATGAATTATAGTATGGTTACTATCCCAATGTTTGTTATCTCAAAGTATTTGAAAGAAAAATGTTATATTTTAAAAGATGTAAGGAAAGGAAAGCTTGATACAAAAGTGATGAAGGAATATTCCTCGAGTACTCAAATAAAAGCAAGGTATACAAATTGTTGAATCTCACTACTCACAAAGTCATAGAAAGTGCACATGTAAAGGTTGATGATTTTGTAGAAAGAAGTGCAAAAAATGGAAGCATAGAACCTAAAAATTACAGAAAGTTTGTCTATTATGAAGAACCTGAGACTTTACCTCAGAAGGTTGAAGCCAATCAGTAACTAAGTGTACCTAGCAATTCACTAGTAGCCCAAGTCACAGTTACTTCAACCTAAGTTTTAGCCCTTGGTAGTACAACTCAAGCCCCTAGAAGTAATGTTTGAGTTATAGCCAAATCAGCCAAAGGATCTTGAGAAAAAGGCTCAAGATCTTGGAGAGCCAACTAAACCAAATTTAGAATCAATTAAGAAAGATTGAAGCCTTGCAAAATTTGTTAAAAGGCATCATACACTTGATCAAATAATTGGAGGAGAGACATAAGGTAAACTGACAAGGAACAAATTAAAAGGTACATGTTTACTTAGTCAATTTGAGCCTAGATCTATAAAATATGTTTTAGAAAATGAAATTTGGATATGAGTTATGAATGAAGAGATTGAGGAAATAGAGAAGAATAGAACATGGTCTCTTGTTCCTAGACAGAACGATAAAAATGTGATTGGTACAAAATGGATATTCAAAAATAAAAAGGAGAAGTAACATGAAAGAAGGAAAGACTTGTATGGAAAGGCTATTCTCAAGAAGAAGGTATTGATTGTGTGGAAATATTTTCTCTTATTACAAGACTTGAAGGTGTCAAAACACTTCTAGCTTATGCAGCACAAAAAGAATTCAAAGTATATTAAATGGATGTCAAATCAACTTTCTTGAAAGGAGTCCTAGAAGAAGAAGTCTACATTGGATAGCTTGAAGGTTTCATTGATCAAAGACAAAGAAACATGGTATGTATGTTGGAAATATAAGAGGAGTAACTGAGAGGGGAGGGGTGAATCAGTTACTACTAAAATAAATCCCAAATCCCTTAGATGTCAGTATAAACTACAAACAGAAAATTGAATACTGCTAATACTTAATAAACATACATAAACTATTGTAACTCGATAATTATTGAATGTGCTCAGTAAATGCTTAACATACAAACTTTAGATGTTATCTAAGATTACCATTACTTTAAATTAGTTGCAAACACATAAAAGAAAATAGCATGAACACATTTTACACTAGGATTTAATGTGAAAACCCAATATGGGAAAAACCACCAATTGCAACTAGTTACTATTTTCAGTCTTCTCAAGTGAGCCCTGTTAGGAGCCAACCCTGTTAAAGTTTACAAAACACACTATTAGGTCTAACCCTATTAAAGGATTTAATCACCCTATTAGGAATGACCTTGTTAGAGGTCTTTAGACAATTCAATAGAACTACCACCTTGTTAAAGTATTTACAAATAGTTGTTAAACCAACTCTGTTAGGAGATTTGATCACTGCTACAATGGTTAGAGAGTAACAATGAGATGACCTTATTTGAATGCAGCTAAATTACTAATTATAGATCTCTATTCTTGCTTGTACTTGATCCTTCTTGATTGAATATAGATTTTGTACTCCAAAAGGATATTTTGCTTATCCTTCAAATTTTCTTCCTCTCTTCATCTTCAACACATTCACAATATCTTCATACTTGCATACTTTTGAATCCATAACTTGACCTTATACTTATATCTTTCATATTTTCAAGTCAGCTCAAATACAACTTAGAATAATTAATATTGATCACCTTAGTTAGCTAAAACCAATAGATGAATTAATTCAGCTCAATATACCAAAATAAGAAAATCCTTTGTTAGCCAACTCAGCTTGATAGAAACTAACTTAGAAGTGATTTCTTGTGTTAACTAATAGAAGCTTGATTAATGTTGCCAATTCATGAAAATTATTTGCAAACCGAGTGAGCTTGGTTAGAACTAGTTCATTACAACTTTCTTTCTTTAACTGAGTGAACTTAGTTAACACTCATCTTATGCAATCTTTCCTTCAAGCCCAAGTGAACTTAGTAGACACTGCCTTTTAAACTACACAACTACAAGAATGA
Organism: Cupressus sempervirens; assembly: GCA_028749045.1. NCBI lineage: Eukaryota > Viridiplantae > Streptophyta > Pinopsida > Cupressales > Cupressaceae > Cupressus > Cupressus sempervirens. Next base: position 300,532,026 of record CM053783.1, read on the forward strand.
TCGATAGACACAAAAAATTATCTTTATTGCCCAAGTGAGCTCAGCATATACTAACTGATAATGATATGAAATTTGTGTAACATCAAAGACAATACACAATTAATCAATTGTATCCAACAATCTCCCTCTTTGGTATAGATGGAAACACAACATGTCATAGCACAATGAAATTTTGGATTTATTCTTGAGAACTCCCTCTGTCAGTATGAGCTCTTCCTTTTACTAGATTCTCACTTTGTTTGCAACAACTTCTACCAAGTTCATTCACAAAATTTTCTCCCTCTTACAGAAAACTTCTCCTTCATTTGGAATGACAAAAATTTCTCAAAGATATGACAATAAACTTCTCCCTCTTTGATAGCACAAGTCAAAGACAAAAATTATGTTAATATCAATGTACCTTAAGTACTGATTCATTTGTAATATGCTCTTGTCAATTTTGCACCAACAGATTGATCTTCAACTTAGCCTTGTTGATGCTTCACTAAACTTTATTTAGTGAGCTTTAGATAGGGGAATAGCCCCTAGCTTACCTCTTAGATACATAAATTCATCCTTAGGTAATGGATTGGTGAATATGTCTGCAATCTATTCTTTTGTATTAACATATTCCAAACTGACTTCTTTATCTTGTACCAACTCTATTAAGAAGTGATATTTTATAGAAATGTTCTTTGTTTTGGTATGCATTACTAGATTCTTTGACATGTTGATTACACTAGTGTTATCACAATATATGACTATTGGATCCTTGATTTCTATCTTCATTCCTTCAACCAGTTGTTTGAACCAAATAATGTTAGAAAAATTAATTGTTTTTGCCACATATTTTGCCTCTACTATGGATTGAGATGAACAATTTTATTTCTTTCTTGTCCAACACACTAGTCTTTTACCAAGAAAGAATGCTCCACCACTAGTTCTTTTTCTGTCATCAATACTTCCTGCCCAATCAACATCAGTAAATACTTTCAAGTCCAAATTGCCTCCAAGTTTATACCATAAGCCATAGTCTTTAGTACCTTTTAGATATCTCATGATTCTCTTGATTGCCATCATGTGATTTTCTCTAAGATTTTTTGAGAATCTTGTGACTATTCCAACAGCTAAAGCAATATTAAGTCTTGTATGTACTACATACTATAATTTTCCAATAATTGATCTATATGTGATTTGGTCTACTTCTCTAGAATCATCATTCTTGGAAAGCTTATGTCCAGTAGACATAGGGGTTCCAACTAGTCTTGAATCTTCCATTCCAAACTTCTTTAGTATCTCCTCGATATACTTAGATTGAGTGATGTAGATACCATTTTTGTTCTATTTTATATGCAATCTAACAAATAATTTTATCTTACCAAACATGGACATCTTAAATTCTTTACTCATTTCTTCTAAAAATTCTTCGCACAAGTCATCATTTCGTATAAATAGAGTATCATCAACAAATATTTTTGCCAACACAATCTTCTTGTGTGGTCCTTCGTTGATATACAGACTACTATTGTCATTTGTTCTATGAAAGCTAATATATACCAAGTAATTATGAAATCTTTCATACCAAGCTTGGGGAGCTTGCTTGAGACCACATAATTCTTTGTGTAACTTGCAAACCATGTCTCTTTTTCTAGCATCTACAAAGCCTTTTTGTTATTCAATGTAGACTTCCTCATCAATAATTCCATTCAAGAATGAAAATTTAACAATCATTTGATATATTTTAAATCCTCTATGTGTTTCATATGCTATAAAAGTTCTAACACCTTCTAATCTTGCTATAGGAGCAAAAGTATCACCATAATCAATGCCTTCTTCTTGAGAATAGCCTTTGCACACCTATCTTTCTTTGTTTCTTGAAACTTTTCCATCTTCATTTAGCTTATTTCTGAATACCCACTTTGTGACAATTGCATTTTTATCTTTGGGTCTAGTAACAAGGGTTCAAGTTTTGTTCTTTTCTATCTATTCTATCTCTTCATTCATTACTTCAATCCAACTTTCATTTTCTAGAGCATCTTTAACATTTCTAGGTTCAAATTTAGCCAGTAAATGTGTACTTTTTAATTTTCTTGTTGTCATTGTTCCATTAGATTTGTCTCCAATGATTTTATTAGGTGCATGATGTCTTCTAAAATTTCTTGCTAACATAGGCTCTTTAGGTGTTGAATGAGTTCCATTGTCTTCATTATGAACTTCAGTTTCAAGCTTAGGTCCTTCTATCTATGACTCAGGTCCATTAGATTCAATTTGAATTAGCTTGGTAGCCTCTGACTATGACTCGGGTCCTTCAAACTATGACTCAAGTTGCACTATCTACAACTCGATAACTATTGGAGATTTTGGGGACTTCGGAGATGAAGCTTCCTTTCTTTTAGATAGATTTAGCAAGGTATCAAGTTCATAGTAAAAAAATCTTTTGTAATCCTCTAGCTCCTTGTTGCTTTCTTCTTCATTCCTTTCTGTAAACTCATCAATTCTAATATGTACACTTTCTATTATTTTATGAGTAGACAAATTCAAACATTTGTATGCTTTACTTCTATAGGAGTATCCTAGAAATATGCCTTCATCACTTTTTACATCAATTTTTCCTTTTCTAGACTCTTTCAACATATAACATTTGCTACCAAATACTTTCAATTAACTTACATTAGGTTTGTAGCCATATCATAGTTGATAAGGAGTTTTGTTTGAATCTTTCTTCAATTGTACTCTATTCAAGGTATGAACTATAGTGTTGATAGCTTCCTTGCAGTATTTGAGAGCAACATTCTTTTCAATCATCAGGGTTATTACATAATCCATGATAGATTTGTTTCTTCTTTCAGCTATACCATTCTATTGTGGTGTACCAAAGGCTAATACTTGTCTTTTAATTCCTCTTTCACTGTAGAAATTATTGAATTCATTGGAGATGAATTCACCACCTCTATCTGATCTTAAACATTTCAAACTCTTTCCAATTTTTTTTTCTACTCTTGCCAGATACAACTTGAATTTTTGAATAGCTTCTAATTTTTCTTTTAGATACATTATAGTCATCATTCTAGAATAGTCATCAACAAAAAGAATGAAAAAAAAATTATCCACTGTAACTCTTTATTCCAATAGGTCCACATAGGCTTGTATGAAAAATTTCTAAGACTTCTTCTGACTGATAGTGTTTGCTTTTGAAACTAGTCTTTCACATCTTACCAATTTGACAATTCTTGCATAGACCCATATCAGGCTTCTTCAAACTAGGAATTCCTCTTACTCTTCTATGTTTTCTTATCTTAACTAGATTATAAAAGTTTACATGACATAACCTTTTGTGCCATAACTAGCTTTCTTCTACTTGAGCATTAAAACATGAATAATCATTGAGATCAAGATAAATTAGATTAACTTTTGTTTGCTTGCCAAATCCAACTAGATTTCCTTTTCCATCTAATAGTTTGACCTATCCATTCATAAATTCTACCTTGAACCCAATGTTATTCAATTGTGTCACACTTAGTAGATTATGCTTTAGTCCTTCAACCCAATAAATATCGTCACGTATAAGTTCTTTTGTCAATGAAATACATCCTTTTCCTTTTATGTTACAAGGTTTATTGTTTCCAAATCTCACACTACCTCCATCATAATATCCCATATGCTTAAACTTTATTTTCCTTCTAATCATATGATGTGAATAGTCACTATCAATCATCCATATGTCATTTTTTCTAACATGAGAAATAAGTGCCATCTTATCTCCTTCATCATCAAATTCATCTTTTATGGCAATGTACATCATTTCATCTTCACTATTATCAGAATCTTTAGCTATAAAATAAGATTCCTTACCTTTGTCCTTATAGTTCTTGTAGTTTTTGGAGTCCTTCTTTCCTTTTTGATTTTTTATTTTCTTTTCATCTTCAATCACTTTATTTGGACACCTTGTAGCAATGTGACCAATTTCTTCACAAGAAAAGCATATCAAAGGAATTTTACCTTTGTACTTACCTCTAGCTTTTGAATACTTTATTGCAAGTAGGGCTTCACCAACTTCAAGATCACTATCTAAACTTTCTTTTGTTTCCTTTTCTTCACTTCTTGACTTACTGGACTTTGATTTCTTAGCCTTTTCTTTAAATGAGAGTTAAGCTTTATAACCAAACTCAATAACCTTTGAACTAGGAACATAGTTATCAAAGTTATCTAACTCAAAATTTGTCAATCTTCCAAGTAAAGCATCTAGAGATATTTTATTATTTGGATCAAATCTCATTTCTTGAATAGTAGACACTCTAATTGCATAAATAATAAGAAGAGTTCTAAGTACTTGCTTACAATTATTTTCTCTTTAATGTCTCCTCCAGATGCTGTGATTGCACTTATACTTGCTTTGATCATTTCCACATATTTTGCAATGTTCTCATCTTATCTCATTTTCATCTAATCAAAATGCCCTCTAAGACTTTCAGCTTTAGCCCTTCTTACATTGTCATCTCCTCCATATATGTCTTTTAGTTTGACCCACATCTCATGAGTTGTCTTGCAGTCTTTGACTTCATCAAAATCAACATAACTAAGAGTAGATGCAATATCAATCATCATGATGTTATGATTCTTCTTTTCAAAAATATCTTCAATAGATAATGTTCTAGTGGGAGTCTTGTATTTAGTATCAATATATTTTCATCCTAAGTCACTGATGGTAGCCAAGTGTAACCTCATAAGTCCTTTTCATGCTACCAAATTGTCTTTTTTCAGCTTGGGAATCTTTCTTCTGTAAGACATCCTAATCTTTAGCTTAAGTCCTTGAAACCTTCTCTACAAGCACAAAAAGCTTTGATACCAATTGTCAAAAATATAAGAGGGTTAACTAAGAGGGGAGGGGTGAATCAGTTACTACTAAAATAAATCCCAGATCCCTTAGATGTCAATATAAATTACAAACTAAAAGCTGAATACTAATGATGCTTAGTAAACATACATAAAATATTGTAACTTGGTAATTATTGAATGTGCTCGGTAAATGTTTAACATAAAAAATTTAGATGTTATCTAAGATTACCATTAATTTAACTTAGTTGCAATTACATAAAAGAAAATAGTATGAACACATTTGACACCAAGATTTAACATGGAAACCCGATATGGAAAAAACTACCAATTGCAACTAGCTACTATTTTCACTCCTCAAGTGAGCCCTGTTAGGAGCCAACCCCATTAAAGGATATAATCATCCTTTTAGGAGTGGCCTTGTTAGAGGTCTTTAGAAAATTCAATAGAACTGCCACCTTGTTAGAGGATTTACAAATAGTTTTTAAGCTAACTCTATTAAGGGATTTAGATCACTACTACAATGGTTAGAGAGTAACAATGAGATGACTTTATTTGAATACAACTAAATTTTTTATTATAGATCTTTGTTTTGGCTTGTACTTGATCCTTCCTGGTCCAATATAGCTTTTCTACTCCACAAGGATATTCTACTTATCCTTCAAATTCGCTTCCTCTCTTCATCTTCAACACATTCACAATATCTTTATACTTGCATACTTTTGAATCCACAACTTGATCTTATACTTATATCTTTCATATTATCAAGTCAATTCAAATAAAACATAGAATAATTAATATTCATCAGCTTAGTTGGCTAGAACCAATAGATAAATCAATTAAGCTTAATATTCCAAAATAATAAAATCCCTAGTTAACCAACCTAGCTCAGTAAAAACTAACTTAGAAGCGATTTCTTATGTTAACCAATACAAGCTCGGTTAACACTACCAATTGATGAAAATCCTTTGGCAACCAAGTGAACTTGGTTAGCACTGGTTCCATGCAACTTTCCTTCATTAACCAAGTGAGCTTTGTTAACACTCATCTTCTATAATCTTTCCTTCAATGCCCAAGTGAACTCAATAGACACTACCTTTTGAACTAGGCAACCATAGGAAGACTTGGTAGACATAGAAAACTATCTTTACTACCCGAGTGAGCTTAGCATATACTAACTAATAATGATATGACATTTGTGTAACATCAAAGAAAATACAAAATTAATAAATTGTATCCAAAAATGTAAACTTTATAAAACCTTATATGGATTAAAGAAAGCTCCTAGAGCATGGTATGAAAGACTACATGGATATCTAGTAAAAATTTCTTTTGAAAAGATAAATGATAATAGCAATTTGTATATCAATAAAGGACCACATGACATGATATTTATTGCAAAAATATTTGTATATGATATCATATTTGAAGGACATGAGAGATCTTATTCAATTCCTTTGCTGAAGAAATGAGGAAAGAATTTAAAATGTCTATGTTTGCAGAGATCAATTTTTTTGTGGTTCTACAAGTTGACCAAATGATGGATGGGATATTCATCACTCAATCAAAATACATCTTGGAGACATTGAAAGTATTTGGAATGGAAGACTCCAAACTAGTTGGAACACCTATGTCTACTAGACATAAGTTCTCAATAAATGATGATTCAAAGGAGGTAAAGTAGACTACTTATAGATCAATGATTGAAAAACTTTAGTATGTGATTCACACTAGACCTGATATTACATTCGCAATTGGCATAGTTGCAAAAAAAATTCTAATCATAAAGAAAATCATGTAGGAGTTGATGAAATCCAACTCCGCAGTTGCCAAGATCACCTACATGCAAATAGCTTGCTGAAGAGAAACCGAAAGAGCAAGAGCTTGAAGCAAACAATGCATGAGAAAATATTTCACAATAGAAAAATGAAATTGCTATGTGAATGGATTGATTTACAATGAGAGAGAGACCGTTTAAAAAGGCCTCATGGAAGCTTGTAGAACAAGCTGGAAGGAGGTAGAGGAAAAAAATGACAACTCAGCACATATCCACAAAAAGTGGAATATGCTAAAAAAGGAGCAAACTCCCGAGTTGTCAAAAACTAACCACTACATGCATTGAATGCTAAATATTAAATAAATGCATTAACCTAAGTAAGCTTAAGTAATAGAATAAATAATTAATTATTAATTATTTACTCTAACACCCCCCCTTAAGTGCAACTTAGGGGAATGCCTTAAGCTCCTAAAACTAAGATGAAATGCATAATGGGTCCCAGCAACGAGGCCATGTTAGGTACCCATGTACAATGCAACCTCTGTAAAATGGAGAAAGAGGGAAAACCCTATGGGAAAAACCCTCCTCCAAAAAGAGGTAAAAAACAACATGCTAAAAAAAACATGAAGTGAAGGAAGGAAGGCCTCAACCAATCCCCCCAAGGACAACTTCCACCAGAAATGTTTCAAGAGACTCTCTCAAAACCATAAGTACAACCAGCCCCCCCATGAGAATAGACACCAAGCTCCCCCCCACATAATGATGGAGCTCCTGTAGAAATGATCGAACCAATGAAACTCCAATTCAGAAGGAACAAAGGCACGTAACAAGGAAATCCCTGCGTGAGAGGAGCAACTGGAAAGCCTAGTTGATGTCCAAAAGAGAATGTATGAGGAACCAAAAAGGGAATCCCCAAGGCAGGTGTGATGACATTGTCATGAATGTCCACTGAAGTATCTACAACAAGTGTACCTGGAGTCTCAATAAATGAAGTTGGAAGATCAGATGGAGCAGAAGGAGAATCTTGTAGAGAGGAAAAGCCCTCAACTGGTTGTGGTGTGGCAGTCAAAATAGGGATCTCAGGAACAATACAAAGGTTCAAGTGTCCTGACTGCACCACACGATGCTCCTGCGAAAGTGAAGTAGTGTGCTCCAACAATGGAGATGGTGGACCAAAGTGTGAGAAAGAGTAGAGATGAGTGGAAGGATCAACTGCCCCTGTAGCAATAAGTTCTCCTATAGCACGATCTCGAATGAAGACTGAATCAATAGTGAACTCAACTGTCTTCCCTGATCCACTGCGTGTAATCTGAGAAATCGAGAGAAGGTTAGCAGACAAAGATGGAACATACAATACATCATTGAATATACCATCTTGGATGTGAACTGAACCTTTCCCATAGACTAGTAATGCAGTGTTATTCCCCATGAGAATGTGAGGAATAGGACAAGCCTAAAGAATGGAGAAGACACCTTGAGAAGATGTCATATGGTGAGAAGCACCTGAATCCAGTATCCAAGGAACTTGTGAAGGAGATGCAATGGAAGCCTGAAATGCATGACCCTTTCCAAGATCTGATGTAGATGTTGAAGAGGTGGAGGAAGACTGAAAAGAAGACCCTTGTGAGGTAGAAGAGGATGGAGAAGAAATAGTGCTCTTCTGAAGGAGAGCTTGTAAATCAGCAATCTGTTTCTCATAGCCATCACATTTCTTCTGAAAACAACGTGCCTCATCATGAGATCCTTTTCCACAATAGGAACAGGTAGGAGTCTCAGTCTTCTTTTTCTCCTTCTTCTTAGAAGATGATGAACTAGTAGAAGAGGGATCAGATATCTTCTTTGACGTCTGCTTTTGTGTAAGCAATGCCTGTGCTTGTGAACCTGAATTGGCGACTGCGGAGTTGGATTTCATCAACTCCTACATGGTATCAGAGCTTGCTGAAGAGAAACCGAAAGAGCAAGAGCTTGAAGCAAACAATGCAAGAGAAAATATTTCACAATAGGAAAATGAAATTGCTATGTGAATGGATTGATTTACAATGAGAGAGAGACCGTTTAAAAAGGCCTCATGGAAGCTTGTAGAACAAGCTGGAAGGAGGTAGAGGACAAAAATGACAACTCAGCACATATCCACAAAAAGTGGAATATGCTAAAAAAGGAGCAAACTCCCGAGTTGTCAACAACTAACCACTACATGCATTGAATGCTAACTATTAAATAAATGCATTAACCTAAGTAAGCTTAAGTAATAGAATAAATAATTAATTATTAATTATTTACTCTAACAAATCACATGTCAATACTCAAAAGAATTTTGAGATATCTAAAAGGAACTAAAGAGTATGGGTTATGGTATAAGAAAGGAGGAAATCTTGAGTTAAGATCCTTTACTAATGCATATTGGGAAGGAACCATTGATGATATAAAAAATACTAGTGGAGGAGCATTCTTTCTTGGAAAGAGGCTAGTGTATTGTCCAAGCAAGAAATGGAATTGTATTTCTCAATCTATAGTAGAAAAAGAGTATGTTACTGTGGAAATTAATTATTCTAACATAATATGGATCAAGCAATTGATATCAAGAATTGATGTACACTTCCTCAATGTAAGTCAATCGTACTAGACTTAGATCCTCTTGAGATCTTGGCCTCAACCTATTAAGATAATGGGTAACTTTCTCCTCACCACCTTCCAAATGGTTGATTCTAATGAGAACTTGGTACAACTATTCAAGATACTCTTGCATAAATCTTCCCGCTTGCTTCAACCCTTGCATTTTCTTTAGTAGACCAAGATAATAATCCATGAGAATGAATTATCACTTCAATTTATCTATCATCTAGTCCCATAGTGTGATTTTGTTCTTCCCTCTTCTATTTTTCTCCAAATGAATCTCCTACCACTAGAACTTCACATGACCCTTTAGTTTGGCCTTTTCAAATTTGACCTTATCTAGCTCTTCAAAATATTTATACTAAAAGTATTATTCCAATTCATTGATCTAATCAATCAATTCCTCCAGGTTATTTCTAAAAAATGTAAAAATCTCAAACTTAGATCTTTTTCCAATCTTGGAAATGGCCCTAAAAATTGTCTCTTCTTCAATCTTCAAAACTGCCTCTTCTTCAACATTTGCTTATTCTTTTTTTGTCCCCACTTCCATCTCTTATAAAAAGATTTATTCCTCTACGTATTTGTTCTTTCAATACTTGCATCTATCTCAAGAGGGCTCTAAAATCCTCAAGTGTGACACCAATGACTCTTCCACCATACTCTCTTCATGGAGGCATTTTTGTGCTTTCATTAAAACCCTAGTACAAACTACCTCAAAATGGGGAATCTATCTACTTGCTCATCCCAAATCATAGTCCTAATCCAAAATTCCTCCCAATCAATGATCTATTTACACACTTAGGAACTCCCTCTCTAATATCAAATGATGTAGGGTCCTTCCCTCAATACCATAATAAACAATAGAAATAGAGAATAACACAAATTGACAAAACAAAATATGGGCTTCTTATTATTGCCACAAATGAAGAATTATAGAATTACAATATTAAAACCCACATGGATGCCTTCCTTATACTAGTTAGCAAGATAGAGTTGTGACTATCACCCATAACTTCTCTAAACAAACTATGGGCCTTCCTTATATATACACTTATTACTGCCCAAGTAGGCTCTAGACAAGTAAAATAAAAAATTTCTTTCACTACCCAAAATGTTTGTAGGGGTGTCAATACTCAACCAATTTTCTTTCAAACATGATTTCAAAAATATCTCCTTCAATGGTTTTTATTTCGCTTAATGTAAAGGATTAATTGATTATGTTTGATTGATCATGTTGATTGACTAGATGTAGTGTGAGTAAAGTAGAAGGAAACATGGCAACCAAGTCTACATAAATATGAAAATATGATATGTAAAAGTATTTCTGATAAAATTAAAAATGAGGAATCAAACACACTTTAAGGTCTAGCGTAGGAAACAAGATTAGATGTAGAAACTCATTATAAAGTTGTAAAATGAACATTAACTAAACTAGATATAGAACATGCAAGCTAGAATCTATTAACTATAAAAATATGAAAACATCAAGAATAGGTCAGCTTATACTATATATGTCAACTTATAGAGTACATTTATACTTGTTCTTTGTCAAAGCTAACATGTAAGTTTCTACCAAAAATTCTCCAAATACAAAACTCTTATAGAGAATTAAACCCCAAATGTTAAATTCTTGATTATTTAGATCCTTGAAAAGTTTGAAAGTCTTGTCCTAAACACATGGAAAATAGGAATTGCTAGGGGAAAAGGTTTTCCTTGTTCAAGCCCTCAATTTAGTAATTAACCTTGTAATGAAATGAAAGCATGGAAAAGAAATAAAAATAGAAATATTCACCTCACTTGTTAAACCTTCATAGATGGGTCATATCTACTATCCACAAATATGTATTAATTCTTGTATGTAGATTTGTGTAGGATGTAGGGTGTCTTCCCAAATTCAAAAGAATTACAAGTTCCAAATTATAGATCCAAGGTAGTAATCATGATCAAATTATTGAATTGTTGGATCCTTGAGTTCTTGTAAAAAAATTATGAATCTAGATCTCCTTCCTTGACGACCAACTCAACTATCTCCAATAAAGAAAGAAGCTAGATCTAGGAAAGGAAATGCATAATTTTTTCGATGGAATGAGGGTCTTTATGAATCCTTTCTTACTTTGTTTCAACTCCATGAATGCACCTTGATAACTTTCTTGTATTTAATATTTTTAATTTATACTTGATCATTGAAGTATGGATCTTACCATGAGAATTGAATACATCATTGAACTTGTTTGTTGAAAAATGGATTCAATTAAATGCAATGACAAGATCCCCTTTTATACCAATTTTTAGATCAAAATTAAAAGGAATAACTAAAATTATTGGGAGAAAATTAAAAATCCCAAAATGAGCCCACAAAAAACCCTTAATATATAGGTTGACCTTGACCTATTCTAGGTATAGGTTGACCTCTAACTATTCCAAGTATAGGTCAAACTTGACATATACCTAAGAGAAATTTCAACATTAGAGTCACTTTTGAGATATAAAGAGTGGAGAAGAAATGTTTTATAATGGACAGAAACTCAAGGAAAATGTAAAAGATCAAGCATAAATGCATCCATATTTGAGAAGGTCATTAAAATTATAGCGAAGTATTTGAACTTTCAAATTAAGAGTTGCTAACTTATAAGACAATATTAAACAATTACCCTCTAGCACTTTTAAATTCTATTAACTCGTATAATTGGTGAAAACCTCTCAATCTTGAATCTAATAGTTACTTTTTATGTTAAGGAAAATAATATTGGTGGTGTGTGTTGAACACAAGTGTTTAGGTGTTATCCATAGTAATTCATGAGTGATTAAAACAAGACCTTTTTTAGTTATTATTTGGAAAGTAATGGAAACTGATATTTCTATTTGTCTGAAAAAAGATGTTTTCAATATATTACCTTTTTCATTTGAGAATGGTAATATAAAAAATGTTGATGGTTTCTATGTTTAGTAAGCCTCAATATGTAAAAAAAATTAAAATACCATATGACATGATGATCGAAGCCTATTACACTTTGAAGTAGGCCACTTGTCCTCCTTAATAAAGTACAATTAGATATTAAATCAATGTATATATCAAAGTGGCTAAAATATTTAATAAGTTTAAATTTTAATTATATTTTATCTAGATAGCATTTTCCATTTTTGGTCACAAGATGAATGTACTCTAAAACATCTTCTATATATATAGAATATAATTAATTATTACAATCAAAATATTTGGCATTAAACTAATACATAACAAAATTTAGATATGATTAATTTTTGAAGCAATGGTTTTACTTGTTCCATAAATATTGAAATTTATACTAGATCTTATGGAATATTTCAATCTATATCCATCTAAAAAAACAAAAAATCTCATCATTTGGATTTTTTATTTTTTTCTTATTGAAGCTCGTGGTCTTCTTTTCACTTAGAGGTATCTATGACTCTTAAATTATCTCTACATTTCCTACTTTTATCTTGGTGGATTGAGTTGAATGTGAAATTATCACCACTATTGAGTGGGCTTGATACTATGGAGAGATAAACTAGGTAGAGGTGTTAGTCCTAAAACTAGATGAAAAAAAAAATGATGATTGATAAGAGGAACATAAGAAATATTTGACCAGTTGGGGAACTACATTACTTTTTCCATGCAAGACTCAAAATAGGTTTTTACCAAAATATTTTGATCCTCAAGGGTTGATTAGAATCAAGGAGACTCAAATGTGGATTAGGTTTGAAAGAATGGCCAAAATGCCCAAAACAAAGATAATACTCAAGGTTCTTGAACCAAAGCTAACATATCATGTCAAAATTAAAAAGGTTAACAATTATAAGGCTATATTTTAAATTGTAGTTAAATATATTAAAAGAAGTTAAGAATCACATATATGGAATACGAGTTTTCCTGAATAATTATTTTTAAAAAAATTTAACATTGTATTCAAATGATACCAAAAAAATAGAGAGTGAATTTTATCGATCTTATAATGAAACTAAAAGGGGGGGTGATTATGAGAAGAAGAAAGATGTTTCAAGTGAATAAAAGAAGCAGGGTATGGAAATAGATTGAACTAGTGAAAGTGAGCATTCTTATGGGTATATTGAAAGGTTGTTTAGACCGACTATTATATCTCATTCTCGTCTCTCCCTATTCTCTATGTAGAAGAAAGTGTCTATGTGTGTTGTGAATAGTGAAGTAGAGAAACCTGGTAATTAGGAGGATATTGTCAAAGATGGGGAGGAGGCCATTAAACTAGTGGACTGTGAAGAATCTCTTTATCATGATATCCAATTGTCTCCCCAGACCTCAAATGATAAATTTGTGATGGGTACTCATTACATTGAGAAGGAAAAGGAGAAATGGGTTAAGGATAACAAGAATAGAAAGATATGCATTTCTATGCTTAATTTTATTGATCCAAAAAAAGTAAATGTCAAACTTTTGGAGGAGGGTCTAAGTGATGTTAGCATTGATCCATCCTTTGGGTTGCTTCAAACTACAAAAATTATCTCCATGTATACTTTCAAGCTTGATAATTGGTTCTTTAACTCTTTCAGTACCCTCAATTTGACATATAGAGCCCTTAAGACTAAAAGTTGGAAATCTTCAAAGTAGGGAGGTTGAAAATTTCTTGAAGGAGAAGGATGAAGGGAAGAATAATAATGATAATTTGGTCAAGATGAAGGGAAAAAATTATAAAATGGGCAATTTAATTAAATGTGTCATAACTAGTTTTCAAGGCTTAATGGAAGCCATTGTAGAAAGCTTGAATAAACTCATTAGGAATGTTGACTAGGATGTAGGTTTCATGCTTGAGTTGGATCTTGAGGAGCTTGAATCGATAGAAAAATCTACCAGACCTAGGAAATGTACATGTGCCAACATGAGAAAGAAGTAGATGGAAAGCCATGTGCCTCACAAGAATGAGATCAAGGGAGTGGTAGGTTAAATTTAAAAGAGTTAGTAGGAACTGAAAGAGACATCATTGGGGTTGGTCTACACTCTAGTTTGGTTTTCCTTGTCCCTATGTTTTTCTCTTTATTTCATTTTTGTTCTCATTACATATTTTAGGTTTTTCTTGTTGGTTTTGTCTATGGGTGCTCTAGATCTTTGAGACAAATTATTTTTTTGGGACTTCCATGTTTAAAGTTGTTTGTAAAACTTTTCAAGTTTCGAGTCGCTTCTAAAAAAATATATTAGCCCTTAATTGAAAACATTATATTTAGAATTATGATGCATGATGAATAAAAAGGCATGAAAATTTAATTTGTAACCTTAAGTATCTCATTAGAAATTTAGTATCCTCTACACTTATTGATTTTAATTATTTTAGAGATTCTTAACCTTGTATAGAAATTATTATCATTTATTCATGTTCCTGACATCATTTTTGCCATTACCTTTTTAATATTATTGTCTACTTTTTTATCATTATTTCTCCATATGTATCTTATACTTCTAGCCTTTACTAGTTGACGCATGAATTCAGCTTATTGGTATTTGGTACATAAAGTTATTGGATTTCTTTTTGTTTCACTTAAAGTATTAATGATGTGTATCTCTTTTCTAATGTCTTTATATAGATTTGTGATGAACAATTATCTAGCATTCAATTTAACTCTTATATAATAAAGAAGCATTTGTTAGCTAATTATTCTCACCAACTAACAAAATCTTTAAAGTTTTTTTTTATTTGATATTTTTTGTGAACATTTAATTAATTTAATAATTAAATAGTTTATTATTGATACACAAGAATTGGTAGAATAAATATAACAAAGGTTGTAAGTATTAATTGTCTTTATCTATTTTAAAATAATCGATACATTTGATTAAAATAAATTAATTTTGAAGTTTGTATTCACTTAGAAATAGAGGGTGTACATTTTATAAACTTAAATTTGATATGATGAAATGTTTAGATGAATGGAAAAGAGAAATCAACATTCAAATCTCCTCCAAGATAATATTTTCTATTTATATTTTCTTCTTATTAATCTTTATATATAGTGTAGGATCACTGTTACTTTTATTGAATCCATTATTAACCATTTTTAGAAGTATGTTTATATACCAAACTATAGGTGTCTTTGAAAGTAAAAAAATTTCCTTATTTAACCTATACACCTCATTTTCATATCCAGTTACATCATAATATGGTAGTAGTTGCACATAAATTGTTGGAAATGTTTACAATAACTTAGAGGGGGTGAATCAATTACTCGAGGTATATATGTACCACTTCAAGAATTAAGCATTAAACACTTCACTATTTTGTGTATCTTGTTGTTTGATCTCTACTATAAAACTATCATAAACATCACTTGCATTACATAATGGAAAAATTATTAAATGTAGACATTCATAAAATATTCATCAAAGTTTGACACTAGGATTTCACATGGAAATCCAATTTGGGAAAAACCACCAACAACATGTCACTCTTTTTCACTCTTTTGAAGTGACCTTTATTAGGAGCCAACCCTATTAAAGGTTACAATACACACTGTTAACTATGACATGGTTAGAGAATTTAATCACCATGTTTGTGGTGGCCTTGTAAGATGACTTTGATCATTCTATTTAGAATGTTACCTAGTTAAAGGATTTACATAGATTGTTAAGTCTTTAAATGATTGTTATGCCAACCTCTGTTAAAAAGATATGAATAAAAAATGTTTACAATGATAAGAAAGAAAATAGAAAGTTTGATATATGTGATTACAACTCACTTTTTCTGGTTCAAATCTTTGTTTAGTCCTTATGCTAGTTCACTAATAGGCCTTTCATACTCATCTCTAATCTTGATCTTCTTAGACACCTTTCAAGAAATCAATCCATTCTTCTTATCAACACTTAAGCCTTATTCTCTAATTCACTTATCAATAATAACATCATATCTACAATCTTTCTCCTTTAACTTCGCATTCACACACTTGTATGTTTCTAATCAACCTTTCTCTATATGCCTTTCTTCACATACAAACTCACTCCTACACATGGGCTAGGCTTGGCTAGACTTGAACATGGCACCAAATGTGTAATTTTGTATCTATTTAAATATGAAATTCATCCTTTACTATTTTCTACATCTATTATAGATTTTAGGGTTTATGACCAAATTCAATTCGATTCAATGTATCTAGTCATATTTTTTATCATCCTCTAGAAACTTCTCTGGAATCTGTATGTTAGGTCTTTACCTAATTACCTCCTTTAATTTAATGATCCAACTCATCAATCTTATCTTCAACATATTTTATATTTTCTAAGAAATCAACTAAGTCCTCTTGATCTTACGATTTCTTTGAATTTTGTTCTCTTACTATTACTCAAAAATCTCTAAATTTTGATACTCGGTCAACATTGAAATACTTTTTTGTTGTAAATATTTCTAGCTCAACATCAACTAACTTTCTTGGTCAATGCTAATGCTCGATCAACACTAGATTTTCTCAATACTAATTGTAGCTCGGTTAACACTAGCATTACTAGGTACTCCTTAGTACTTTACTCTTTTGTCCAGCTTGCTTAGCTTTCTTGATATAAACAATTACTTTACTTTATCAAATTCTATCTAATCAAAT
Source organism: Cupressus sempervirens (assembly GCA_028749045.1). Classification (NCBI taxonomy): domain Eukaryota; kingdom Viridiplantae; phylum Streptophyta; class Pinopsida; order Cupressales; family Cupressaceae; genus Cupressus; species Cupressus sempervirens. Next base: position 300,548,803 of record CM053783.1, read on the forward strand.
GTTTATTGTATCTTTCTTTTCATAACTTCATCCTTTCCTCTAGGTGAGATGGTTATGAGTAACTTTTCAAATCCTCTTCATCAATATATATGATAGTTAGATTAGGTAGCAATATATCTCATCCATAGATTTGATACCAACAACAAAACAAAAATTGTAAGTTTCCAACGATAAATATTTTTGGAAGTATAATTTTAAAGTAAGATATTGAGAGGGGGAGTGAACCAAGATCTATAAAACTTAATCACTTCAGACATTTATAATATTTAATATCTTTTATTTTAAAACCCTTATCTCAATATGTCATAAATCAAATAACCATTCACTACAATGATGTATTAGGTCTAACAAAATTAACAAACATGTAAGAAAATGATACACACATAACACAAATATTTTGGTTACCCAAAAACCCTCCAAGGTGAAGGTAAAACTAGGGGAGGGATAGCACGCACAAATCTTCACTACTGTAGCGATAAAATCCACCTATTAGGGTTACAATTTTGATCACTTTTGATGATCTAAAAATTGATCTACCCTATAAGGGTTCTTCCTATTAAGATATTACAAGACTTATTCAATCAACCTAGATCAAAAGATTTAAAACTTACAACGAAGTAAGCACTCTGTTAAGATATTTACAAAGACCAATGAAAGCCACTTTGTTAAGAGATTTACACCATGTTCACCTATTAAATTAAATTAGTACCTAACCCTTTGGTTTTCACTATGATGTTGGTTGTAGATCTCCTCTTTTCGTTAATTGATCACTTGTATGATCTAATTTATAATTTACTCTACACTTCACATCCATGTATCTCACCCATAATTAGGTTGTAGACCCTCCTTTTATAGTTATCTTGTGAAGCTTCTAGATCAAGATCAATGATCTAGATTCACCTCTTTTAACACTTAGCCCTAACATTTTTTTGATTGGCTAGATTTCTTGTATAGGGATTGATAACCATTAATCAATATGTAATTTAATCCATAACAAAATCCTTGATCAAATAAAGGAATCTTTGTATCAGTAAAAATGGTTTACCTTGATATTTGTGTAATTTCAAATAAATATGTCAAAACTAGCTTGTTCAACACTTGAAGTATCCTGATGGTTAGAAATGACTAAACTCATGTGTTGATGCTCAGCTTCTACTACACTCAACATAGTTACAAACTCAACATGCACTATCCTTCTAATGACTCAGCATATCCTGGTCATTGCATTCTTGGCACATACATACTACTCATCTAATATACTCAACTTTCCATACACTAGAGTACTCATCAACCATTGCATTTCTCAGTTATAACTTTAAAAAATGAATATGTACAAGGCTCCCTTTATAATGCTTTGCATATATGGGATGACTTAGCCACAGTGATGACCAACCAACCTTGCCTTGTAAATGACTAAGTATTTTTCAATAACTGCAATACTACAATACTAGGATTGCCTTGGGAAACCAATAATCTCCCCTCCGCCTTTCACATGAGTGGAAAAAACACTTTTTCATGACCAAATAAGTACATGTCAAAACTAAAATACAAGTACTCCCCTTCAGTATATATTTCATAAAGATAAATTGGGCTATGTATGGAAATAGAATTTTCAAAACATATTTCGTACACAACTCTGCATACCATAAACTCTAAACTTTAAAACTTCAATCATTTACCCCTTCAAATCTTTGACTTCCAAATTTCAAACTTACAATAAAAAATTTCAAAACTTCAATAACTTCAACTAGTCCCCCTTTTTTTTTACACTTATGGTTGTTGGGAGGTAGGATTTATACCATGTTTATCCAAAAATGGTTTTTGAATCTATAAGATCATTACCAAGGCATTATGATGAAGGGTGCTCCCCTTAATACCTTAAACACATAACAAAAACAAAGAAATAACTACAATTTGGAAGAACAAAATATGGGATTCTTATTATTACCACAAATGTAAAATTAAAAAATACAAAATTACAATATGTGAATACACATGGCACCTTCATTACAGTAATCTATAAGACAAATATGTGAAATATAACCCAAAGTTGTCCTAGACAATGTATGGGCATTTCTTAAATAGACAATTTTATGTTACCCAGGAATGTTCTAGACACTCAAAAATAATACCTAGGGCCAATAGACCCTAACAATACATATAGAGTTGAACAAATACATTTTTGACATTTATTTTGGCATTTTTGGTTGGTCCAACTTCATAAGGCCATATCTTTCAAACTATTGCTCTAATTGGCTATTATAACCACTTTTCAAAATCCTAAACCTTTGATCTAAAAGCTTAGATTTGTGGAAGGACCTATCTATCAATTTTTTGGGCCTCATCTAGCCATGTTTAGGCCTTCAATGGTGAGCCTAAATTTTTAATACCAAAATTGAAAACCAAAAATCTATAATAAATCCATGAATACTCATGATATGGCACTAAACCTCAACTAGTAAGCTGATATGTCCAAGATGAACATCCAACTCTGAAATTAGGACATTTTGAGCTTGTATGACTAACTTACTAAGTAGCAAGCCTCTACAAACAAAAACTTTGCATTAAGACAACCCTTATTCAAACAACTCAAATAAAATATTTTTGGTTGATGCAAGATTTCTCTTACACCCAAGATGCTCCTACACCAAACATCTGGGGTAATTTGAGAAGTGACCTCTTCCCTTGCTAGCCATGATGAATCTTTTATTGGCCTCCCTTTCCATTTGACCAAGTATTCTTTGTAAGTTTTGTTCCTTGTATTTTTTCCAATATGGTTGTCTAGTATCTCCTTAATCTCCATGGTAGCTAAACTAGTTGCTACAATACTCCTCTTCACTTCTCCAATTTCATCTCCATCACCTCCTCTGTGATACTTTGTCAGGTCTAAAATATTAAATACCAGCAAAATATTTAGTTTAGCAAGTAATTCTACTCCATAGTCATTTCCAAAATCTTTCCTTTTCACTACTTCGCATGATCCAAACTTCTTCATTTTTATCTTGTTATATCTACCCATTATAAATCTCTCCTTCCTCAAATGAACCATGAATTCATCTCTAATCTTAAATTCCTTATATCTCTTTTTCACATTTTCCTTAGCTTTTTACTGTGTGTTCATCTTAATATTGTACTTCCTCACCTCTTCATGGATATTCTTCGAATGTTCATCAAATTCTTTCGCTTCATACTATTTATTTCTCCTTTATCTAATATTCTCAATTCAAAATCATTTCTAGGACTCCTCCCATGTATAATTTGGGATGGTGATTTACCAGTACTCCTATTGATAGAATTATTGTATAAAAATTCTACCTATGGTAAAATTAGATCCCATCCTTCTAGTTTATCTCCAACCAAAAAATCTCAGCGAGTTTTTAAACTTTGATTCATAACTTATGTCTATCCATCAGTTTGTGGATGATGTGATTAATTGAATTTCAAATCTATCTTCAATTTCTTCCACAATGTACGCCATAAATACCCAAAAAAATTGGTATCTTGATCTAAAACTATACTATTTGATAGACCATGTAGTATTACTACTTCTCTAAAAAATGATTGTACAACATGAACAATATCACTAATCTTCTTGCAAGGAATGAAATGTGTCATCTTTGAAAAAATGACAACCACTACAAAAATAGAATCATGCCCTCACTAAGTCCTTGGTAATCCAAGAAAAAATCCATGTTGATACCCTCCCATGGCCTTTTTGATACAATTAAAGGCTAATACAATCCCATTATTTTCTTCACTCCTTTTTCAAATCTAACATACTCTGCAACTCTATACAAACATCTTCACTTCTTGATGCAACTATGGCCAATAATAGTTCTTAACAAACAAAGCAATAGTTTAATCTCTACCAAAGTGTCCAACCAATCCTCCATTATTCTTCTCCTTGATGACATTCTCTCTTATTAAACTTCATGGAATCCACAGCTGGGTTCCCTTGAACAACATATCATCTTGGATTATGAAATCCAACCACTTTGTCCTATCAAGTGTAAAAGGTTTTGTACTAACCTTCCATGCTTCACCAAACTCAAGATCCTCTAGATACAAATTACTGAGTTCCTTGAACCCAACCATCTCAATCTGTTTATATTAGCAAAAATTATCTTTTACTAAGAGCATATGCAACTCTGTTAGACTTCTCACTCCTATGTTTTAAAAAAAATGTACATATCTACAAAAACTCAGCCCACTTCAAATGCCTTTGGTTTTATTTTTCTTGACTATTCAAATATTGCAAAGCTTGATGATTAGTGTAGAAAACAAACTCCTTAGGAAGAAGATATTATCTCCACTTATTTAGTTCCTAAGCTATAGCATCAAATTCTTGATCATAAAATATATATATATATATATATATATATATATATATATATATATATATATATATATATATTGGCATCATTCAACTTCTCACTAAAATAAGCAATAGGTCTACCTTATTGTCTCAAAATAGCTCCTATTGTAGTACCACTAACATCACAATCTAATTGAAATGCCTAGTTAAAATATGGAGGTGCTAAAATAGGTCGCTCTATAACTTTTTGTTTCAACAAATTAAAACTCTTGTTTGCTCCTATAATTTGCTTAAATTATTTCCTATCCCCTCTCATTGTTTTTTTCAAGGGTAGCCAAATACTACTAAAATCTCTTATGAACTTTCTATAGAAACTACCTAGTCCATGAAAAGATCTTACCTCTTTAGCACTCTTTGTAGTAAGTCATTCAAGGATAGCCTTCACTTTCTCAAGGTCCATTTTTAGACCTTATGCTGAAACTACAAATCCTAGGTACACCAACTCCTTCAGAAAATTGCACTTCTTTAGGTTTATCATCCATCAAATGCTCCTCCAACATCTTAATAAAGATCAAAAAATCATATAGGTAAACATTGAGAAACTTATCTAGAAACTCCTTGGATACCTCATTCATGAGCCTTGTGAATGTGATCGGTGCATTGGTTAGCCCAAAAGGCATTACTAGCCACTCATATAGTTCTTCCCTTGTCTTGAAAGTAGTCTTCCACACATTGCCTTCTCTAATGTGAATTTGATGGTATCCACTCTTCAAATCTAGCTTTGTGAAATACACAACTCTAGTCAAATAGTCCATATCCTTGGCAATAGAGATCTATACTTGATTGTGACCTTGTTGATAGTACAAGAATCTATGTACATCCTCCATTCTCCATTCTTCTTTTTTGCTAATATTATTGGCACAAAACATGGACTCAAACTCTATTTAATCAACCCCTTCTATAAGAACTCATGATCTTGTATGTTTAACTCTTCACTTGTGCACTACCTTGTTTTGAAAATTGTCTCTTGGAATCAAGTCCATCTGGTGACTAATTTTCCTCATTGGGGGTAGTATATCAATTACATTATCTAACACAATATCAAAAAAATCTCTCAAAAAATCTACAACCTCTATTGGTACCTCCTCTACTTATTCTTTACCATCTTTTGGGAATATAGAAAAACACATGCTCATGCTTCATACCTTGGAGAAACTCATTTTCATCAACAAAACATATTTTGGAAACACTACATAAATTTTCTTCTTTCTCCTTCAATGGCTTCAACTTATGTTCCACTTCATCCTTTGTCATCATGTACAAAATCCCTATCAAACTTCCATGGCCTACCTAGCAACATATGATATATGTCCATAGGTATTATATCACAAAGCACCTCATCCTGGTAGTTTCCAACGTTGAATTTTACTTGCTACTATTCATTTTCCATGACCTTTTGGTCATCTTACACCCAAGCAATACAATATGGGCATGGGTGTTTTTGCCTCTTGAGAATTAACTTGGTGATCATCTTTTTCTAAGACCATATTGTTAGTACTTCCACCATTGACTATTACATCATAGAACTTATCTTCACATTTGTACCTAGTGCACAACAAACTCCTCCTTTGATCATCTTCAATCCCTTCACTCAAGAAGACACTCTTATTAACTAGGACTTCTCCTCTTTTAGCATCTTCAAAATGGGATCATTTGACATCTTCATCAACATGTACAACTCTAGCCTAGCCTTCTGCTCTCTAATATGTCCTTCCTTGGTGCTAGGAATATTTAAATTCTTTATGACCTTCTCCATAGTCAAAGCATTTACCATGAAAACCCCCTCTTCTAGATCCTTTCCCTCTTCCTCTTTCTCTCTAGTCTCTATTACTCTAATCATGGAAATGACTAGAATTATTTCCCCTCTAGTTCAAACCACTCTTCCAACCCCATCCTTGTTCTTTGTATCATCATTTTGGCCTCCATAAGACCATATGCTAGATCTTCCACTATGACCTTTACCACTATTTTTGATATCAAACTTTTTTCTCATTTTCTCATCAACTCTTAGGGAAAATTGATATGCCTCCTCAATACTAATCATTTGAACCATACTCAACTTCTCCTTAATTCTTGGCCTAACCCATTAAGATAACAAGAAACTTTCTCCTTATCATCTTCTGCATGGCTGATTCTTATGAGAACTTGGAAGAACTCCTCAATATACTCTTGAATAGATCTTCCTATCTAATTCAACCCTTTCATTTTATTTAGTAGATCAAGCTCATAATTTATAGAAATGAACTGTCACTTTACTTTAGCTATCATTCAATCCCATCTAATTATTTTTTGCTTCCCTCTTCTATTTCACTCCAATAGGATCTCCTACCACTAGATATTCATGTGGCCCTTCCATTTTTCCTTTGCAAACTTGACCCTATCCAAATCTTCAATATCCCCATATTAAAATTATTTTTCCAACTCATTGATCCAATCGATCAATTCCTCTAGGTTAATATTTCCAAAAATGTTGGAACATCAAACTAAGCTCTTTTTCAATCTTTGAAATGGCTATAAAAATATTTTCCTCATTTGGCTTAAGAACTTCATCTACTACCATGTGATCATCATTTTCTTTTTCATCTCTTTCATCCTCACTTTCATCATTTCCTACGGCAAGATTCATTCCTCTATACATTTTCTCTTGCAATGCTTGCATTTTCCTCTATGGAGCTCTAAAACCCTTAGGTGTAACACCTACAACTTTCTCACCATGCTCTCTTCATGGAGGCATCTTTGCACTTATGTTAAAACCCTTGTACAAATTACCTCATAAATGGTGATTTGTATACATGCACACATATTTAAGGAAACTCAAGTGCGAAAACTATTAAGAATAAGGTGTCTCAACCTTGGATAATTGGACTATCCTTATTATTTTTTTATAAATTTATTTTTTGTAAATAATGTAATTAAGTGTGAGTGTACATGTCTAGTTGGCATGTTGATTTTTTCCTCCAGTAGCATGTGTTGGCATCTTGAATTGTGTGTAAGTAAATCATGACTAAAATGGTTATGAAATATTCCTATGATGCATAAGAGCTATCTTTGGAAGATATGATGATGGGTGAAGAGGGTATGACATGTGACAATCAATCATCAAGTACTATACACTCAAGTCTCCATCTAGCACGTAGGGTTTAGAGCATCATCCCCCCAAAAAATTGGGTTCCTACTTTTCTAGAGAATGGTAAAACCCTAATATAGTTGTTCTTTAGAAGTTTCCCTAAAACTAGAAAGTGCATTATATAAGCATTTTTATTTTTGTAGATAGGAGATGAGAAAAGAGTATTGTTGGTTGCTACTAAATTAGTCTTCCATGTCTTGAAATAACTTGCATTGCAAGTGTGTTTTAACCTTTGTGTTGAAGATAATACATTATGTAGGTTTTGGAGGGGTGGAGTTGTTTTACTGAAAGGGTTTTGCGCGTTGGCATATCTTAGTGTGTATGAATTTTCTTTCTTTATCTATTTTTGTATTCATGGTTGAATGCAATATCATTGTTTACATAATATCAAATCTATAATTGCAAGGATTTAATAGGAATTTGCACAATACTTTCCTTAATAGATTAGTATAGCAAGTTTTTCCTGCACCTGGGTTTCCTTACATAAATAGCTTCCTACACTAATCCCTTAAGGAAAGTATTGTGAAAATTCCTATTAAATTATTACAATTTCAGATTTGATATTATGTAAACAATAATATTGCAGTCAACCATGGAGATAGAAAATAGATAGAGAAAGAAAACACATAAACACAAATATATGCTAGTGGGGAAAAACCTTTTGGTAAAAAAACCCCACCCCTTCAAAACCTCTACAATGTATTATCTTCAATAGAGAAGGTTACAACATACTTGCAATGCAAGTTCTTTTAGGAGAATAATGACATAGAAGACCAATCTAGTAGCAACATACCATACCAACAGTACACTTTCTCACTCTACAATTTGCAACCCTAAAAATGCTTACTTCATGCACTTTCCCTTTTAGGGAAACTTCCAAAGAATAACCATATTAGGGTTTTACCATTTCATGTACATGAGTTGGAGACTCAACTGTACAGTGCTCAATAATCAATTACTACATGTCTTCACATCTTCACCCATCATTGAATATTCCAGAGACAGATCTTATGCATCATAGGAATCTATCATAACCATTTCAACCATGTTCTCCTTACACACAATTCAAGATGTTAACACATACAAGTGGAGTGACACATCAACATGCCAACTAGATATGTACACTTAAAATTATTTAAATTATTTCCAAAAAATACATTTACAAAATAAATAATATGAATAGAAATTATCCAAGGTTGAGACACCTTATTCCTAACATTCTCCCACTTGTAGAACACCTTGTAAGAGCAACAAGAACATAATAGGAACTAACTGCTATAGGCCAAAAGGTCCCTAGACTCCAAACACCATCTAGATTTCTCTATGCCCATTGGTTTCATCAATGCATCTACAACATTCTTTATAGTATCTACCTTCTCCAAATTTTTCTTTCCATATTCCACTATATCTCTCACAAAGTGAAACTAGACATCAATGTGCTTCATTCTAGCATGGAAAGTTGGATCCTTTGCAAGGAAAATAGCACACTATCTATTGCACCAAATAGTAATATGTCCTACATCAACACCAACATTAGAACACAATCTCCTAAACCAAATGGATTCCTTACAAGCATGATTAGTAGCCATGCACTTAGCTTCTATAGTGTAAAAAGCAACCACAAGTTGTTATTTACTCATCCAACTGATGGAACAACCAAACATAGTGAACACATAAGCACTGGTGGATCTCCTGCTATTAATATCACCTACCCAATTAGAATCCACAAACCCATGAATACAAATTGAATGTGGATCTCCAAAAGAGTTTTCATGATAACAAATGGAGTAATTTTATATACCCCTAAAACATCTAAATACTCACTTAACTGCATCCTAATGTACCTATATAGGATTAGTCATAAACCTATTTAGAACTCCCACTACTTGGGAAATGTCTGGTCTAGTATAGACCATAGAATACATAAGACTTCCAATTGTACTAGCATAAAGTACTCTACTCATGTCCTCCACCTCATGAGGATATTTTGGACATCATCTACAGATAAATTTGTTCCCATCAAAACAAGCACATACAATGGTATACAATATGCCATGTTGAACATGTCCAACACAAACTTCACATACTTACTCTAACTCAACCAAAAAAAAAAATTAGACCTATCTCTACTAGTTTCTATACCCAAGATGTACCTTTTTACCCCAAGATCTTTCATCTCAAAGCATCCTAACAACTGTGATTTAAAATTAGAAATCATACCCTTACCCTTCCCAAACATAAACATATCATCAACATATAATGCAACAATAAGAAGGAAATCATTTTCAACTTTGAAATAAACACAATGATCTAATTCAATCTTAAAAATTCAATTAACAATGTTCACAAAGCCATCAAACTTAAGGTATCATGTCCTAGGAGATTGTTTCAAACCATATAGAGATATCTTTAATTTACAAACCAAAGATTCTTTACCTTTAACAATGTAGTGCTTAGGCTATGACATATAAATATCTTCCTCCAAATCACCATGAAGGGAAGTTGTCTTCACATTCATCTATTCTATCTCTAAATCATATGATGCAACAAGAGATAATAGAAATCTAATGGATGTCAAATTTGCAATGGAAAAGAATATTTTACCATAATCTATTCCCTCTACCTATGAGTACCCCTTTGCAACCAATCTAACTTTGTACCTTTCAACGTAGCCATCTATATAGAATTTCTTCTTGAACATCCATTTGTTACCAATAGGTTTCTGCCCTTTAGGAAAAGGTACAAGGTCCCAAGTTTTTTTTATTCAATGAAGTCATCTCATCATGCATGGCCTTAATCCAGGAACCTACATCTTCTATATCCAAAGCTTCTTTCACACATCTAGGCTCATCAGTGTTAGTAATCAAAGTTAAATAACAACTAGAATCTAAAATAGAATAACCATACCTTTCTAGCTGCTTTCTTTCTCTTATGGATCTCCTCAAGGGCTAAGGTTGAGCTTGTTCTTCCTCTTCTTCTAAACTATCAGAGCTACTAGAGCTCTCCTCATCATTAGACCCAACATGATCTTTTTGTTCAGTCTTCTCCAGGGTAGGAGCCAATTGAATAGTATCTTCTTTCTTTTCTTTTCCATCTAGTTGTAGCACAATAGGAGAATATGTTAGCCTTTTAAAAATAACATTTCTGTTGTACAACTACTTACCAGTCACAGGGTCCCAAAGGTTGTATCCTTTCTAACCAATATTGTATCCAATGAAAATACATTTGAAACCTTTTTTTCCCAACTTAGATCTTTTCTCCTTTCGAACGTGTTCATAAGCTTCACAACCAAAAATATGAAGATGTTTAATTGAAGGCTTCTTACAAGACCACACCTCTATGGGTGTCTTCCCAATAAGAGCTAATGTAGGAGCTCTATTAACCAAATAGCAAGCAGAAGCCATAGCTTCAGCCCAAAACCTCTATTCAAGACTAGCCCCACTAAGAATACCCCTATCCTTCTCCATCAATGTCCTGTTCACTCTTTTTGCATCTCCATTTTGATGTGGGGTATAAGGAGTTTTCTTATGCCTATCAATAGCTTGTTTTTTACATAATTATTTGAACTTTTTTTAGGAAAGCTCACCACCATTGTTAGTTCTCACACACTTGATCCTCTTACTACTCTAATTCTTTGCAAGGGCTTTAAATTCTTTGAACTGACTAAAGACTTGTGTCTTACTTTTCAAGAAATAAATCCATGTCCTTCTACTATAATCATCTATGAAAGATACAAAAGTAACAGAATTGGAGATTGAAGGAAATTTTATGGGACCAAATATATTAGAATGAATAATATCTATAACATTAGAAGATTTGTGAGAACTAGAGTAAAATTGAACACAATTTTGTTTAACATAGACACAATATTCATAGAAGTCAAACTCGAGATTACAATCATTTAACCTCTCAATTAGGTTCTTTTTTTTTAGGGTTCTGAGACCCTTCTCACCGATGTGACCAAATCTCATATGCCACAACATTATCTTTTATGCAAGAAGCATGCCTTCCAAAGTGTTTTAATCCTTGGGTACACACGTTTTACTACCATTGAAACCAATAACCATATTCTTATTTACTACTCATTTAGATAGTGGGGATGAAGTGATAGTTTCTCTCTTCTTTGAAATAGAATATCTATTGCACTAAGAAATGCATGCATCAAGCTAAAATAGAGTACCTCTCCTAGTATTCTTAGCAAGCACCATAGATCCTCTCATCATCTTGCATCCATCTTTAGAAAAAAAAACTTTCACACTTACATCATTCAACATACTTACAGATAATAGTTTTCATGCCAAACCAAGGATGTGCATTACCCCGTTGATCTCCTTTACTCATCCATCCAAGAATCTGATAGTGACCTATCCATGTCCAACTATCTTTAGGTTAGAATCATCACCCAAGTATACCTTTCCAAAATCAAAAAATTCATACTTTGAGTACTAGCTTTGATGAGAGTCCATGTGGAAAGAAGCACTTGAGTCTCTCAACCAGACATCATCAGATGCATGCTTTGCTAAGGCTATAATGAAAGCATCATCATCTTCTTGAGATTTTTTTGAACCTGAATCTGAGGCCTTATTCTTCTTATTTGGCTCTTTACAGTCTTTATGGTAGTGCCCAAACTTATCATAGTTTAAGAATTTTTCCTTGGACTTTTTAGGAATCTTTGATATTCCATGGGATTTAGATCTACCCTTTCCATATTTGTCATTTTTCTTCCCTTTTTCATTGGATCTCCCACAAATAGGAAGAGCTTTCCTCACTAAATCTAAACAATTTCTCTACATCTCCTTAGATAACAATAAAGACACCACATGAACCATTTTGAAAGTAACTAAAATATTTCCAAGAGCCATCACAAGATGGTCCCATGAATCTGGCAATGAATGTGACAAGGTCATATATCGATCCTCCTTCTCTATCTTGACACCAAATGATGTCAACTTTGTAATCAATAAATTAAAAACATTTAGATGATCTATAATAGATCCTCCTTCCTCCATTGTTAGGAAATACAACTTATTCCTTATGAATAACTAATTCACTAGAAATTTGGCCTAATACACAGACCCAAGTCATGTCCACAAACTATTTTTGGTCTTCTCATCAAGAACATTCAGGAGAAATGAATCATGTAGACAAAGTATAATGAGACCCTTAGCTTTTTGATCCTTGAGATCCTAATGTGCTTGAGATAATATTATAGGTCTTACATCAAGTGAAGCCACCTCCCATAAATCATGATCTTCAAGTAAGTCTTCCATCTTGAGTTTCTATAACTCAAAATTACAGCCATTAGATTTCTCCAACTACATTTTTTTGTATGCTGAATTTTCCATCTCAATCTGTAAATAAGATTTAGAATTTGCTACACAAAACTCCCACTCAACTTGAGATTAGATCAAAAAAACCTACCCAACAAGTAGGATCAAAAGTTGATCAAGCTCTAATATCACTTATAAGGAAACTCAAGTGTAGAAATAGCTTCCTATACTAATCCTTTAAGAAAAGTATTATGCAAATTCCTATTAAATTCTTACAATTTTAGATTTGATATTATGTAAACAATAATATTGTAGTCAACCATAGATACAAAAAATGGAAAGACAAGGAAAACACATAAACACAAAGATATGCCAGTGAGGAAAAATCTTTCAGTAAAACAACCCCACCCCTCTAAAACCTGCATGATGTATTATCTTCAACACACAAGGTTACAACACACTTACAATGCAAGTTCTATCAGGAGAACAATGACACAGAAGACAAATCCAATAGCAACATACCATAAGAACAATACACTTTCTCCCTCCCCAATGTGCAACCCTAAAAATGATTATTTCATGTGTTTTCCCTTTTAGGGAAACTTCCAAAGAGCAATCCTATTAGGGTTTTACCATTTCATGCACATGAGTTAAATAATTGAGTGTACAACAATCAATGATTAATTTCCACATGTCTTCACATCTTTACCCATCATTGAATCTTCCAAAGATAGCTCTTATGTGCCATAGGAATCCATCACAATCATTTTAGTCATGATCTTCTTACACACAATTCAAGATTCTGACACATACAAGTGGAGTGATACATCAACATGCCAACTAGACATGTACACTCACACTTAATAATATTATTTGCAAAAAATACATTTACAAAACAAATAATGAGGATAGGAATTATCCAAGGTTGAGACACCTTATTCCTAACAACTTAAAACATAGTCCTGGCACAACTACCTCATAGTTAGCGATCTATTTACACACTCAGAAACTCCTACTCTAATACCACTCGATGAAGGGTTCTCCCCTTAATACCTAAAACACATAATAGAAACAAAGAAATAACAACAATTTGTGAGAAAAAAATATGGGCTTTTTATTATTGCCACAAATGCAGAATTACAATATGCTAACCCACATGGTGCCTTCATTACAATAATCTACAAGACAAAGATGCAAACTATCACCTAGAGCTATCCTAAAAAATGTATAGGCATTTCTTAAATAGGAATTTTATGCCACTTGGGAAGGGTCTAGACACTCAAACTTAATACCTAGGGTCAACAGACCCTAATAATACATATAGATTTGACCATATAAATTTTTGAAAATTTGGAAATCTTGGTTGGCCCAACTTCATAAGGTAATAACTTTCAAACTATTGCTCTAATTGGCTATTATATCCACTTTTCAAAATCCTCAACTTCTGATCTCTAGGCGTGGATGTGGGCAAGTGCCCATCCCTCAAGTTTTTTGGCATCATCCAAGCATGTTTAGGCCTTTAATAATGAACCTAAAGTTTTTATACCAAAATTTCAAACCAAAATTCTACAATAAATCCATGAAAACTCATGATATGGCACTATTGCCATTTTTCGCCTCCTGCCAAAAAATTGAATTCAAATGCAACCCCCACGCAACGACTAGGTCCCATCTTTTATATTATTTAATTTCCTAGGAAAATCAAAAGGATTAAATGATTAAAACCTTATGTCATTTCTTTATTTCCTAACTTTGCTTTTCTGGCCTGCACTTTCTGCATCATCAGATCTTGTTCAGATCTATGGTGGCTGCTTCCCCACATTTGGAAAATGCATGACCTTTATGTAATGCAGGGAAGCCCCTTGATGATGCATGGATGGTGGGTCCTATTTCCCTCAATGAGCTGCAAAGATGGGAGTTTTGATCAACTATCATATCTTCGAAATCAATGATCACCACATGCCCACAATATGAAGTTGCATGGGTTTTAAAAAATGTGGGCGTGCCCCCCTTGTGACACATGGAAGGAATGATGTCATGGGCCCACCTTTCTTGCAGGATGATGTGTGAAGAATTCTCACTATCTGATGAAAACTGATCCACGAAAGAACCTTCCCTCCATTATCAAGATGTGAAGATTTTAAATATTGCGAGGAAGCACGTGGTTTCCACATGTCCCTATGGGGCCTGTCTCTTTGTGAGTCATCAGGTGATGCTAAGTGGTGCTGTGTCATGTTTATTTTTTGTATACATTGTGATGGGGACACAACCCAAGAACAAAATGGACACAATAGAAAAGGGAAGTTGTATTAACTAAAAAATAAGCTAGTACATTCAATACAGATAAAATAGACTTCAAAACATGCCCTAAGGGCTTACAATAGCATAAATGTGGAGATAATTTCTCCTTTCAGTACCTCCTCTCAAACTCCACTCCGAACTACCTTTTACAATGCCAAAAATCTCCTTAAATAGACCCTGCAGGGTTAAGGACTAGGAGTACATTCTAGAAAGTGCTAGTAGGCATCCACCGACCAAATAGAAGGTTCCAGAAGCTGCATTAGAAGTCGACGCAAATCTAGAAGAATCTAGAAATGGTAACCGAACTTCTAGGAGGCATAACTTTCGAACCATAGCTCCGATTGACAAACTGTTTACATTTTCAAGAAGCTCTCGAAGCACTCTATAGCCCTATGGACAAGCTTTGCTTGTCCCCCATTTTTTGGCCCTTTTCAAGGTCATTTAATGACCCTAACTTGACTTTGAAGCATTCTTGGGAGGTCTCCACAACTCAAAAAACTATAATAACTTTCAAACCGTGGGGCCTTTTGACCTGATTCTTTTTCTGGAATGCTCTAAATTACAATTACATTCATCTAGCCAATTTACACCTCCTAGTTCACCAAAATGATGGCTCATTTACATACTCCTATTTTTTCAAGATTTACACGAACACTGATAGTGGAATTGTGAGAGTTGGAACCTTTATTTGACCCAAATGAGTATCCAAAAATGAAAACACATGAAACAAAACCTAAGTCTATTTTTTTTGGTGACACAGGATTGCCCTTATACCTCTGGATGCTCCTGCATCAGACACCTAGGGTAGATTGAAAAGTGACCCTGTCACTTTATGAATGGTAGAGGAAATCCCAAATGGGAAACCTCGGCTGCTGAAATCCAAGTTGAGTCCTCGATCGGTCATCCTTTCCATTTGACCAAATACTCTTCATACTTCCTGTTTCTGGTACTCCTACCCACACGATGATCTAGAATGTCTTCTATCTCCTCCTTCTTAGAAGCAGGAATTGGACATGGCTCTAACACCAGCTCCTCATCTGCACCATCATCATGATACTCTGTTAAATCTGCAATGTTGAAAATGGGAGAAATGTGAATACCATCTGGAAGCTCCACTTCATATGCATTTCCTGAGTCATGTTTCTTCAAAATTTTGCAGGGGCCAAATTTCTTCATTTTCAGCTTGTTGTAAGTACCGGCTGAAAATCTTTCTTTTTGTAAGTGCACCATGACTAGATGCCCTACTTGGAATTCCTTATGTCTTCTCCTTTTATCAGCCCTAGCTTTATACTCTTGATTCATCTTGGTAATGTGTGCTTGAACCTCCTCATGTAGATGCTTGATATATTCAGCAAATTCCTCAGCTTCAGCACTTTTCCTCTCCCCTTGTTCTATCTTCCTCAATTCTGGTGCAGTCCTTGGGCTATTCCCATATACAATTTGGAATGGTGATTTTCCAGTACTCCTATTTATAGAGTTATTGTAAGCAAACTTTTCTTGTGGTAGAATCAAATCCCATCCCTTGGGCTTATCCCCAACTAAACATCTCAGCAAATTGCCCAAACTTCTATTTACCACTTCTGTTTGGCCGTCAGTCTGCAGGTGATGAGTGGAATTGAATTTCAAGTCTATTCTCAACTTTTTCAACAATGTCCTCCAGAAATACCCCACAAATTTAGTATCTCTGTCAGAAACTATACTCCTTGGAATGCACAATTGACTACCCTTGAACAACATGCCATCCTGAATCAAATAGTCTAACCACTTGGTTCTATCTATAGCAATAGATTCTTTACAAGCTTTCCATGCTTCAACAAAATTAGGATCCTTGGGGTACAAATTCTTGAGTTCATCAAACCCAACTACTTCAACCTGCATTACTGTAAGAAACAACTATCTCCTACTTAGTGCATCTGCAACCCTGTTAGATTTTCCACTTCTATGCTTCAACACAAATGTATAGCTCTGCAAGAACTCTACCCACTTCATATGCCTCTGATTCAATTTACCTTGCCTATTTAGGTACTATAATGCCTAATGATCAAAATACAAAACAAATTCCTTTGGCAATAAATAATGCCTCCATTTCTTCAAGGGCTTAACTATTGCATAGAACTCTTGATCATAAACAGAATACTTCTTCTTTGCATCATTCAATTTTTCTCTAAAATATGCAATAGGCTTACCTTCTTGGCTTAATACAACCCCAATAGCACTACCACTAGCATCACAATCCACCTGGAAAACCTTTCTAAAATTTGGAAGTGCCAATACAGGCTGTTCTGTCACCTTCTTCTTCAACAATTCAAAACTTCTTGCAGCCACTGTAGTCCATTTGAACTCTTTTCTATCCCCTCTTATTGTATCAGTTAGGGGAGCACATATGCCACTGAAATTCTTAATAAACTTTCTGTAAAAACTAACCAGACAATGAAATGATCTTACCTCAGTAGCAGACCTTAGAGTAGGCCATTCCAAGATGGCTTTTACCTTCTCTGGATCCATTTTGAGACCTTCAGGTGATATAACAAACCCCAAATAGACTAACTCCCTTTTTGCAAAGATACACTTCTTCAGATTAATTAACAATTTCTCTTCCCTTAGCCTTTCAAGGACACTACGAATATGCAACAAATGCTCTTCCAAAGTCTTGCTGAAAATTAAAATATCATCCAAATAAACAATAACAAATTTTCCCAAGAACTTCTTAAGTACCTCATTCATGAGCCGCATGAAGGTGCTTGGGGCGTTCGTCAATCCAAAGGGCATGACTAACCACTCATAAAGACCCTCCTTAGTCTTGAAGGCTATTTTCCACTCATCTCCTTCTCGAATTCGTATCTATTGATAACCACTCTTCAGATCTATATTTGTGAAGTACTGAGCTCCACTCAAGCAGTCCATAAGATCATCCATCCTTGGCAAAGGAAATTGATACTTGATGGTTATCCTATTTATAGTTCAAGAATCTGTACACATCCTCCACTCTCCATCCTTCTTTGGTGCGAGTACTGCAGGTAGTGCACATGGACTCAGGCTCTC
Source organism: Cupressus sempervirens (assembly GCA_028749045.1). NCBI lineage: Eukaryota > Viridiplantae > Streptophyta > Pinopsida > Cupressales > Cupressaceae > Cupressus > Cupressus sempervirens. The sequence continues at coordinate 300,566,918 of CM053783.1, forward strand.
TCGAATCAAGCCCTTCCTCAACAGCTCCTAAACCTATCTATTTAGCTCATTTGTTTTAGTAGGAGTCATCCTATGAGAAGCCTTGTTAGGAAAACTAGCTCCTAGAATCAGATCTATCTGATGACTGATTTACCTTACTAGTGGTAATCCATCCGAAACATTATTCCCCTAGTAAAACTGAAACTTCAAATAGTATTTCACTATTACCTTCTTTATCTTTCCTAGGAATCAAAGCATAGCACATATGTTGATGTTTCATGCCATCTAAAAACATCCTTCTATCAACAAGACAAATCCTAGCACTACTACATACCTTTTCAACTTCCTTTTTCATGGGCTTCAATTTGTGGCAAACTCCATCTTTTGTTAGAGAGTATGTGTTTGCATGCCCATCATGTATTGCATGTCTATAAAAATGTCATGGTCTACCCAACAATAGATGGCAAACATCCATCGAAATAACATCACAGAGAACTTCATCATGGTAACTCCCAATTTTGAATTTCACTAAATATTGTTCACTTATCAAGACCTTATGATCATCTTTTACCCAAGCAATCCGATAGGGCTGGGGATGTTTCTCCCTCTTGAGCTTCATCTTAGACACCATCTCTTCTGATACCAAGTTATCAGTGCTTCCACCATCAATGATCACGTCACAACATTTATCCTCACACTTGCATTTGGTACAAAACAAACTCCTCCATTGTCCTAGTTCAATCTCACCACTTAGTAGGACTCTTTCATTTACCAAGGTCTCTCCTCTTTCTACATCCTCTGAATGTGATGATTGTGCATCCTCATCCACATGAGCAACCCTAGCATGGACCTTAGCTCTCCTATCTGTCCTTCCTTGTCATTGAGGGAATTCAAAGGCACGATGACCTTCTTCATTGCAATGGAAATAGGTACCACGGAAGCCTCCTCTTCCTTTTCCATGTCCTCTACCTCTTCCTCTCTGATTTCCAAAGTCTTGATCATGGGAGCAGTTGAAACCCTCATTCCTCTGGCTCCTTCTAGTACCCACATCTTCATTTTTCTTTTGGGTTTCATTACGGCCTCCAGATGATCTACTGCTTCCCCTTCCTCCTTGATCATGCCCTCTTCGTCTTCCTTCAAACCTTTTATTCAGCTTCTCTTCAACTCGTAGAGCAAACTAGTATGCCTCTTCAACGCTGGTCATTCTTACCAGACTTAATTCCTCCTGGATGCTAGGTCGCAACCCACTATTATAACGAGCAACCTTCTCCTTATTTTCTTTTGCATGCCCCACTCTAATCAAGAGTCGTTAAAATTCCTCTGTATATTCTTCGACTGATCTTCCTGCTTGCTTTAACCCATGCATCTTCTTAAACAAATCAAGCTCGTAGTCCATAGGAATGAACTGCTTCTTTAATTTGTCCACCATGCGATCCCATCTTGTGATCTTCTCCTTTCCTCTTCTATTTCTTTCCAATTGGATCTCTTGCCACTAGATTTTGGCATGGCCTTTTAGTTTGGCCTTTGCAAACTTAACCCTATCTAGGTCCCTGATATCCTCATACTCAAAGTATTCTTCCAGTTCATTGATCCAATCGATCAACTCATCTGGTTTTAGATTTCCTGTAAATACACCCACTTGAATTGTAGGTATTTTCCAAAACTTAGTAATGGCCCTAAAAAGCCTTTCCTCTACATGATTTAGAACTTTCTCATCAAATTCCCCTTCTAGTCCAATTTCATCTTCTTCGTTGTCATCTTCACTTTCATCACCTGCGGCCATAGTTGCTCCTCTACGGAGCTCCTCCTGCAATGCTTGTACCTGCCTTTGGAGGGCTCTAACCTCCTCAGGATTAATAGCTCTAGTCCTTCTACCACACTCTCTTCATGGAGGCATCTTCTTAACTCAAACCCACAACCACACAGTCCTGGTGCAAACTACCTCATAGTCAGCGCTCTGTCTACACACTCAGAAAAACTAGCTCTGATACCACTTGATGGGACACAACCCAACAACAGAATGCACACAAAAGAAAAGGGAAGTTGTATTAACTAAAAAATAAGCTAGTACATTTACTACATAGAAAATAGACTTCAAAACATGCCCTAAGGTCTTACAATAGCATAAATGTGGAGATAATTTCTCCTTTCAGTACCTCCTCTCAAACTCCACTTCGAACTGCCTTTTACAATGCCAAAAATCTCCTTAAATAGACCCCGGAGGGTTAAGGACTAGGAGTACATTCTAGAAAGTTCCAGTAGGAATCCACCGACCAAATAGAAGGTTCCAGAAGCTGCATTAGAAGTTGACACAAATCTAGAAGAATCCAAAAATGGTAATCGAACTTCTGGGAGGCATAAATTTTGAACCCTAGCTCCGATTGACAAATCGTTTACATTTTCAAAAAGATCTCAAAGTGCTCTATAGCCCCATGAATGAGTCACCCATTTTTTGGCCCTTTTTGAGGTCATTTAATGCCCCTAACCTAACTTTGAAGCATTCTTAGGAGGTCTCCACAACCCGAAAAACTACAATAACTTTCAAACCGTGGGGCCTTTTGACCTGATTCTTTTTTTGGAATGCTCTAAATTAAAATTACATTCATCTAGCCAATTTACACCTCCTAGTTCACCAAAATGATGTCTCATTTACATACTCCTATTTTTTCAAGATTTACACGAACACTGATAGTGGAACTGTGAGAGTTGGAACCTTTATTTGACCCAAATGGGTATCCAAAAATGAAAACACATGAAACAGAAACTAAGTCTAAGTATATTTTTTTGGGTGACATAGGATTGCCCTTATACCTCTGGATGCTCTTGCATCAGACACCCAGGGTAGATTGAAAAGTGACCCTGTCACTTTATGAATGGTAGAGGAAATCCCAAATGGGAAACTTGAGCTACTGAAATCCAAGTTGAGTCCTCGATCGATCATCCTTTCCATTTGACCAAATACTCTTCATACTGCCTGTTTCTGGTACTCCTACCCACATGATGATCTAGAATGTCTTCTATCTCCTCCTTCTTAGAAGCAGGAATTGGACATGGCTCTAACACCAACTCCTCATCTACACCATCATCATGATACTCTATTAAATCTGTAATGTTAAAAATGGGAGACATGTGAATACCATCTAGCAGCTCCACTTCATATGCATTTCCTAAGTCATGTTTCTTCAAAATTTTGTAAGGGCCAAATTTCTTCATTTTTAGCTTGTTGTAAGTACTAGCTAGAAATCTATCTTTTAATAAGTGCACCATGACTAGATCCCCTACTTGGAATTCCTTATGTCTTCTCCTTTGATCAGCCCTAGCTTTATACTCTTGATTCATCTTGGTAATGTGTGCTTGAACCTCCTCATGTAGATGCTTGATATGTTCAGCAAATTCCTCAGCTTCAGCACTTGTCCTCTCCCCTTGTTCTATCTTCCTCAATTCTGGTGCAGTCCTTGGGCTATTCCCATATACAATTTGGAATGGTGATTTTCCAGTACTCCTATTTATAGAGTTATTATAAGAAAACTTTACTTGCGGTAGAATCAAATCCCATCCCTTGGGCTTATCCCCAACTAAGCATCTCAGCAAATTGCCTAGACTTCTATTTACCACTTTTATTTGGCCGTTAGTCTGTGGGTGATGCATGGAACTGAATTTCAAGTATGTTCCCAACTTTTTCCACAATGTCCTCCAGAAATACCCCACAAATTTAGTATCTCTATCAGAAACTATACTCCTTGGAATGCATACTTGACTACCCTTGAACAACATGCCATCCTGAATCAAATAGTCTAACCACTTGGTTCTATCTACAGCAACAGGTTCTTTACAAACTTTCCATGCTTCAGCAAAATCAGGATCCTCAGGGTACAAATTCTTGAGTTCATCAAACCCAACTACTTCAACCTGCATTACTGTAAGCAACAACTATCTCCTACTTAGTGCATCTGCAACCTTGTTAGATTTTCCACTTCTATGCTTCAACACAAATGTATAGCTCTACAAGAACTCTACCCACTTCATATGCCTCTGATTCAATTTACCTTGGCTATTTAGGTACTGTAATGCCTGATGATAAGTATACAAAACAAATTTCTTTGGCAATAAATAATGCCTCCATTTCTTTAAGGCCTGAACTATTGCATAGAACTCTTGATCATAAACAGAATACTTCTTCTTTGCATCATTCAATTTTTCACTAGAATATGCAATAGGTTTACCTTCTTGGCTTAATACAGTCCCAATAGCACTGCCACTGGCATCACAATCCACCTGAAAAACCTTTCTAAAATCTGAAAGTGCCAACACAGGCTATTCTGTCACCTTCTTCTTTAGCAATTCAAAACTTCTCGCAGCTGCTGCAGTCCATTTGAACTCATTTCTATCCCCTCTTATTATATCAGTTAGGGGTGCACATATGCCACTGAAATTCTTAATAAACTTCCTATAAAAACTAACCAGACCATGAAATGATCTTACCTCAGTAGAAAACCTTGGAGTAGGCCATTCCAAGATGGCTTTTACCTTCTCTGGATCCATTTTGAGACCTTCAGGTGATATAACAAACCCCAAATAGACTAACTCCATTTTTGCAAAGATACACTTCTTCGGATTAATTAATAGTTTCTCTTCCCTTAGCCTTTCAAGGACACTATGAATATGTAACAAATTTTCTTCCAAAGTCTTGCTAAAAATTAAAATATCATCCAAATAAACAATAACAAATTTTCCCAAGAACTTCTTAAGTACCTCATTCATGAGCCGCATGAAGGTGCTTGGGGCGTTTGTAAATCCAAAGGGCATGACTAACCACTCATAAAGACCCTCCTTGGTCTTGAAGGTTGTTTTCCACTCATCTCCTTCTCGAATCTGTATCTAGTGATAACCACTCTTTAGATCTATCTTTGTGAAGTAATGAGCTCCACTCATGTAGTCCATAAGATCATCCATCCTTGGCAAAGGAAACTGGTACTTGATGGTTATCCTATTTATAGCTCAAGAATTTGTACACATCCTCCACTCTCCATCCTTCTTTGGTGCGAGTACTATAGGTACTGCACATGGACTCAAGCTCTCTCGAATCAAGCCCTTCCTTAACAGCTCCTGAACTTGTCTCTTTAGCTCCTCTGTTTCAGTAGGAGTCATCCTGTGAGCAGCCTTGTTAGGTAAACTAGCTCCTGGAATCAGATCTATCTAATGACTGATTTTCCTTACTAGTGGCAATCCATCTGGAACATTATCAGAGATAATATGTCCAAATTCCCCTAGTAAATCTGAAACTTCAAATGGTATTTCACTATTACCTTCTTTATCTTTCCTAGGAATCAAAGCATAGCACATATGCTAATGATTCATGCCATCTAAAAACATCCTTCTATCAACAAGACAAATCCTAGCACTACTACATACCTTTTCACCTTCCTTTTTCATGGGCTTCAATTTGTTGCAAACTCCATCCTTTGTTAGAGAGTATGTGTTTGCATGCCCATCATGTACTGCATGTCTATCAAACTGTCATGGTCTACCCAACAATAGATGGCAAACATCCATCAAAATAACATCACAGAGAACTTCATCATGGTAACTCCCAATTTTGAATTTCACTAAACATTGTTCACTTATCAGGACCTTATGATCATCTTTTACCCAAGCAATCCGATAGGGCTGGGGATATTTCTCCCTCTTGAGCTTCAGCTTAGAGACCATCTCTTCTGATACCAAGTTATCAGTGCTTCCAACATCGATGATCACATCACAACATTTATCCTCACACTTGCATTTGGTACTGAACAAACTCCTCCATTGTCCTGGTTCAATCTCACCACTTAGTAGGACTCTTTCATTTACCAAGGTCTCTCCTCTTTTTACATCCTCTGAATGTGATGATTGTGCATCCTCATCCACATGAGCAACCCTAGCTTGGCCCTTAGCTCTCCTATCTGTCCTTCCTTTTCATTGAGAGAATTCAAAGGCATGATCACCTTCTTCATTGCAATGGAAATAGGTACCACGGAAGCCTCCTCTTCCTTTTCCATGTCCTCTACCTCTTCCTCTCTAATTTCCAAAGTCTTGATCATGGGAGCAGTTGAAATCCTCATTCCTCTGGTTCCTGCTAGTACCCACATCTTCATTTTTCTTTTGGGTTTCATTGCGGCCTCCAGATGATCTACCGCTTCCCCTTCCTCCTTGACCGTGCCCTCTTTTTCTTCCTTCAAACCTTTTATTCAGCTTCTCTTCAACTCATAGGGTAAACTGGTATGCCTCTTCAACGCTAGTCATTCTTACCAGACTTAATTCCTCCTAGATGCTAGGTCACAACCCACTAATATAACGAGAAACCTTCTCCTTATTTGCTTCTACATGCCCCACTCTAATCAAGAGTCAGTAAAATTCCTTTGTATATTCTTGGACTGATCTTCCTGCTTGCTTTAACCCATGCATCTTCTTAAACAAATCAAGCTCGTAGTCCACAGGAATGAACTGCTTCTTCAATTTTTCCACCATGCGATCCCATCTTGTGATCTTCTCCTTTCCTCTTTTGTTTCTTTCCAATTGGACCTCTTGCCACCAGATTTTGGCATGGCCTTTTAGTTTGGCTTTTGCAAACTTAACCCTATCTGAGTCCCTGATATCCTCATACTCAAAGTATTCTTCTAGTTCATTGATCCAATCAATCAACTCATCTGGTTTCAGATTTCCTGAAAATACACCCACTTCAATTGCAGGTCTTTTCCAAAACTTAGTAATGGCCCTAAAAAGCCTTTCCTCTACATGATTCAGAACTTCCCCATCAAATTCCCCTTCTGGTCCAATTTCATCTTCTTCATTGTCATCTTCACTTTCATCACCTGCGACCATAGTTGCTCCTCTACGAAGCTCCTCCTCCAATGCTTGTACCTACCTTTGGAGGGCTCTAACCTCCTCAGAATTAATAGCTTTGGTCCTTCCACCACACTCTCTTTATGGAGGCATCTTCTTAACTCAAACCCACAACCACACAATCCTGGTGCAAACTACCTCACAGTCGGCGCTCTGTCTACACACTCAGGAAAACCAGCTCTAATACCTCTTGATGGGGACAAAACCCAAGAATAAAATGGACACAACAAAAAAGGGAAGTTGTATTAACTGAAAAATAAGCTAGTACATTCAGTACAGAGCAAATAGACTTCAAAACATGCCCTAAGGGCTTACAATAGCATAAATGTGGAGATAATTTCTCCTTTTAGTACCTCCTCTCAAACTCCACTCCAAACTGCCTTTTACAATGCTAGAGATCTGCTTAAATAGACCCCGGAGGGTTAAGGACTAGGATTACATTCTAGAAAGTGCTAGTAGGCATCCACCAACCAAATAGAAGGTTCTAGAAGCTGCATTAGAAGTCGACGCAAATCTAGAAGAGTCCAGAAATGGTAACAGAACTTTCGAGAGGCATAACTTTTGAACCGTAGCTCCAATTGACAAACCGTTTACATTTTTGGAAAGCTCTCAAAGTGATCTATAGCCCTATGGACAAGCTTCACTCGTTGCCCATTTTTTAGCAATTTTTGAGGTCATTTAATGCCCCTAACCTAACTTTGAAGCATTCTTAGGAGGTCTCCACAACCCAAAAAATTGTAATAACTTTCAAACCGTCGAGCCTTTTGACCTTATTATTTTTTTGGAATGCTCTAAATTACAATTACATTAATCTAGCCAGTTTACACCTCCTAGTTCACCAAAATGATGGCTCATTTACATGCTCCTATTTTTTAGGATTTACACGAACACTGATAGTGGAATTGTGAGAGTTGGAACCTTTATTTGACCCAAATGGGTATCCAAAAATGAAAACATAGGAAATAGAAACTAAGTCTAAGTTTTTTTTTTTTGGTGACACAGGATTGCCCTTATACCTCTGGATGTTCTTGCATCAGATTGTCAAGGTGGTGCCAAGTGTCATGGGCCCTGTATATGGGCAAGCATAGAATATAGAAGATCTTCTCAATCGTTAATCTCACAGAGACCAACGATCAAGGCTTTCTCGCAATATGAAGTTGCGGGGAAGTTAAAAAATGTGGGAAAGTGTCAGAGAGACACATGTTTTAGCAGCCTGGCTAGGTTATCAATAGTGCTAATAGTTAATGTTGTAATCACCTAAAAATGGTCATCTAGACTATTAGCCCCCTTTTCAACATTTTGGCTAAATTAATTTAATCATTTACCTAGACCAAATTGCTAATAATCAATTTATTTGATTATAACCTATAGTTTGACTATGCTATCCTAAGTTCATTATTTGATTAAAAGAACATGTCCCCTTTTAATTAAATAAAAGGCCCCATTCTTCTAACCTACTTACAGTGCACACATAAAGTCCTTTTTCTATTTTGCAATTAAAAGAAAAGGCTTTGTGACTTTTGTCTTATATGACTAGTCAACTTATATTCTATTGGTTAACTTGTGTGTGCACATGCATCACTCCTCTTTTCAAATTCCACCATTGATAATCCACCATCTTCATCTTGATCTCTATCATCCATACAACTTTAAATGGGAGAGAGCTTTCCCCCTCAAAGCATCCATCTTTTGAGTATTGTTATGCTGCAAGTTTTCAAACAGGTTTCTTTGGAGCTTTGTGGAGAACTTCTATTTGTTTTCTACATTCTCTCATCCATGGCATCCTAGCTTAGCTTAGCTTTTATTTTTACATGTAGCTTAATATTTGGATTTATAACACTCTCATCCATGCTCAGCATAGCTACACTTTGCATATCATTCTAGCTTAATCTTTATTTGCATTGCATCTTTGAGGAACTCCTTGGGACATTTTCATTCTTGCATCTTGTCTTTGGAACCTCCCATTGCATGGTTTACTAGCAAGAAGAGTATTCCTAATGCTCAACTGAGAGCCCTTGAACTTGAAATACACTCTCTTGCACTCCGTAGATAGGGAGCTCTAAGCTAGCATCCAAGCATTCCAAACTCATGAAATCATTTGGATAGAAGGGTTTAGAGTGGGACACTTTCAAGTGTGCAAATGTGACCACCATGGTCGAGGTTTTGAGATGCTGACGTTAATTTAAAAGGGCATGTTCAACTCAGAGGGACCCCATGAGGTGGCAAAAGGAAATAAACTCTTTGGTCCATGTGGCCTCCCCTACTCAAAAATTTTAGTTGACTTGCTAACTCTACTGATTCATGAGACAGGAACAAAGCAGAACCAAGATTTTTGCATGAATCTGACCCTCATGATCGATTCCAACCACTTTCGAGTAAATGCAAAACAAAGAGGAAAACTCCACTATCTCTGGTCTGATCCATCTACCTATTCAAAATTATTTAATGGCAATTTTTTTGTCTTCTCATAACCTTGTTCCAACAAGATCAAATATCGTCACATCTAGATCCCCATGATTATTCTCTGCAAGATTTAATGTTAGTGGTTGTGGAGATCTTAGTTATGCATGAACTATAAAGGAATTTTTTGTAAATTTTAAAAGGGTCAACTCTTCTCTAACTTCTTTGATATTGCTCTACAATTTCATGTGTAAATCCCCTTTGCCTCTTAACTATATGACATTCCTTCTTATCTCCTTCAGCCATTAATGTGCAACTGTAAGAATCCTCTTCCTCTCATCGATGTTTTGTAGAAATTTGCAATCTACATGATTATATCTCTTTGACCTATGAATGGTATGTAAGTGAATCTCTCTTTCCTTGTGTCATTCATTCTGGTTTTCTGATTTGTGTGTGGTTGTTAGATTAAAACAAGTCTAAATGTGTATATCTTTTGGTGTCATAACACTTCAATAGTGCATGTATGGGTAGAGATTTGTTTGAACACTCTATTTTGGTGCATCACCCCCTTAGATTAGAATAGGTAGATTTTCTTTTCATTCTTTCCTTCTCCCTTTTCCTCTCCAATAATAGTTAGGTGCACCCTTATAGTAAGAGGAAGCCAACCTTCTTCGGAGACTCGACCTCATAATTCAAGTCCCATAGCTTGGAGGTTGTTTCCATGTTTCACAAGGTTGTCCTTAGGTAAAAACTTTGGACAAGGGTGTAAACCTCTGTGACAATAGTTTTTGGCATGCTCGGTGGTACTTATGTCAAAAGATTTCAAGCCTACTGGTGTCAAGAAGAAATATTTCAAGATTAATACTGAAGAGATAGTACTGGCTGTTAGGATAAACCACGGACAGAAATAAAAACTACATGCAAATATAACCAATAACAAAAAATAATAGAACACATAGAAATGAACACAAGGCACCAAGATTTAACGTGGTTCACCCAATCCCTGGGCTACGTCCACCAAACAGCAAGTCCGATCTTATTACAATCCAGTGATTACAACCTGATTACAATCTGTAATCCCTTACAGCTCAATACCGCCGCAAGAACCAATTTCGTATCACCACATATATAAAATACCCAACCCTAAGCCCTTTTTATACAAGTATTAAACCACTTTAGGGTTATAACATGTTGGCCATATGTCTCCATCTGATTTATCTCCTTCATTTTTCTTTCGAGTCCAGCAATCTTTCTTTTTGTGCCCTAGTTTCCCACAGTACCAGCAATCATTTGGTCCTCTCGATTGAGACCTCCTCCCCTTTGACTTTCCTCTTGATTTCCCATGATTTCCAGAGTTACTTCCTCTTTCAGTCGTTCTACCCCTGCTTTATGCATTTAAAGCACTTCCTAATGTAGATCCACCTGAGATTTTCTATGAGTTTCCTCACCTAAAATAACACCGATCACATCATCATATTTTAGGGTACTTGATCCAGGAACAGAATTGCTCACCGCCATTACCAAGCCATTCCAGCTTTCAGGCAAAGAACACAAAATCAAGAGAGCCCTAATTTCTTCATCAAAATTGATACCCATAGAAGATAATTGACTAGTAATAGTATTAAACTCATTTAAATGATCTGCAACAGATCCACCTTCTACCATTTTCATATTAAATAAACGATTCATGAGAAATACCTTATTTGAAGCGGAGGGCTTTTCATACAGTGTCGCTAGGGTTTTCATCAAATCTTTTGTCGTCTTTGCTTTTGTAATATTAAATGCCACCGATGGTGCCAAGCATAACCGAATGCTTTCGAGTGCCTTTCTATCCAAAAGATCCCATTCAGCCTCTGACATAGTTCCCTGATTCTTGGCTTTTCCTTCCAATGGCTTCCATAAATCTTTCTGATATAAATAGTCTTCCATTTGCATCTTCCATAACTGGAAGTTCTGCCCATTAAACCTATCAACCCTCAGCTTACCATCATCTGCCATTGCTCCCACTCAACCGTGAGACTCCCACTTAACCGTGAGACTTTCCTGCAGAGGATAACTGAGAAACAACTAGGCTCTGATACCACTTGTTAGGATAAACCACGGACAGAAATAAAAACTACATGCAAATATAACGAATAACAGAAAATAATAGAACACACAGAAATGAACACAAGGCACCAAGATTTAACGTGGTTCACCCAATCCCTGGGCTACGTCCACCAAACAGCAAGTCCAATCTTATTACAATCCAGTGATTACAACCTGATTACAATCTGTAATCCCTTATAGCTCAATACCACCGCAAGAACCAATTTCATATCACCACATATATAAAATACCCAACCCTAAGCCCTTTTTATACAAGTATTAAACTGCTTTAGGGTTATAACATGTTGGCCATATGTTGGCCATAATATGTCGGCTACCATGTCGGCTACTTCCAAAAAAAAAAAATTTCGGGCCGATGCCCTGAACCCCACTATTTATGAAGTATGTACAGTACTTTCCTGATCAGTCACCACAATCTAACACTGGTTTCAGTGTTCAAGCCTTTAAGAGGCTCATTCTTCAAGTACTTGGCGACTCTGAACTTCAAATACATCTAGTTCTAGACCAAAGTTGCAAGAATTCATGCCTAAAGCTGAAACAAGGGCATCTTCTAGAGGTAAAATTCAGTACCAAGAGCTTTCATTTTCAAATCCTAGGAGGAGGACTAGAGTATCTTTATCACCAGCAAGGAGTGCAATATCAATAAATACACCTGCAAGATCTATCTCCACTCCTCTTACTATTAGATCTCGATCGAGATTTCCATTAGCACATATCAATAGATCACTTGTCTATATGGCATTTCCTAGATCCCATACTTTTTCCACCTTTAATGGTGGAAGTCCTCTCTTGTTGGCACAAAGACATGACATACCAACATCTGCACTTAAAAGTATACCAGAGTTTATTGGTGAAATTTCTATCTCTCCCTTAGAACACATTCAAGAAGTTCCAAATGTCGATAATATCCATGGTATTATAGAGGACGATGTTTCAGTTAGGCTCCTAGCATCATCCTTGAAAGGAAAAGCACTACAATGGTATAGAGTTTTGGCTCATGGTTCTATAACAGATTGGGATGGATTAGGAGTAGGACTATGTAAACACTTTGAGGAAAAAAGTGACCATTTGTCACTTTTAGAATAGTTGACTACCATAAAAAGAGCCCCCCATGAATGCATGACTGATTTTATCTATAGATTTCAAAAGGCACGGGATACAATACCTATTTTAGTAAAACCTACCCCTGGTAATGCCTTCTTGCATTACCTCAGAGCTTTTAATAGTGACATTGCCACTACAATCCAAACTATGGGAGGAGATACCTTTCCTAATGCTTATGATATAGCAATAAAGTCACAAAACATCCTCATACAAGGAGGAAAGCTAGCTCCAAGGCCTCCTATGCCCTTCTTCCCTGATGTTCCAAACCACCAACCAATAATGGCTCCTCTTCCCACAACTTCCACATCACAATTCCTTACCCTAGCCCCTCAAGCTTCTACATCTTCAAATGGGATAGATGAGATTAAAGAGATGATGCAATCTATGATGTTGAAAATAGATAAGAGATTGCAAGGCCAAGAAAAGAAGTTGGAGGACAGCTTCTCTATGATGCAGAAAGTGAGCAAGAAGGTGGTGACTTTAGAGAGACAGCAAGCTTAAGGTAATAAGGCTTATCAATTACAACATCAAACTTTGAACAGTGGTAGGCCTCCAAATCAGAATTATGGGAACAATTATTTTGATCAAAGTAGGTAGATTAGTCATGCTTCAACCTCAAATATAAACCAAAGTAGGGCCATAGTTCCTCAAAACAACATGGCCCAACACCGGGATTTTTGTCCCTCTTGTAACTATTCTTATGCTCATTGCATGTGTTAGAAGGCTGAATCCTATTTGGCTTTGACTGTCCAAGAACCTGTAGAAGGACAATCAAAGGAGGACCAATTTAAAGAGGCCTCATATATGCAAGGACAAGGTGATTACTCCCTTATGAATCATCAAGTAGAGGAACATTGTAATGTAAACTAGAATTCCATTACTCACAACACTAGGAGCAAGAGAAGAGCTATTGAAGATGCTACTCCTCCTCTTCCCAATTAGGCCTCAAATCCAAATGTAACACCTCATGATCAATCAGTAGATGATCAATCAAATACTTTTCAGTAGTAGAGGAAAAATAATGGTAGAAAGAATATAAGTGATCCTAAGGATATCCCACCTCAACCTCTTACAAATGCATCCCCCAGGGTTTCTACCAAAGTGCCTACTATGCCATTCAATGTGGTAGAAAAAATGAAGAAAAAAAATGTGAATATTTCCATGTGGGATTCTATTGCTACTATACCCATGCAAAAGAGGTTGCTATAGCAAGATTTGGAGAATATTGAACCAGAAGATCAGACACCTAGCAGGGAAGGTGCTACAAGCCTGGTACAACCATCAAAGGAGGAAGAAACAAGTAAAAAGGTTAGAAGCCCTCCATTTTATTTTTCTCTTATTATAGGGGATAAACTAGTCCACAATTGCATGATTGATTCAGGGGCTAGTAGTTCAGTGATGCCTAGGTGTGTTGTTGATGCTTTAGGAATGAAATATGAGCCCATTGTTAGGGATGTATTACAGTTGGATGGTAGTGCTATCAAGACTGTAGGGATCCTTAGGAATGTGGAAATGGCCTCACATGCATTCCCTAGTTGTACTATAACTCAAGATATATCCATTGCTGAAGTCAAGCCACATTTTTCCATTTGTCTGTCAAGAGACTTTATCGCCCAAATAGGTGGCTACATATCTTTTGATTGGTCATATATGTTTTTTAGAAATAGATATGGAGCCAAAGCTTCAATCAAAGAAAAGCCTCTATCCCTCCATCATACTGAACCCTACACCCCCAATCTCATCAATATGAATTGCACTATCCTAGAAATGGCTGAGTATAATAGAGTAACTGAGCCTACTACTTCCCTAGCAGAGATACCTAATTTTCTCTTAGATGAATGCACTAATGCGTATCAATTTGATCCTATGCCAAAAACCCTTGAGATAGGCCTCGGTACATATTATATATTAGAGAAGGATGCTCCAGTTCCCAATGTGATGTAGACCAAAGAAGATATGAATGGGATATGGAGCATGTACTTTGATGGCTCAAGGAACAAGAATGGATCAGGGGTTGGTGTGATGTTGATTTCTCCTACAAAAGTAAAGTATTACTTCTCATTCAGGCTCCAATTTAGTTGCACTAATAATGTAGCCGAGTATGAATCCTTAATTCAAGGTCTCCTACTTGCTCGAAGAAAAGGAATCCAAATCTTAAGTGTACATGGAGATAGTGAGTTAGTGGTTAATCAAGTGAGGAATCAGAATATCACCAAGAATGGTTTGCTCAAGTCTTATAAACATAGGCTATGGGATTTTCTTGAAGGTTTCAATGCATATAATATTCAAAGAATCCCTAGAAAAGAAAATAGACATGTTGATAGAATTGCAGCAATAGGTGCATCTTATGATGTGCCAGGGAATTTTGAGGAGAGGAAAGAGCAACAAATCAGAGTGGTAGTAAGGCCTTCCATCCCTAACAATAACATACATTGGAAAGTGTTTGAGTCTAATAAAAAAATTGTGAGCTTCTTACATAATGAAGCAGAGTTTTCAGAAAGAAGTCAATCAAGATTGCAGGATCAGTATGGGGATCAAATCATTAATCTCAGCTCCAACAAACTGCCTAAGGGTCTCATTAACTTAGAGAGTGTTTTTAATCTGGATGATCAAGCAAGGGGTAGTGTTATGAACCTAGCTACTGATAAGGATGATCACACCCTAGTCACAATTGCTAATGGAAAATCCTTAAACATGGGGAAGGTATATTCTAAAATTGAGCAAGAATGTTTTATTCACCTATGTCAAGAATTTAATGATATATTTGCCTGGACATATGATGATTTAAAGGGTTTTGACCCAAAGTTTTTTCAGCATACCATAGATTTAATTGATAATGCCAAACCAATAAGACAAAAATAGAGGCCAATGAATCCTAAAATTGAACCCCTAATGAGAAAGGAGCTATCCAAATTGATTGAGGCCAACATAATTTTCCCTATCAAGCACTTATCATGGGTAGCAAACCTTGTCCCTGTTAGAAAGAAGAATGGAGAAATTAGATTATGTGTTGACTTTAGGAACCTTAACCAAGCTTCCCTTAAAGATCACCATCCTCTTCCTTCCATGGAGAAGATTTTGTCCAAGGTCAGTGGTTCAAAGAGGTTTTCCTTTCTTGATGGATTTTTTGGCTACAATCAAGTACTAGTCAAGGAGTCTGATAGATAGAAGACTGCATTTACCACCAAGTGGGGTCCATATGCTTATTGTAAAATTCCATTTGGACTCACTAATGCAGGTGCTACATTTCAGAAGGCAATGGAAATGGCTTCCAAGAATATGATTGAAAGTTTTGTGTTAGTTTACCTTGATGATATCATAGTATATTCAAAGAATGTAGAAGATCATTTTCATCATCTTAGGTAGGTATTCTTAAGGTGTAGAGAGTTTGGGGTATCTCTTAACCCAAGCAAGTGTGTCTTTGCTACCAATCAAGGAAAATTATTAGGACACATTGTATCTAAAGATGGCTTAACCATTGATCCAGAGAGAACAAAAGCAATACTTGCTCTTCCTCTTCCTAAACACAAGAAGGGGCTGCAAAGTTTCCTTGGTAGGATAAATTTTGTGAGAAGATTTATCCCTAATCTTGCTACAATGGTGAAACACCTTACAGATATGCTCAAGAAAAGTATGGTCTTTGCATGGACCAAGGAAGGGAGGAAAATTTTTAAAGAGATCAAGGTAGCCATAGCCTCAACCCCTACTCTCATTAATCCAAAATTTGACAAGGATTTTATCCTTTATACCCTAGGTGGTGAGTTAGGTATTTCTACTATCTTGACTCAAACAAACAATAAAAATGAGGAGCAGCCCATAGCCTTCTTTAGTGAAGGGTTTAAGGAGTATGAAGACAAGTACATCTTTATAGAGAAGTAGGCCCTTGTAGTCATCAGAGCTCTAAAGAAATTTAGACACCTCCTATCCCATAATAAGATTCATCTATTAGTACCTCATGCTAGTGTGAAGGATTTCCTTTTGAGCAAAGATATTAGTGAGAAAAGAGCTGATTGGATTATGAAAGTGATGGAATATGATGTTGACATCCAGGTCACCAAGCTGGTAAGAGGGAAAGGGTTGTGTAAAAAAATGTTATCATCTCAGGAATTAGATTAGGAGGTTGCTATGATACTAACAGAGCAACAAGAAGTGAGAAATGATGACCCAAAGAACTGGATGGATGATATGAGAAATTTCTTATTAGGTAATGGATACCCTCAAGCATTGGATAGAGCTAAAAGGATACAATATAGATTACAATCAATTCCTTATGTCATAGTTGATGGTATCCTTTTTGGGAAAGATTTTAATGGAGCCCTATTAAGATGTATTGACACAAACCAAGCTAAAAGAGTGGTCAGAGAGCTTCATGATGGTCTCAATAGTGGTCACTTCTTGGCAAGGACAACTATAATGAAGATCATGAGAGCTAGTTACTACTACCCATCCCTATTCCATGATTGTTATAAATATGTGAGGAAATGTGGAAAATGTGCCTTCTTCTTTGGCAAGAAAAGGCTTGCAGCCCTTCCTCTTCATCCCATCTAGGTGGACTAGCCTTTTTCTCAGTAGGGATTGGATTTCATAGGCCCTATCAACCCTCTTTCAAGTTCTGGTCACAAATGGATTTTAGCTACCACAAATTACTTCACTAGATGGACAGAGGTAGTTTCATTGAAGGATGCCACAAAATATTTAGTTGTTGAATTCCTTGATGGAATTGTGACTAGGTCTGGTGCTCCTTCAGCCATTATTTCAGATAATGCAAAATCTTTTGTTGGAGCTCAGATTTGTGCATGGGCAATTGATCATAATATCTACTTGAGCATATCCTCAATCTACTATTCTCAGGGCAATGGTTTGGTTGAATCATCCAACAAGAATTTAATTAGGATCATAAAGAGGACAATAGAAGACAACTAGAGGTGTTGGCATAGAAAATTGAGAACAGCTCTGTGGGCCGACTAGATAATACCTAAGAGCTTGATGAGGAATTCACCATTTATGTTGGTATATGGAAGAGAGGCAAGACTTCCAATTTCATTGGAGTTCCCATCCCTAGAATTAGCTCATTAGCTGGAGCTAATTGAAAGTGATGCCATGATAGTGAGAATGGTGAAACTAATGGAGCTGGAAGAGAAAAGAAATCAGGCCATGAAGACCCTAGAAACACATCAGCAGTAGGTGAAAAAGAGCTTTGACAAAGGGACTAGGGTTAGAACCTTTAGAGAGGGTGACTTAGTTTTAAAATGGGATACAGATAGGGCAAAACCATGGAGGCACTCAAAATTTGATGCGCTATGGGGTGGTCCTTATATAATTGTCAGTTGCAAGTAGGCCAATGTTTTTCAATTAAGCAAGCCTAATGGTGAAGTCTTGCCCATCCCAGTCAATGGTATCTATCTCAAACCTTGTTTCTAACAGGACTTGAATTCCTATACATATTAAAGTAGTTTCCTTTCTTTTGTTTTCTAGTTTTCCAAGAAGTGCTCGAGCACATGTGTTTTGCAGAGGGTTTTTAGTCTCTAATTTCAGTCATAGAGGGTAGCTTTTTTCTAGAAATTTTTAGTGTTTTTCTACTATAGAGGTAGGCTAAGGGTTTTGTAGTTCAAAAAATCCATGATTTTTATGACTTTATGGCCCAATGGATTTTTCAAGCCACTGATCTTATGCATAGTAGGCTTACATCCCCTCTGAGCCGCCAAGAATGTTGCCATTTTTCACCTCCTGTCAAAAAATTAAATTCAAATGCAACCCCCACCCAATGACTAGCTCCCATATTTTATATTATTTAATTTCCTAGAAAAATCAAAAGGATTAAATGATTAAAACCTTATGTCATTTCTTTATTTCCTATGTCATTTCTTTATTTCCTAACTTTGCTTTGCTGGCCTGCACTTTCTGCACAATCAAATCTTGTTCAGATCTACGGTGGGCACTTCCGTGCATTTGGAAAATGCACAACCTTTATGTAATGCAAGGAAGCCCCTTGACGATGTATGGATGGTGGGTCATGTTTCCCTCAATGAGATACAAAGATGCGAGTTTTGATTAACCATTAGATCTCTAAAATCAATGATCATCGCACGCTTGCAATATGAAGTTGCGAGGGTTTTAAAAAATACAGGCGTGCCCACCTTGTGACTCATGGAAGGAATGACATCACGGGCCCATCTTTCTTGTAGGATGATGCATGAGGAATTCTCACCATCCAATGTGAACTAATCCATGGCAGAGGCTTCCCCGCATTATCAAGATGCGAAGATTTTAAAAATTGTGGGGAAGTGCTTGGCTGTTGCATGTACCTATGGGGCCTATCTCTTCATGATTCATCAGGTGATGCCAGGTGGTATCGCATCATGCTAATTTTTTGTATAGCTTGCCAAGTTGGTGGCAAGTGTCATGGGCCTAGTATATGGGCAAGCACAGAATACAAAAGATCTTCTTCATCATTGATCTCACAGAGATCAACAATCAGGGCTTTCCCACAATATGAAGTTGTAGGGAAGTTTAAAAATGAGAGAAAGTGTCAGAGCAACATGTGTCTTAGTGGCTCAACTAGGTTATCAATGGTGCTAACAATTAATGTGACCACCATGGTTAGGGTTTTGAGGTGGCACCATTAATTTAAAAGGGCATGGTCAACTCAGAGGGGCCCTGCGAGGTGGCAAAAGGAAATAAACTCTTTGCTCCACGTGGCCTCCCCTGCTCAAAAATTTTAGTTGACTTGCTGACCCTACTGATTCATGAGACAAGAACAAAGGAGAACCAAGATTTTTGCACAAATCTGACCCTCATGATCGATTCCAACCACTTTCGAGTAAATGCAAAACAAAGAGGAACACTCCACTATCTCTGGTCCGATCCATCTACCTATTTAGAATTATTTAATGGTGCCATTTCTGTCTTCTCAAAACCTTGTTCCAACAAGATTAGATATCATCACATCTAGATCCCTATGATTATTCTCTACAGGATTTAATGGCATTGGTTGTGGAGTAGCTTTGGTGAGAGGACATCTCAGTTATGCCTAAACTATAAAGGCAATTTTTGTAAATTTTAAAAGGGTCAACTCGGCTTTGACTTCTCTAATATTGCTCTGCAATTTCATGTGTAAATATCCTTTGCCTCTTAACTGTATGACATTCCTTCTTATCTCCTTCAGCCATTAATGTGAAACTGCAAGAATCCTTTGCTTCTCATTGATTCTTTGTAGAAATCTACGATCTACATGACTGTATCTCTTTGACCTATGAATGGTATATAAGTAAATCTCTCTTTCCTTATGTCATTCATTCTGGTTTTATGATCTACATATGGTTGTTAGATTAAAACAAGTCTGAATGTGTATATCTTTTGGTGTCATAACACTTCAATAGTGCATGTATGGGCAGAGATTGGTTTGAACACTCTATTTTAGTGCATCACCCCCTTAGATTAGAATAAGTAGATTTTATTTTCACGCTTTCCTTCTCCCTTTTCCTCTCCAAGAATAGTTAGGTATGCCTTGATAATAAGAGGAAGGTGACCTTCTTCGGAGACTCGACCTCATAGTTCAAGTTCCATAGCTTGGAGGTTATTTCCATGTTTCACAAGGTTGTCCTTAGGTAAAAACTTTGGACAAGGGTGTAAATCTCTATGACAATAGGCACTAAGCCTCAACTAATATGCTAATATATCCAAGGTGAACATCCACCTCTAAAATTAGGACATTTTGAGCCCATATGACTAACTTACTAAGTAGCAAGCCTCCACAAACAACAACTTTGCATTAAAACAACCCTTATTCAAACAACTAAAATGAAATATTTTTGGTTGATGCAAGATTTCTATTACACCTAGGATGCTTCTATATTACATTACCCTAACTAGTTCACACAGGTCCCAAGACTTGTTGTTAAGATTAAGCTACAGACAAAAATAACAATAAAATGCAAATATAAACAATATCATAAAATAATAGATCACACAGAAAAGAACACAAGACACCAAGATTTAATGTGGTTCACCCAATTACTGGGCTATGTCCACCAAATAGCAAGTTTGATATTATTATGATCTAGTGATTACAACCTAATTATGTTCTGTAATCCCTTACAGCTCAATAACCAATTTTGGCATCACTACACTGAAACAATCCCTAATGCTAAGCCCTTTTATACAAGTATTTTTGCCACTTTAGGGTTATAACATGTCAGCCATAAAATGGTGAATACTAGCCACAACTTTAGTGACGAATCAATGAATAGTACCAAAAAAAAATTAGGGTGATGCTCTGAACCCCAAAGAATTTATGAAGTATTTATAGTACTCCCTTGATCAATCACCACAAACTAACAATCTCCCACTTGGCACTAATCAGAATTCACACTAGACAACAATCTCCCACTTGGAGACTGATTATGTAGCAATACTGCTACCACATGGGGCTCCCACTAGATCAAACCACCCTAGACTTTACTATTCTTTTATTCCTATTCAGCCTAAAAGACCAGCCAAAGATGAAGAGGAATTCAGCTTCTATCATGTCACTATATTTGTAAACATATCTAATGGATTGTCATCTATATGTGTCTTATCCAGCTTTAATTGTCCATCATCCAAAACTGACCAAATGAAATGGTATTGCAACTAAATATGTTTAGTCTTTGAATGCAGAGCTGAATTCTTTCCAAGATGATTGGAACTCTGACTATCTATAAACAAATAATTATCTCTTTGAGGTTGTCCCAATTCTTCCAAGAAGAACTAAATCCATATCATCTCCTTGGCTACCTCTATAGCAGCAACATACTCTACCTCTGGAGTGGATAAAGCATTAACTTTTTGTAACCTAGAAACCCAACTCACTATTGCCCCACCAATAGTAAATACATAACTTGTAGTACTCCACCTGGTTTCAATATCTCTTGCCAAATCTAAGTCAACATAGCCTTGTAAATCAATAGTAGAGGCCCACAATGTAACTGGATGTTCCTTTCAAATATCTAAGAATCCATTTTACTGCATTCTAATGTTCATTTTCTAGATGACTCATATATATACTAATGACTCCCACCACGTGTGCAATATTTGGCCTTGTACATACCATAGCATACATCAAACTTCATACAACTAAAGCATAGGGTACGTTGGACATCTTATCCTCCTTTTCTTATGTCTTAGGACACATCTCCTTAGTCAATTTCAAATGATCAATTAAAGGTGTTCTAAAAGCTTTAGCATTATCCATAGAGAAATGTTGCAACACCTTCTCAACATAATCAGCCTGAGATAGCATCAATTTACTCTTCTTCATATCTTTACAAATCTTCATACCAAGGATTTTTTTTGTTGCCCCAGAATCCTTCATACCAAATGCATGTGTTAACTAGCATTTTAGCCCCTTAATATGATCCATGTTAGACCCAGCTAAAAGCATATCATCAACATCTAAACATAAAATAATTTAGTTTTCATCATCCAACCTCTTAAAATAAACACAATGATCTAAATGACACCTACTATAGCCATGCTCATGCATAAAACTATCAGATTTCAGATACCATTGTCGAGGTGCTTGCTTCAAGCCATATAAACTTTTCTTCAATTTGCACACTAAGTTCTCCTTGCCTTTGACCTCAAATCTCTATGGCTGAGCCATATATATCTCTTCATCCAAATCACAATGAAGAAAGGTTGTTTTAACATGAAGCTACTCTAAATACAAATCTTTAGTAGCCACAATACTTAAAATAGTATGGATAGAAGTCATTGTAACAACAAAAGAGAATATCTCATCAAAATCAATGCCCTTTTTTCTGTGCAAATCCTTTTACAACTAACATGGCTTTAAATCTTTTCTTACCTCCATCTTCTTCTTTTAACCTATAAACCCACTTATTCTACAAAACCCTTTTATGTACAGGCAATTTGCATAAATCCCAAGTCTTATTGTTCAACAAAGAGTCCATTTCTTCTTTCATTGTAGACTCCCACTAAATCTTAGTATCAACCTATATAGCTTCATTATAACATTCAGGTTCACCAACATTAGTAAGTAAAATAGAATACAAAGAGGGAGAAAATCTTTCTAGAGGTCTAATTTGCCTTGTTTACCATCTAACCTTCACTAGTGTGTCTCATATTTGTTGTTGTAGTTGTTGCACATCATAAGGAATGGATAGAATATTATCTTTTGGAGTATCATCTAGCACTATATAATCATCTTCTTTCTTCTCATGTTGTTGCAATAGATCTTTGTACAACACTTTCTCATTGAATACCACATCCTTGCTTCTTACAATTTTATGATTTTCAAAATCCCAAAGCCTATAACCAAATTCATTAATATCATATCCAAAAAATACACATTTCTTTGACTTGGCTTCCATCTTGGTTCTATTTTTAGAATCTATATGAGAAAACACTTCACAACTGAAGGTTTTGAGAAAGGAATATCTCACCTTCTTACCAGTAAATGTTTGCTCTAGAATACCACAACCCAAAAGAGTAGAGGGACCTCTATTAATCAAATATACAAAATTATTGATAACCTCTACCCACATGTGTAAGGGAAACCCAACATGCAACCTCATTCTCCTTACATGCTCCATTATAGTCATGTTCATGCATTTAGTAAATCCATTTTCCTATGGAGTCCTTGGAATAGTCTATGGATACCATTAGTGGAGCAATAATCTTCAAATTCATGACTACAATACTCATCACCATTATCAATTCTAAGACGTTTCAATTTCTTATCAGACACATTTTCAACCAAGCATTTCCATTTCTTGAAAGTTTAAAATACATCAAATTTCTATCTAAGGAAATGAATCCATACTTTTCTACTTGCATCATCAACAAAGGTAACATACTAATGAGACCCACAAAAGGAAGATACCTGAGCCAGTCCCCATACATCAGTATGCACAAGCTCTAATTTCTCCTTTTTATTTTCCTTCCCAGTCTTCACAAAATTCACTCTCTTTTGATTTCCATACACACAACTTTCATAGAAATCCATATTAAGACATTTTAGACCTGGTAAAACTTTCTTTGAATGAATTACTTTCATACTTTTCTCACACATGTGCCCAAGTCTATTGTGCCATAGTGTTTTATCAAAACTTACAGTAGCTATTTGTTCTCCCTACTCAATTGCAACAACTATTCCTGAACATTCATTTTTCTCTAGAACAATTAAAGGAGAAGGAACAATATGACCTGTACAAAGATATAAGGTGCCTACTTTCACACCTTTTACTACTACAAGAGAACCTTTTGAAACCTTCCAATTTTTATCATCAAAACTAACTACACAACCCTCATAACTAAGTTGCCCTATTGAAATTAAATTCCCACTCAACCTTGGAACATGTCTTACCTCATGTAGTAGCCAATGATTCCCATTCTGCAACTTAATCTTAACTTTTCTCTTTCTAACAATTTGACAAGGTTGATTATCCACAAAATAAACAAGCCCAAAATCCCCTTGGACATAATCAATGAAATAACCTCTATGAAGTGTAGTGTGAAATCAAGCACTAGAATCTAAAACCCATGAATCATCAACACTTTCTAAAGATATAAGAAAAATATCCACTTTAGATTTGTTACTTACCACATTTTCCTCCTTGTCTCCATTTGGTTTATCTCCTTCATTTTTCTTTTGATTCCAAAAATATTTCTTTTTATGTTGTGATTTCTCATAGCACTAGTAG
The DNA here is from genome assembly GCA_028749045.1 of Cupressus sempervirens. Lineage (NCBI taxonomy): Eukaryota > Viridiplantae > Streptophyta > Pinopsida > Cupressales > Cupressaceae > Cupressus > Cupressus sempervirens. Next base: position 300,591,097 of record CM053783.1, read on the forward strand.
TCATTTGGTCCTCTCGATTGAGACCTCCTCCCTTTTCACTTTCCTCTTGATTTCCCATAATTTTTTGGAATTACTTCCTCTCTCGATCATTCTACCTCAACCTTATGCATTCAATGTGCTTCTTGATGTAGATCCATCTAAGGATTTCCTACAAGTTTCCTCACTCAAAATAACACTAATCACATCATCATATTTTAGGGTACTAGACCCAAGAACAGAATTACTCATCACCATTACCAAGCCATTCCAGCTTTTAGGAAAAGAACACAAAATAAAGAGAGCCCTAATTTCCTCATCAAAATTCATACCCATAGAAGTTAATTGACTAGTAATAGTATTAAACGCATTTAAATGATCTACCAAAGATCCACCTTCTATCATTTTCATATTAAAAAAATGCTTTATTAGAAATACCTTGTTTTAAGCAAAGGACTTTTCATACAATTTTGCTAGGATTCACATCAACCTTTCTATTGTATTTTATTTTTTAATATTAAATGCCACTGATGGTGCAAGGCATAACCAAATGCTTCCAAGTACCTTTATGTCCAAGAGATCCCAGTTTTTATTTGAAATAGATCCACGATTCTTGGTTATACCTTCCAACGACTTCCATAAATCCTTCTAATAGAGATAGTCTTCCATTTGCATCTTCCATAATTGAAAGTTTTTCCCATTAAACCTATCAACCCTCAAGTTACCCTTGTTTTCTATTGCTCCCACTCAATCATGAGACTCCACTCAACCGTGATACTTTCCTATAGAGGATAACTAAAAAAAAAACCTCACTCTAATACCACTTGTTAGGATTAAGCCATGGAAGAAAATAAAAATTAAATGAAAATATAAACAATATCAGAAAATAATAGCTCACATAGAAAAGAACACAAGGCACCAAGATTTAACATGGTTCACCCAATCCCTGGGCTATGTCCACCAAACAGAAAGTCTGATATTATTACGATCCAATAATTAGAACTTGATTACAATCTGTAATCCCTTATAGCTGAATACTACTAAAAGAACCAATTTTAGCATCACCACACTGAAACAATCCCTAGCCCTAAGCCCTTTCATACAATTATGTTTTCTATTATAGGGTTACAACATGTCAGCCATAAATTTGTGAATACTAGCCACAACTTTAGTGGCGAACCGATGAATAGTACCAAAAAAAATTATGAAGTGTGTACAATACTTTCCTGATTAGTCACCAAAAACTAACACTTGTGTCTTTGTTTCTATCAATGTATCTAAATCAACCATACTATCAACTATATTGAGAATTGGATTTCTATGTGCTAAATCATTTGTTGATGCTAACTCTTTCTACATAACTTCCATGTTTGGTGCCAACATTGTCTAAATTTCTATGAGCTTTTCTCTTATTTTTCTATCTTCATCCATTAACTTAGCTAACCTACCTTGTGAGAATGTTAACCTACCAAAATTAGATGAGCTAGAACTAGCTCCCATACTCAATAAACTTCCACTATGTTGCAAATCAGCTTGTAATTTGTATATGGACTCTTGAGTATGCTTGGTAAAATAGGTTACATCACGCAATTTCTTGTACAAAGCTTTTACATTATTCACTACTCCTTCTAATGTATGTACAAGATTAGAAATTTCAAATTTCCTCAAAGCAATACCAGCTGAAACTTTCTCCTAAATTTTCTTCTCAAACTTCCTTTCTAGCCACCTCATGAGCTTCTCATTTGTATCAATGTCAAAAAATTTGAGTTTCTCAACTATGTTCACTAATTTTTCAATGATAGGGGATTTCTCATTTAGATTCTCCACATCTACTACCTCTAAAAATATTTCTTTAATCTTATGCAATACTTGCTTCTATTGAAGCTCTATCTTCATTTTTTATTGCTTGGTCTTTCTTGTCAATAAGTCTTGTAGAATTTTCATTTGTTCAAAAGTTAAGTTAGTAGTGTCCCAATTTGGAATCACTATAACTTCATCCAATTTCACTGGCTTCCCAGGTGATTTTTTTCTTCTTCTTCAATCTCTTTACTTTAGAATCTAAACTACTAGAGCTCAATAGTGAAATATCCATGTTTTGTGATGGTAGCTCCATACTTAGTCTTGGTGTGCCAACTTGTTCCTTGGTCCTCTTCTATTCCTCATCCTTCTCTTGTTCGTTGGTTTTCATGAATTCACTTGTTGAACTTGGCTCAATTATTTGTTGTTATCTTGTGATCACTTCACTTTCTTTCTCCTTATCCTCTAATGTATCCTATGGTAGTGGTTTTTGTACACCTAATTGATCTATTGTAGTGACTTGGAATTCACTTCTAGAACTTGATTATCCAATCTCTTTAACTCCCTCCTATTGAGGTCCAAGTAAATTAGAGTAGAATGATTTGCATGAGCTCTAAGTATCTCTTCTTCCTTTTCTCCTTCATTAGTAATAGTTCCCTCAATGGCTTAATCTTTCTATTCATGCTCAGTAGGCTCAATGTCCATAATCTTGGTCAACTTTTCCTGTTGCTCGACATCATCTTTTTGTACATCATCTTCCTTCCACTCAACTAGAAATGTAGTAATGTGGAAGTGTTTGGCATGCAATATCTAAAATTGGTGTATTTTCATGTGTTCCAACCTTGGGATAATATTTCACTTGAATCAACATAGGTTTAGAAAAGAGAAATTATGTATTAGAATTTGTCTTGAAAATTATCTTACCTTTGAGCTCTTCCTCAACCAAAGCATTAATGTTAAATGGGGTCTCTTCTAGTACATCCTCAATAGTAAATATCTCTTGATGCTCACTATCTTGCACCTTTTTCCTTATGGCTTCTTCAAGATTCTTTGTCTCATCATTGATATCCTCCTTATTGTCTTACGCAATCTGTCCAAATGTGCCTTCATCTTTATATTCTTCTTTAAAAGGAATCAAACCAAATATTCTTTTGCAACTCATTTTACTTTGTTGAACAATTTCCTCAATTTTTTTCTTCAATACCAAAAATGCTCTATATTTAGGAACAAATCTATTCCTATACTCATCCATAAATTTTGCAACTTGTTTCTTTTTTAACTTAGGCATTATTTGAGCTATGGTGGCCTCTCTAATTTTCCTTTTAATCATTATGGAAAATTTCCATGTTTCATCAATCTTATTGTACAAATCATCAAGATGATGATTTCTTATCTCTAATGGTGTAGTTTTTAAATTTTTCATCATGTCTAACACTACTTCATCTATCTTAACCTAATCAACCTTGCCTAATTTTTCATACTTAATCAATGCTCTTTAGAGGCTTGTACAGTGAAACTTTGAACTAGTTTATGTCATCAAAGTTAGTATTTTCTTCATCTTCTTCTTGCTTTTGAAGTAATAGTATTCTTCTAGGTTTCTTCGTTGGTTGGCTTGGCTCATTCTTCGCTACTACATGCTTTCTCTTCCTTGAGCTTGATCCTTTTCCTAGGCCAACTATCTTCACCATATTATTCTTACATAGATCAGCTAGCATTGTAGTGGTGGCTACCCTAGTTCTATCTCTTGTTTGGCTCAGAGTAGTGGGCCTAGATTTTATTTTTTTAAATATTGACACTCTCATTCACCTTGGGCTCGACAATTATATTTTTTTTTTTGCTTCTTAGCCTTAGGCTTAGCCACAACTATCTATTTCCCTTTCTTATTTGCATTGTCTTCCTCCTCTTCACTACCATCATCATCACTTGACTGGTCCTCACATTGGCCTTGTGTTATTTGTAACAAGGTCCCTTATTTTGCACCTTTTCTCAATGACTTCTCCAAATTCTATACCATCTTCTTTCTCTTCCTATCTAATTTCATTTTTTTCAATCCAATTGTGATCTTTGTTTTGGCTTCTTCATATTCTCTAAAGTACTCAACATTCTTATCTACTTATTCTACCAACAATGTTGTGATAGCTAATGATACTTCATCCATATTAACGTCATAGGGTAAAGGTCTCAACCATTCTACCCTAGGTATTAAAATTTGCACATATGTAAAATAATTATCATCTATAAAGAATACAATATTATAGAATTTCTCAATTAGAGATTTAGGAACCATAGTCCTCTTTCTCATCTTCTATTTGAAGTAACAATCCATTATACTATCAAAATTTTATCCTAACTAGTGAATAAAATCATTTATCTACTGTGTCACCAGTCTACCTTGCTCCAAAACAACATTTCCAAATGTAGGAAAATAATATTTCACATAGAAAAATATACAGACAATTAGGGATCTAAACTCACACATTGTGTTCTTCGTTTTCCTTAGTCATGACAAGTTTCTGCTAACTAGGTCAATTGAAGCTCAGTAAGATCATAAGACTGATCTTTCTTCACTATATTCCAATATTGTTGGACTCCTATGCACTTTGAAACTATACAGTATGCTTGATTTGTAAAATTTGTGAGCAATCACTCTCACTCCAAACTCAATTTCATATATAATCATTTAAATTTTCATTCCTCTCGTGTTCCGTACAGACAATGTATTTGTTTTGATCATATTTCTCTCTGGAATCTCATTATTTTCTTCCCAATGATAATAGATTAACTTTCTGAATGCTTAATGATATCCTTTGTCTTTTTTAATGGTCCATTTGTCAACCACAAATTCATTTCATGGGCTCTTCTTAAAACTACCTTAATATTATCAAACAATTTTGTACCCTTGCCTGAATTTTTTTACATAAAGGCAACCTTGTGAAACATGGAAACAACCTCCAAGTTGTGGGACTTGAACAATGAGGTTGAGTCTTTGTAGAAGGCTGGTTTCCTAACTATCAAGATGCACCTAACTATTTCTTGAGAGGAAAAGGGAGAAGGATAACATGAAACAAAAACTACATAATCTAATCTAAGGAGGTGATGCACTAAAATAATTTATTCAGACCAAACTCTACCCATATATGCATAGTTAAACTATCATGATATCAAAATATACAAATTTAGAGTTTTTTAATCCAATAACCATATGTAGATCAGATAGCCAAATGGATGATACAAGGAATAACAATTCATTATATACCATTCATTGGTCAAAGGAGATATAGTCATGAAAATTACATATATCCACGATACATTGGTGAGAGGTAAATGAGTCTTACACTATACATCAATGGCCAAAAGGGATAAGGAAAAATATCATGAAGTTCAAAGGCAAAGGTAATTTATAATAAGCATGCCAAAGAAATAGAGAAGATTCGACCCTTTAAAAGATTATAAAATGTAATTTTATAGCTTAAGCATAAATCATATAGCTTCTACCCTAAGGAAAAACTCAACAACTACATTCAAGATTATAGAGAATAGTTACTACAAATCTAGGGAAGATCTTATCATGGCACACATCTAGACACAAGAAAATCACTTCTTCACCAAACAGATCCCTGAGAAGATAGAAATGACAACCATGGACATTCTAACTAATTAGATGGACCAACAAGCATTGATGGAGTGTTTGTTAGAGTAAATAATTAATTAATTATTATTTATTCTATTTACTTAAGCTTACTTAGGTTAATGCATTTATTTAATATTTAGTAGTTAATTTTTGTAGTGATGAGTTGTTGACAACACAGGAGTTTGTTCCCTTCTAGCATGTTCCACCTTTTTGTGGACATATGCTTAGTTTTCAACCTTATCTTCTACCAATTTCTAGCTTGTTCTACAAGCTTCCACGAGGCCCTTATATTTGGGCTCTCTCATTGTAATTTCATCTCTTATATCACATTTTAATTGTAAATACACTTTCATTTCTTTTGCAATATGTTCTCTCTCATGTTTGTTTAGGGATTTTCCAAGCTCCACCTCTTCCTTCTCGGTTTCCCTTCGATAGGTTATTTTCATGTAGGTGATCTTCATGAGTTGTGGAGTTGGATTTCATCAAATCCTATAGTGCCTCTTTACATTTATAAGGCACAGGCAATGATGAAGGTGGTTGAAGGAGATCAAAAAGATTGGATCTACCATGAAAGAGTTGCTTCCTCTATTATTAGTACACCAAATCAGTCATGTCATCGGTTAACTATAGTCAACATTAAGGCCTTGTTATGTCAACCAATAATCCTTTATCATTTCACCACCATGCCAATATTCAACTTTATGTTTCATGTTTGACCACCTATATTCACAGCTTCACCACCACCTTTCTTCATTAGCATTTGTTACTGAAAAAACCATTACCAACCATCTATCATTCCTTCATAGCTTATCTTCAAAATTTCCCACTGACTCTTATGACCCAAAAAAATTGTGAACCTAATTGCCACATACCATTCACGTCGTCATAGCATAGACCTTGATCTAACATGAGATGGTTGTGACTATGTGAAAATGGACTTAATTTCTATTGCTAACTATGAAGCCTAAGATATAAATTACCATCGCACTATCACCACCCCAAATTGAGGTCAGCCTTAACCCATCATGACCTTGCAAAACAAGAATGATTTCTCAATCATAGTGCTAACTGTGGTTTTCCATTTAGCCCATGTAACTATGTCATACAAAGAAAACTGCAATATTGTCACTTAAACTATGGCTAGCTCTTACTCCTCCGTGACTGTGCAAACCAAAGGGTGATTCACATGATCATAACTTAAAATATTTCAAAGACATAACATGAAAATAAGGGCCATGAGACTTAGGGTAAAAGGATATGGCCAAAGTTAAATCATTTTGTGAAAACCTTTCAAAATATCTAAAATTTGAAACCCTAGGTGACCATTGAGCAGTTTATCATTTGGATTCAATTTTTTGGTAGGGGGTATTCTGGATAACACATAATCCACTCTATTTTGAAATTCCTAGTGAATTCTAAGGAATTAGTTAACCATTTTTCGGTACTATGCTTATGTTCCTCCTTCAGTATGTCATCTACACATAACTTCTCATAAGGTTCCCTCAATTTATAATCATCTATTTCATTGATTTTGCACATGTAATATGGCCTAACATCATGGATCATAAGTACCTTGGGTGTAATTGATGATAGGGCACTCAAGGGATCACCCTTCATCATGATTTCTAATAGTAATTCCTTTGGCAAGTCTCTTAGTTATGGGAGTTTTTTTTCTTCTAGTAGTAAAATTAGAAACTTTGAAGTTTCCAAAATTTGTTAGATGATGAGCTCGCTTAGTAATTAACATGTTATGTTTTTTTGTAAGATGTGAAGAGGATATAAATATTATCTTCTCCTTTGAAGAATCAAAAAACTAAACCCTTGGATCAAAACTTGTCAGAATCAAGAGTCACCTTTAGTGAGTCTGCTAGGGTGATCCAACCTCTGGGAACAACCTAAGTACATACCTTTTTCTAGTGATTCCATCTCACTATAATAAAGTCAATTTTGTAAATTTGGAAGACTTCAAAATCTTGGTAATTTCTCTCTCTTGGTCTTGTGCCATATACCTTGAGAGAGCCATGTCTGTTGTACTAAGTGACGTTGCTCCTAGCCTTGTTTTTCCAAGTGTTGGTATAAATACGTATTCAATATTTACACTTACTTAAGTTTACTTAGGTTAATGCATTATTTTAATATTTATTTATTAGTCACCTAGGAGTATGTGCACTCTTGTGAGTTGTCATGTTGACAACACAAGAGTTCACACCTCATTTATGTACATGGTGTCTACAACATACGAGTTAGCACACTAATTAAGCACATGGTGTCTACAATATCTCCACTTGAGATACACCTTATCATTCTTATCCTCTCATTTGGAATGATAGATGAGACATGTGCTTATTTTTCATGCTTATCTTATCTCCTGGCTCTTTCTAGAGACATTCTAGGTGCTTCCTAAGAGGTCCTTATATACAAGCTCTCCTAGTGTGTACAATCATCACATACAATATAGAGCAATGTATGAGGACATTCTCTGATATTGATCATACTCTTTTTTTTGTCTATAGTTATGCTTGTGTTCGAGTTCTATGATCTTGGGTGAATCTTGCCCTATGAAAATTTTTTACATGGTATCAGAGCTATACAAAATTCTTACACCAAGGATGTACACTTTCAGGTACCCAAAATCTCATTTGCAAGAACACTGGGGGTTATCATGAATGGAAAATTATTAAGAACCTCTTAGAAGAGAAGCTTACCCAGTTCACCACTAAACGGGGGCATAATCTTTGTGCAAGGAGGAGGAAGATTCTCTCCTGTAGATTCACACCATAGGTATGCACCTAGACACTTGAAGAAGACACTAGCCACTACCTCAATGGTAACCTTTAAACATATATGTTATTAGTTCCTTGGAAGCACCAAAAATATGGGTGCCCTCTAGGGGGTGACACTGTTGTGTGAGGTGAATGCATACACATAAGTTTGAGATAAAGGTTGTGTCTTCTCTACCAATTTTCTTTTATAGGGATAAAGTGTGTCTTTTTAAGTCAAAACTATCCAAATCTTGTCAAGATTCCCCCATCCTTCCAAGTTTCTATGTCCTCAATTGGATTTTTTGTGACTATTGTTTGTGCCCCTAGTGTTTTTTTACACCAATCTAAAAATAAACATGTCAACTTATCAAACTAAAAACTCTTTCAAACAAAGAAACTATTAAATTTTTTTGAAAAACTAAGAATTCTATCTAATACCTATCAAGAATTTGAAAACTTTGTCAAAATAGTTCAAAAACTTGTCAAAACTGAGGGATCTTGTTGTTTACTGGCATAGTTCTTTGTCAAAACTTGTGTGAGCTAAGGGCTTAGGGTTTGTTGTGTCCCATTTTTTGACCTAGTTATTATCCTTCTCTCACCTAGGAACACTTGTTTTCTCATGTGATATTTTTTCAAACTATTGTCAAAAATCTTGTCAGGCTGTCAAAATTGTTCATTGTGTTGACTAGAAGGGCATTATATTGCCTAAAACTCTAAATTTACTCATACCAGCCTACCAAAATCTTACATCAAAAAAAATTCTCTCATGCAACCTTTGTCTAGAACTTCTTCAAAACATCAACCTATTTTCTATCATCTTGTCAAAATCTTGATCTAATCTTATCTCTATCATAGAACCCTTGTACACTTCTTTGTCTACAATAGTCTAAAACTAAAACCTCCTTAGTTAAACATTTGTGACCCACATTCGAACTAGTCTTATTTCTAGGTTGTCCAATTGTGTTTTTGCACATCATTGTCACAATATTCAATCTCTCAACTATTCTAGCTACTACTCTAACTATTCATACCTTGGTATACATCACCCTTATTTTTACTTCTACCTATGTTGAGATGAAGTTCTAAGTGTAGTTCTATTCTAAACCTATTGCATTTTATTCTCTATGACTCTCACATGATCTCATTTTTGTGAAAATCATCCCTACATAATTTGACCATATTGAATCTATTTTTGGGATCAAAATCCAAATTTTACACTCATAACTTGCCAAAAATGCATTTTTAAATTTTTGAACCGATGCAATCAAGCGCTTGTGCAATCCACTTTTCTAGCACAATCTTCATACTAGAATCTCATCATATTTACATTCTCCCAAAATTTTAACTTTTCTAACAAATGTCAACTCTAGTCAACCAAGGTCAAACTTGGTCAAAAAGACCCAAAAACCACTTTGAATGGACTCCAAACCTTATGCAAACTATTATGATATATTCTTACATTCTTTTGAATATTTTATCACATCTTTATCTTCAATCTACTACTCTCCATCACTGTTCTCATGTGTCATCTTTCAACTTTTCTACCAAGGGAGCAAGATGATTACATCATTGAATCAATCAAATCTTGCTTCAAACATTACCTCAAATCAACCTGATCAAAACTCAAATTCCTCCTTGCTAGGGACATCTCATTACTAGGAGCATATCTATTACTCATATCTCATTTCAAAATTGGGTATCCTACAATATATCTTTGATGATCTCAAATCTCTATAGGCATCTTTGTTCCTTATATTTGATGAGAGCACAACCTGAGACAAAATGAACACAACAAGAAAAGGGGAATATTATTATTAGAAGTGATATCCTATTACATTTAATACAATGAAAACAAACTCAATGGCATGCCCTAGGAGCTTACAATGTTGTCTAATTTTGGAGAAACACTCCTCATAGTACCTTCTCCCAAACACCACTGAAAAAGTATGTTTATAATGCCAAATATAACCTTTAAGTAACCTGAATTAGGTTTAGGGATAGGAATACATTTTATGATACTCCTTTTGGCATCCACCACCAAAAAAAAAGGTTCTAGAAAATACGTCAATAGTTGATGCAAATTTAAAAGAATCCAAAAATGGTAGTCCAACTTTTGGGAGGCATATCTTTTAATCCAAGACTCCAATTAACAAACTGTTTACATTTTTGTAATTCTCTCCAAGTGCTCTATAGCCCTATAGACCAGCTTTTCTCATCCCCCATTTTTTGGGCCTATAAGATGTTTTTTAGTGCTTCAAATCCTACATTGAAGTGCTCTTAGGAGGTCTCCAAGCAACTTAAAACTACAATAACTTTCAAACTATAAAGCCTTTTGACCTAGTTGTTTTTATGGAGTGCTTTAAAATTAAAAGTATAATCATCTCCCCAAATTGCACTCTCTAACTCATAATAATTATGGCTCAACTACAAAATAACCTATTTTCTACATTGGCACATATTCCAAGGAATCTCTGTTTTACCCAAATGGGTATCCAAAAATAAAAACACATTAAACAGAAACTAACACTAAGCATATTTTTGGTGATACAAGATTTCCCTTACACTAGTAGATGCACCTACATCAATATCTCACATTAATATGATATTGTCATATCTATCGATCATGTGGCTACTTTCTATTAGTTATCTTGATCAACTTGTGTCATTCCTTATCATGGCTCAATGGACATGTATCTAGGAATTCTTCCTAGACTCCTAAGGATTAAGCCTTATCTTGGGAATGATACTATGACTCATGATAGGTCTTGTCATCTCTTTTATGGACCAATATCTAGGTGTTCCACTTGGACTCTAGAGGATTAAGCTTCATCTTGGAGATAATCCTAAGCTCACTTTCAAACACCTTTCAATGGATAGGTATATGAGTGTTCTACCTAGACTCTTGAGAATTAAGCCTCATTTTGGGAATAATGGACTATAAATTGTGATTGTTCGTGTCATCTTTTCAATGGACAGGTGTCAAGATGTTCTATCTAGACTCTTGAGGGTTGAGCATCATTCTGAGGACAACCCCATGAATCTAGGAAATCTTTGTTCTCTTGGACTGGTATCTAGGTGTTCTATGTGGACTCTAGAGAGTTAAGATTCATTCTAGAGAAAATCCTAAAACTCTTAGGAATTAACCTCCACATCATCAATATTGGAGCCAATCTCAGTTCTAATTCTATGATTCAAACTTCATATGATTCTTTGAATCAATTTTCTCCTTGCACATCAATTCAAAGAGGGGAAAATTTAATATCCCAAAAAAGGCACCTTACCATCCTAAATCAATTTTGGTGCAATAGTCTCAAAACATAAATTTGTCAATCAATAAAGTCCTAATTTAGTAGGCATTCTTTATTCTGATTGACTTTACTTGACCTAAGTGCCAATTGCAGAAAACCCTTAATCTGCAATAATCATATATCTCTATTTAATTCATAATATAAACTTGACTTAGCTAATAATATCTATTGATCTGATTAATGTAGAATTAGAAAAATGATAAACTCAAATTAGAAAAGGAAACAAATTAGTTAAACCCTCTAAAATCCTAAAATATTCTCCTCCAAAATGAAACTTTTCATTCAAATTAAACTCATGTTCAATCTTGACTATTCATTTGATTTGATCTCTACTATTGATTAGTTCAGGAATCTAGAAATTAGTAACTCTTTTCTCTCATTAGAGAGGATGCAATTGATGAGTATTGAAACCATTGGCAATTTGAGATCTCAACTTTCTTGCATTCAAAGATCTTTTACTATTTTTCATTAATACACTCATTTAGATTACAATGCATTCATCTAGATTAGCCTTTTTTCTTATCTTGTTCTTAGATTAACTTGCATTTCATCTAGCTTAAATTCATTTATATTGCATAAGAAAATAATAAAAATTTAGATTAGCCTACATATATTCTAGCTTAAATCATTTGTTCTACCTCGCTTGGTCACTAAACTCTTGATTCTAAAAGCACAATTTTAAACCTTGTCTAGATAGCATGAAACAGGTTGACATGACTAAATCCTTTAGGATGAACAATCTAATTTTCATTCTCAAATGAAACCCATCATGGAATGACCATGTTGAAGTGTGCTTCTAAATTAGAGACCCACATTTAGCACTCATAGGTTCTAGCTTGTTGAGCAAGTCTCACAGTGAATGTATTTTTCCTTAAGCAGAATATGAATCAATAGTTACAGTCCTAATCTATTTTGGGTTTCTTTGAGTTTTCACATAAATCTTGATGTATTTAGTTTTAAATAAATGAATAAGATTAGCTATCAGAGTATTTTCATTTTGAACCTTGTCTCGTATCTTTAAGTTATGCAATTTTATGTGATTATGTAGATAGAGAGCCTAGATCATAGTTACAATTTGTTTTGAGTTGCGTATCATAGTGTGTTTTATATTTTATTCAAAGATATAATTAAATGCTTAACATATCTTGACAAAATTTTAGATACATGGAATGATTATGATGAGTAGAGGATTCATTATGAAAGTTGATGTCTCATTTACAAAGTAAATGGATAGATCACAAAATTCATGGTGTATGATTTGACTTATGTAACACTAAATGGATAGGGCACTAGTCTTAGTTGTGGGAGCTTTCATTTTCTTGTTGTTTTATGGGTTTTTCTAAAATCTTCAATTATCAAAATGACTTTTTCCTTTCTATTGTAGACTTGAAAGGAAGATCTCCACTTAGCTTATAAGTTCCTAGTTTTTATGACTAGCTCTTGCAAATATAGTTTTCTATACAAGTGTAGAAGTATCAATGGTTATATCTATTTTTTTTAGGTTCATACTAATGTTTAGCATTGGTCATTATAATGAATCTAAAGGTTTAATCACCTAGGTATTGTAGAGCCTGAAGGGTAGAAGGATTCTACCTTGATAGTTAGTTTTGATTCTTGAAAAAGTATGTTGAGTATTGGAAATAGCTACACCCTAGATGTATTTGGTCTTATCATTGGGTTTTCAAACAATATTAAATTAGGAGTCAAAAATTAGCATTACATTAGTTTTAAAGTGATTGACAATTTGTGTATCCCTTTGTTATGTAATTATCCTATGTAAGTATAGTACTAACATTTTGGGTTGAGTGGTTAGGTATTAATTTTTTCCAATAAAATAAAAATTACAAAGTTCGCCTATATTTTTCTTGCTTTAGATATTTGAGCATAAAACATTTTCAACTCTACTCTTTTAATTTCAACTCCTATTATGAGGATTATTGTTTGGACAAGTAAGCTAGTGTTTTAAAAATAACATAATTCCATATTCTAAATAGATTATAAGTTATTTTAAATAATAGAACAATGACAATGTACCACCAAAACAATACACAAAGCCTCAAAAACACAAAACAAATTTAATAAAGCCCTATACTTGTGTAGACACTCAAAATCATTTGAAAACACTATATTAATTTATTAATATTTCCCTTGAAACTATAACTAATTATATTTATCATGTTCCTTAACTAAATTTATTATATTAAATAGCTTCACTTCCCTAATGTATTTGAATTCAATTTAAATACTTTCCCCTAATGTATTAAATTTATTTAATACAAAGTGCTTCATAAATCCCCTTTTTTAAATAAATCTAATCTATTTAAATCCCTCCACTTTATTAAATTATCTAATCCTATGAATAAATTAAATATTATTTAATGTAATCTTAATCCTACCTAAATCCTAGTCTACCACCCATCACTCTCATCAAAGTCTAAGCGTACCTACTACCTAGACCCACTTTATTAATCCTAAGCTCCCTCTTAAGCACCTTTTTATCCCTAAGTGGTTGCTCACAAGTGTGAGAAACTCAATCCCTAGGGGCCCTTCTTTCATTAAATTCTCCAAAAATGACTCTTATATCCTTGTCTCTCACTCCTTTCCCCAAGGTTTCTCACACACGTGTGATCAAATCTTGAGCCACTCAAATAAAAAAGGCTCTTTTTGAATTTTGGATGACTTGTTCTTTAGCCCATATGTATCCCTTATGAAACCTATGTGGATTCCACATAGTTTCCACATCCTCAGGGTCTCTCTCAAGCCTATAAATAAAGCCCTTGTCTCAAGCATTTGATCATCTCCTTCGTTGTATTGTTATCATGCTAGTATTGTGTTAGAGCTTTTTAGAGATTTTATGCTTAGAACTAACTCTTGGTAGTTGTTTGCATTATATTCATAGTTCTTCCATTCTCATTCTAGATTTGCATTATTAGTTTTATTATTTACATCCACTTCAATATCATTGAATTCTCTCAAGCATGGTTTCTTCCATAGTCATTGCTTCAAAGTGTTCTTCATTCATCTTAGCTTAGTTTCATTGATCACTTAATATCTTGGGATTGAACCATTGCATTTGAGGAGAGTACATCCACATCCCTCAATATTGAGCATACAAACAAGACCTCTTTGGGTACCTTTGTTGAGCTTATCTAAGGTTGCATGGGATCCTTTCATTGGTTGCATTAGTTCTAAAACTCAAGAAAATTAAAGTTATATTTTATTTTATTTGAAACTTGATATACATGCACAGCTCATGTGTGCTTGTTTTTGCGTGCTCCCAATAGAGAATAATTTTCATGTATACATTTTGGCATGCCCAATGGGAGACACATCCCTTTTTCTCATTAAAAATTTGACCAAAGGTTGGTCCTTTCTAAAAATAAACTATGCATTTTTGTTTAAGTTCCAACAAATGTTGTCTATGAAGAAGTTTCATTTTCTTTGTATTTTAGCATCTACATCATTGAAAAATATAATATGTGAACCTTAGAAAACTTGTTTCTCATCTCCAAGTTCATATGTCTCTATTGATTTGGTCTCTCATGTTTGTGACTTTCTAGCATATATATGTTTTAGTGTCTGTGACTCTTAGTGTCTACATGTTTTGGCATCTACATGTTCTGGTGTCTACGTATTTTGGCACCTACACATTTTTGTGTCTCTAAGTCTTGTTTGTCATCTGTAATCTAAAAGGGTAAGTATTAGGTATAACTAGTTTGTTTCTCTTTTGTGATTTACATTTAATCATCTTCATTGTTTTGTCATTTGTGACTGTATTTTGTCATCTTTTTTATTTTATAGATTTATTAATATTTGAAGGATTCTTGATATTCAACTCATTATTTAATTCATATATAGAGATTACTAATTAGATTTTATTGTAGGAAGAAGGCTTTGCAAGACTTTAGAAGTAGGGAATGGAATCAACTTGCATGATTTAACCACTTGTCCTTTGAATGAATGTTGGAAGTAATCTCAAAAATCCAAAAGAACTCTTGAATGTGCTTAAGTGTAATTATTCATTAAATCTTGAATGCCTTAAGATAATTTACACACCTTTTCATTGCAATAAATGTTTCAACACAATCTTGAATGCCTTAAGTGAATTAACAAGCTTTTCATTGAAATGCATGCTTAGATAACAAGATACACTCTTGAATTCCTAAAGATCAAAGAAGAATGCAATTAAATATTTTAATTTGGGCTTAAAACATTCTCATTAATTCTTGAATTCCTTAGTGACAAAGAAGATTTTTATAAAAAAATTGTACTTGGTGGTTAAAATGAATATGCTCAATCTTGAATGACTTAAAGGAACTTGTTCATATCCTGTCAATTTTATTATGTTGACTAGCGATCTATTTCTTATGTTGACAAGTGATTTATTATGTTGAGGACATTGTCAAGTTGGAAAAAACTTTGCATGCTTAAACACAAGTGTTTTCAAGAGTAGATAGAAAACATAAAGCTTCAATAGAGAATGAACAAGTGTCTTTTAAACCTCGAGGCCACTTATGTATTCTCTCCTCTCATGCCTTTGGGTGATCTTGAGTGCACAAGAAATAAGTGGTCTTTTTTTTAATTTTTAGGAGGCTTGCTTGGGGATGTCATCACCCATTCAAATGACCTCAACTCCTATGTTCTAGTAGAGTATAAATGGTGGGAGGCGAATCCAAAAACACCTCTCTTAGAAGTAAAATCTTGTCACTCTTGGCTAAGCCCCAAAGAAATTTATACCTTTGGGAAATGATGGTGGAGATTTGGGTTACCATCTCCTCTTGACTCTATGGCATTATTTTCTTTCATCTATAGATTTGGACCTCACCTACCTTGTGTATATTAAGGAAAACCTCTAGTTGATCTTTCTACATCCTAGTTGAAGCCTTAATAGGATTGTTGATCTGTTTGGCATGCTTGAGTGTTCAAAATCCAAAACCAATACAAACATCAAACATGTCCAAATGAGTGAATGGTAAGATAGACATTAAGTGAGAAAGGTGGTTCATAAGTAGGTCCTCTTGACCTACAATTGTTTGCATAAGTCCTTCTACTTCTTCCAACATTTGAGGTTCATTGGGTCTTTTCTTTTTCTTATCTTCATAGTATTTTCATGTAATTGTTGTGATTTAGTAACCTAGAAACACTTCAAGATGAAGATAAAATTGAGGTACCAAATCATTGTGTGATGTGTTGAACTATTAGTGATGTGATGTATTTCATTTATGTCTCAGTATTTAAGTTTTAATGATAAATCTATGAAATGAATTAGGTATGAATGAATGAAATTGGTTTTGAAGTCAAAAGTTTAAGATCTTGATTCATCACCCCCACCCCCTCTTAGTATCTTGTTTCCCATTTACTTATTCCAAAAATTGGTATCATAATTTTTGGTATCTCTAACCATTATTGTCTATTAGTGTAAGCCACTTATTCATTTAAAAGACAGAGTTAGATGATCATCACTATGACCGAGCTACTCTATATAGGTCAAGTCATAAGAAAGTATGTACTGAGCTCTATAGGGGCCAAGTAAGTTTACGGTCACTAAGTATTTTCTATATGAGCTGGGATCAATAGAAAATATGAAAGTTTCAAGAATACAAGTGTCAACTGACATATTTTTTGCCAAGCAAATACAGATCAAGCAAGAGTAATTCCAGTGTTAGAAACCAATAAAGGTCAAGAAATGCAAATTTTACATAATAGTCAAGAATGGAACAGATTTTGAGGTAAAATATTTTTCAAGCCAACTTGGAAGGAATATTTAAAGTTTGTAGAGATTATTATAGAACATTTAAATGACATGGATTACATATCCCTATGTTGTGTGATCAATGATTCAAATGGAGAGGCTATTATGGAAGGATGATGTAGGAGCATCCTAGGTATGAGAGCAAGCTTGCATCACCCAAAAATATTTTATTTTCAGTATTTTCTATTTTAATAAGGTATAGTAGATAGGGTGGTTACTATTTATGAGAACTTTCTATTTTTAGTAAGTTTTTTATACGAGTTTAGAATGTTCGTATTTTCTACATGAAGGTTTATTTTAGAGTTATAAGCCTACCATAAAAATCTCATTGCTCTAGCTTAAGTATTGGTGAAGTTATTATAGATTTTTCAATGGAACAATTTGTAGAAAAATATCCAAGCTCATCGTTGGAGGCCTTAGAGTGCCTAGATAAGGTCTAAAAACTTGATGGAAGGTTGCTTTCATAGTTTTGAGCCTATAGATCAGGATCTAGCATTTTTGAAAAGGTTTTATAATAGCCAATCGAAGCAATGGTTCGAGAGTTATGGCCTTCCAAACGTGGGCTACCTAAAATATTTAAAATAATTTTTAAAGATGTATTTGGCTGACTCTATATGTATTGTTAGGGTCTGTTGGCCCTAGGTATTAAGTCTAAGCATCTAGAACCTTCCTAGGTGGCATAAAATTTCCTATTTAAGAAAGGCCCAAACATTGTCTAGAGTAGCTCTGGATGATAGCTTGTAGCACTATCTTGTAGATTACTGTAATGAAGGTGCCCATTTGGGTTAGCATATTGTAATTGAGAATTCCATAATTACACATTTGTGGCAATAATAAGAAGTCCATATTTTTTTCTCACATTTTTTTGTGTTTTTTTGTTTCAATTATGGCTTATGGTATCAAGGCAAGCACCCTTCGTCAAGTGGTATCAAAGCTAAGTTTCTTGAGTGTGTGGATAGATCATTGATTTTGAGGTAGTTCACACCAGGACCATGGTTTAGGTTGAGCATGTACATAGATCACCAATTGTGAGATAGTTTATACTAGGGTTTCAACAAAAGCACAAAAATGTCTCCATGAAGAGAGTGTAGTGGAAGAGTCAAAGTTGTTACCCCCAAGGACTTTAGAACCCTCCAAAGGAAAATGTAAGAAATGGAAGAAGATATTTGTAGAGGAATGAATATTGCCATAGGAGATTATGAAAGTGGGGATGAAAGAGAAGAAGAAGGAAATGTAGACCCAGATGTAGTAGAGGAAGTTCTTAACCTAGAGGAGGCGATGATTTTTAGGGCCATTTCTAGTATTGGAAAAAGACCTAAGTTTGATATTCCCACATTTTTGGGATATCTTAGCCTAGAGGAATTAATTGACTAGATCAATCAATTGGAAGAGTACTTAGAATATGAAGATATTGAAGATCTAGATAGTGTCAAGTTTCCAAAGGCCACACTAAAGGGTCATGCAAAGATATGGTGGTAGTAGATCTAGTTGGATCAAAATAAAAGGGGAAAGGACAAAATCACTAGATGGGATCAGATGGTAGCTAAAATGAAGTGATAGTTCATTCTCATAGATTATGAGATTGATCTATTTAATAAAATGCAAGGGTTGAAGCAAGCGGAAAAATCTATTCAAGAGTATACCAAAGAGTTCTACCGAGTTCTCATTAGAACCAACCATGTAGAAGCTGATAAGGAGAAAGCTTCCCATTATCTTAATGGGTTATAGCCAATCATTCAAGATGAGAAGAGTCTTGTTTGAGTGATGAGTATTGAGAAGGCATACCAATTTTCCCTAAGGGTTGAGGAGAAACTAAGCAAGAAGTTTGATAACAAGAATAGTGGAAAAGGTCATGGTGGAAGATCTAGCAGATGATCTTATGGAGGTCATAATGATGATTAGAAGGACAAGGATAAGGCTAGAAGTAGTAGTCAAAACTAGAGGAGAAATAATTCCAATCATTTCCATGATCAAAACAATAGAGATCAAAGAGGAAGAGGTAGAGGACAAGGATCAGGAAGAGGAGGCTTTTGTGGGAAATATTTTCATTGTAGAGATGAAGAACATAGAGCATTTGAATATTCCCAATGCCAAGGAGGGATAGATTGAAGAAAAAAAGGCCAGGCCAGAGTTGCACATGTTGATGAAAATGTTAGATCATCGCATTTTGAAGATGTTGAAAAAGGAGAAGTCCTAGTTAATAGAAGAGTCATGTTGAGTGGTGAGAAAGAACCTGATAAAAGAAGAAGTTTTTTTTGCACAAGGTAGAGATGTGAAGATAAATGTTGTGATGTGATCATTGATGGCTATCCTTGAATGGCCTACTCTAAGGAATGTGGCATGGATAAGATATTTTCATGGATTGGCAAGTTTTTACAAAAAGTTCATAAGAGGTTTTAGCAGTATTTGTGGACCTTTGATTGAAATAATGAGAGGGGATAAAAAAGAATTTAAGTGGACTATAGGAGCAGATAAGAGTTTTAATCTATTGAAACAAAAAGTTATTGAGTAGCCTATTTTAGCACTTCCTAATTTTAACAAGGTGTTTCAAGTAAATTGTGATGCTAGTGGTACTACAAAAGGAGTTATTTTGAACTAGGAAGGTAGACTTGTTGCTTATTTTAGTGAGAAATTGAATGATGCAAAAATAAAATATTTTGTTTATGATCAAAAATTTTATGCTATAGTTCAAGCATTGAAGAAGTGGAGACACTATATTCTTCCTAAGGAGTTTGTTTTGTATATTGATCATCAGGCTTTGCAATATTTGAATAGTCAAGGAAAATTGAACCTAAGGCATTTAAAGTGGGTTGAGTTTTTGTAGAGTTATACATTTGTTTTGAAACACAAGAGTGGGAAGTCTAATAGAGTTTCAGATGCACTTAGTAGAAGACAACTTTTACTAATAGAAATGTAGATAGAGGTGGTTGGCTTCAAAGAACTCAATACTTTATATCTAGATGATACTGATTTTGGTGAAGCATGGAAATCTTGTACAAAACTTATTACACTAGACAAGACAAAGTGGTTGGATTTTATGATCCAAGATAGCGTGTTGTTCAAAAGAAGTCAGTTGTGCATTCCTAGAAGTTTAATGAGAGAGAATCTCATCAAAGAGAAGCATAGTGGAGAATTGGTTAGATATTTTGGTAGAGCTAAAACCCTGGCTTTGGTTGCTAAGAATTATTACTAGCCATAGATGTAGCAATATGTAAAGAATTTTTTATAAAGCTACAGAGCATGTCAGATGGAAAAAGGAGTGAAGCAAAATATGGGGTTGTATTAGCCATTACCTATACCAGAGAAATCATGGGAGGATGTCAGCATGGATTTTGTTCTTGGATTACCAAGGATACAATGAGGGCATGATTCTTATTTTGTGGTGGTTGATAGGTTTTCAAATATGGCACATTTTATTCCTTCCAAGAAGACTAGTGACATTGTTCATGTGGCAAAAAAATAATTTAGGAAAGTGATGAGACTACATGGTCTACCCAAGAGTATAGTTTCAGATTGAGATACCAAATTTGTTGGGTATTTCCAATGTGCATTATGGAAGAAATTGAAGATAGAGTTGAATTCAGTTCATCACATCATCAACAAACTAATGGTCAAACAAAAGTTGTGAATCGTAGTTTGGGAAATTTGCTAACATGTTTGCTTGGAAACAAGCCAAAATCATGGGTTATGATTTTACCATAGGTGGAATTTGCATATAATAATTCTATCAATAGGAGTATTGATAAATCACCATTCCAGATTGTATGTGGGAGTAGTCACAAAAATACTTCTGAATTGAGGTAGTTGGATAAAGGAAAGATAAGTAATGTTGAGATAGAACATTTTGTTGAACATTTGAAGAACATCCATTAGGAGGTGAGGAAGCACATTATAAAAATGAATACACAATAAAAGGCTAAGGTAGATGTAAAAAGAAGGTATGAGGAATTTTAGATTGGAGATGAAGTCATGGTTCATTTGAGAAAGGAGCATTTTTTAGTGGGCACATATAATAAGCTGAAGATGAAGAAGTTTGGACCATGCAAGATACTAAAAAGGCATGATTTTAGAAATGCTTATGAAGTGGAGTTGTTTTTTATATTGAATATTTCACCATTATTTAACATTTCAAATTTGATAGAGTATTATGAAGGAGGTGATGGAGATCAAGTTGAAAAAGCACAGTGGAGTATTCCAACAGCTAGTTCAGCTATAAAGTAGATTGAGGAGATACTGGACAGTCATTTTCGAAAAAGAACAAAGATCAAAACTTATGAGGAATATCTGGTCAAATGGAAAGGGAGGCCAGTAGAGGATTCATCATGGCTAGCAAGGGAGGAGGTTAATTGTCTAGGTTTTCCTCACAACACCTGAGATGTGATGGAGTCACTTCTCAAATTACCCTAGGTGACTGATGCGGGAGCATCCTGGGTGTAAGAGAAATCTTGCATCACCCAAAAATATTTTATTTTTAGTCTTTTCTATTTTAATAAGGACTAGTAGATAGGGTGGTTACTATTTATGGGAAGCTACTATTTTTAGTAAGTTTTTCATATGAGCTTGGAATGTTCTCATTTTCTATATGAAAGTTCATTTTAGAATTATAAGGCTACCATAAAAATTGCATTTCTCTAGCTTAAGTATCGGTGAAGTTATTGCAGATTTTTGATGGAAAAATTTGCAAAAAAATCTTCAGGCTAACCATTGGAGGCCTTAGAGTACCTAGTTGAGGTCTAAAAACTCAATAGAAGGGTACTTACGTAATTCCAAGCATGTAGATCAAGAGCTAGCATTTCTAAAAAGTGTTTACAATAGCTAATTGGAGCAATGACTCAAGATTTATGCCCTTCCAAAGTTGGGCTACCAAAAATATGTAAAATAATTGTCAAAGATGTATTTAGCTAACTCTATCTATAGTGTTAGGGTCTGTCAACCCTCGGTATTAAGTTTGAGCATCTAGAACCTTCCTGGGTGGCATAAAATTCCTTATTTAAGAAAGGCCTAAATATTATCTAAAGCAACTCTAGGTGACAATTTGCAACACTATCTTGTAGAATACTATAATGAAGGTGCCCATTTGGGTTAGCATATTGTAATTGAGAATTCTATAATTTTTCATTTGCAACGATAATAAGTCCATATTTTATTCTTGCAATTTTTGTTGCTTCTTTGTTTCTACTATGGTTTATGGTATTAAGGGGAGCACCCTTCATCAAAGGATCTAGAGAAAAAAAATGAAACTCTTTAAATAGAAAATATCTTAACCTAGATCAATGTATGAATGAATGCATGTGCAAGAGAAAGGAAGAGAATGAGAAGTGTATGTATGTTAACAACAAGTAATATACAAGTAAAGGATCATGATTGGATTAGAAGTCAATGAAAGGGTTGTGTTATCAATTAATAGAGAAAGTGACCTATTTATAGTAGTAAAGCGAAAGTGAAAGACAAGTTTATCAGATTATAGGATAGGATCAGTTAGCAAAGAGATGACTCAAAATAATCTTACAAAGCATACCGAGAGTTACGTACTAAATTAGTTCTAATTGACTTGAATCAAGGTAAATTTCTTAACAAGGTGGTCTTAATGGATATTTCTAAATCTCCTAACAGATTCCTTACCTTTATGTAAGTATTAAATCCTCTAACAAGGTGATACCTAGTAGTCTCTTAATCTTTTAATAGGACAATCACCTCACAGGGTAGATCATATTTTATGATCAAATATTGTAACCATAATAGGTTAAATTTATTACTACAATAGTGAAGATTTGTGTGTGTCATCCCAACCTTAGTTTTACCTTCACCTTGGAGGGTTTATGGGTAACAAATATTATGTTATGTGTTTATTTTCATGCATGAGATAGATCACATTTACATGTTACAGTAAATTTACATTACAAGTTTTACATGCAAAATTTTACTGATAGATGTGAATGAATTGGTGAAAATTTTAAAGTTTTTAAGATTCTAATTCACCCCCACCCCCCCAGTATCATGTTTATCCTATTTATACCTCCATCAATCAATATTTGGTATCATAGCATTGATTCTCTAAGAAAATCTTAAACACTTGGAGATTAGATCTCGGAGATGGAGGATTTCAAACTAGACAAGGTTATTGACAATCGAGGGGATTGACATCCAACTCATATTGCAAAAACTTGAGAAAGAAATACAACATGTAAAGGATTCCCTAAAAAGGATAAAGGAAATTTTCATCTAGAAAATAATAATAAATCTTATGAAGAAGTTGAAACTAAAGGATTATTTGAGTCAATTAATCCAAATGACAAAACATCTATAGATCTACTTGAAAAGAACAAACTCTTGAATGAAAAAAATAAGAGGACTAAAAAGAGAACATGAAATCCAATCAATAAGACTATGAAGTGATTAAACAAAAGAAAAAAATTGAAGAAGATAAGACTATGGTTGAAGAAGACAAAAGGGTAATGGCTACCAGACTTGAAGAAAGGATATCAAATGTGCAAAAACTCACAAACACACAAGTAGACATGATGAATCAACAAATGCTTGCAAATTAGGAATTGAATCACAAGGATGTAGAAATAGAAAATAGAAAATCATAGAAGGACATAATGAAGAATGAACTAAAAAATGAGAAGGAATCTATGGAGAGATTCAACAAACCTAAAGAGGTAATGAAGTACTTTGAAGAACTTATGAATTCATCTAGTTGTTCTTACGGGTCAGGACATTTGTGCACTAAGCAAGGAGAATCATACAAGAATGGAGAACTAAGGAATGAAAAATCAAAGGATAAACCAAAATGCTATCACTATGGAAAACTTGTTCATACTACAAATATTTAATGAAGAAAACATGGTATGCAAAATTCTAAACCAAAGTTTACTAATTACTATTTTTACTACAAGAAACAAGGACATAAATGCTTGAGTGTAGGTCAAGATTGAGTAATGTATCAACTACACCTAGATTTTAAGGATATTGCTATAATTGTTAGAAGTATGGGCATAGAGTATATGAATACAGATCTTAGAAAAAACCTTACTTGAAAGACCAAAGGAGGAATTATGCACCTAACAATGCATACTCCAAATTTAACAAGTTTGGACATCTAAGGAATAATTGCAATACTTGATCTAAGGAAGAATTGCAAGACTCAAGTACATTCATCAAATCAGACAACAGGCAGAGGCAAAGGTAAAGTAGACATTGATAAAGCTAGGAAGGAAATGAATAAAAAATGGAAAAAGAGAGCAAAAGATGGAACTAGTCAAGTAAATGGATTTGAGCTCACCCAATCCAATGGAGAAGGTGATCATGTCATCTCAAACTAAGCAAAGAGAGGTATGTATGGAACTTTATACTTAATTGGTATATCATACATCAATTCCTTACATTTAAATGTGCCAAAAGATTATATCTACATATATAAAGATGTATAAGAACATAATCATAAAATATTGTTGAGCATTAGTATAATTGTATATATTGACTAAGCATTACAACATAGATTGAGCACTTTAGAAGTGGAATTGTAAAGACTGAATCAAATGGTAGAGACCAAGTGATATGGAAAAGACCAAGTTATAAAGAAAAGACCTAGTCAAAAGGCATCAATATAGACCGAGATAGCTAGCTTCCACCTAACTAAGTACACAACATTAATGGAGACCCTAAATTGACCAAAAGAATTTATATATCAAATTTCAAAGACATTATCTCATACCTTACATAAAAAT
The DNA here is from genome assembly GCA_028749045.1 of Cupressus sempervirens. Classification (NCBI taxonomy): domain Eukaryota; kingdom Viridiplantae; phylum Streptophyta; class Pinopsida; order Cupressales; family Cupressaceae; genus Cupressus; species Cupressus sempervirens. Next base: position 300,616,053 of record CM053783.1, read on the forward strand.
TTCAAGAGTACAAAGTGATGGCAATTTGAGTGATCAGCAAAATATTTATAAAGTGATTTGGATAAGAAGCATGAACAAGTAAAGATCTAAACTATGTTGAGTAGCTCAGAAAGAAAAGGAGGAACTTCAAATCCTAACAATGAATATTGCAACTTCATCAACCACTAGAATGAGCAAAGAGGTTAGTAGAATTCAGCCGGTAAAGAGTAACGCTTGTCCTCCACCAAAGTTTCAAGTTATTCCAAAGATTGCAATAAAAGGAGATTCAATTAGTTTCCTATCTTTAATATCACATAAAATTATTATGATCTTAATGCTAGAAACTACTACATGTGTAAAATTAGAGAAGCATATGAGAAGTTGTGCAATGAAGGTATCTTGAATGATGAATTCAAAGTTGTTGAAAGGAAATAGTTAACATGTGCACTAGAATTCCCACTCAATTTCAAGATTGAATAGATAAAATTTGTTCTAATCATAATCCATGACATGAAGTATTGTTTATAGAATGTACCAATAGAAATCATGAAGAAATTGATTCATAGGGTTATAGGCTATCCAACCCTAGACAAGAAGAAAACCATGTGATTCCTAAGTCATGAAGAAATTGAGGCAAACATAGGAGGAGAGTAGAATGGATGAGGTCTATCCATTACAAACATTTATGATCCACTAATTGAATTTATAGTGAGTTTTAAAGCTCACAAATTATACTAGTCAAGCAAATTAAATAGTGTGCCATGTATGGTTGTGGATCAAGCATGGAAGACAATGATGAAGGATCACAAATATGATCTTGTCAAGATACAAAGACTACAATTAGAAAAGAATATATCATCTATAAGGAAAGAAAAGAACTTATTTTGTAATTTTGGATCCCTCATTATGTGTATTTTCTTTTATATCCAAAAGAATTTTCCTAGTGTTGGTAATTTTTTTTGGGAATAAGACAATCTAGTGACTAGACAGATTAATGAGTACACATTACTCAATTAGGAGAAATTTTTTAGAATGTAATGGATGCTCACTTTGATGAATTTATGAAAATAATGAGGTTGAGGATGAGGATACCAGAAGAATTAGTTGTGAGATATTATAGTAACATATGTTTTCTTGTAGACACGGACAACACTTTTGTGCAGGTAGTAAGGTTGAGGAAGGCTTGGTTACAAAGTTTTGACTATGAAGTAGGTGTTTGAAATACAATATGGAAAGTAAGCTCTACAAGGAGGTGAATCATTCCTTCAAAACTTTAACAATAAATTCATTCACCACACATCCATCTCATAATTTTGCATGTAAACTAAAATAGCTAGCTAAACATATTCATCTATAGTATGAAAGAAAAAAAACATTCAACACATGTATGACACAAGATATTTTGTTACCCAAAACCCTCCAATGAGAAGGTAAAACTAGGGTGGATATGACACCCAAAAATATCCACTACTGTAGTAATAAAGTGTATCCAATGAAGGTTACAATGTTTGACTATGAAACATGATCTACCCTGTGAAAGGTCTTCCTTGTTAAAGGCTTACAAGATTGTTAGATCTTACCCTATTAAAGGATTTCAACACCCTATTATAAGTGTGCCTGGTAAAAGGACTTTAAATTACAATTAAGTAAGAACCTTGTTAAAGGATTTACAATAGCTTGTTAAGACTACTCTATTAAGAGATTTAACTTATTCACCTACTAGAATGTCTCAGCAATGATCGTGTGTTTAGCACTATATTGCTAGACAATAGATCACCTCCTTCCTGATGTGTTCTTAATCCTCACTGATTAGATGTATCTCTTATGTCCTCTAACTTCTTCCCTCTATTCTCCTTTAACTAATTTTGAAATGTATCTCAATTCACCATACCTTAGTCACCATGAATGCTCTATTTGTGCATGAAAACTACTATTTTTTCTCCTTCCACACAACTCATAAAAATTTTAGAGTTTTTCCTCCTTAAGAAGACTTAAGTGACTTAGCATTAAGTATGAATCAATAATATTGATTCACCCATATTGCCACTTAATCCTTCCCTTTTTTTGATTGGTTGTATGTACTACATATGGATCCTCAATAAAAATTCATCCTTATCATCTATGATCTCAAAACAATCCTCAAGTTAGCTCCTAAATAGTTTACATAGTAGTTTGTGCCATTACAAACAACTATGTCAAAACTGTATTAATAGCACTTGAAGTTTTTGATACTTAGCATCCACTATCTCTTCAATGTTGTAACTCGACCTCTGACTCAACATCCACTAGTCACTCAGCATCTAAATGACTTGACACTTACTATCTTCTCAACAAATGAGTGACTCAGCACTTACTAGTTACTCAACATATATTGTATAACTTTTGCTTGGCATATATTATCTTACAACTTGTGCTAGGCATACATTATTTGTCTAACATGAACTAAGTAAATGATTAAGTATATTATCACTCATATGTCAAAACAAATATGAGATTCACAATCTCCCCCTTTGAAATGAGTGGCAAAATACTTGGTCATGCATGAATAACCTTAGCCTTTCAAGCATAACTCAGATAATATCCATTTAGTATTTGTCTTACATACAAAATTTCAAAAGCTCAAAATTTTGCAAAACTTATGACTCATTAGTAATAGCTCAAAAGTCAATAACTCCCCCTGAGTTGATTATTCTATTCTAAACTAAAATTGAATACTCCTATCAAGTGGATCTATTACACTAACTCTCTTTCTTCATTTTTGTTTCTACAAAGGCAAGTTCCTGGTGCACTATCTCCATGTGTGGGGTCAACATGGACTAGATACTAATTAGTTTAGCCCAAATGTTTGCATATTGAGCATGTAGGGCTACCAACTAACCTTAGGGCTACCAAATAACCTTAGGAATTCATCAAATTCCTAAAGTTATTTTGACATTGTACTAGATTTTTTAGTAGAGTAGTACTTATTAGCTTCATATCTCCTTATAGAGTATCAATATGGTGCTACACTTCTTGTGTGAACATAGTTGTATCACAAAACTTGGTGTAAAGAGAGAAAATTTTCTCTAATATTTTCTTCACAGCCTCAATCTTGGTTTGAAATTCAACCTAGTGTAGTGCAATGGCACTAGATATCTATTCATCCACCTTGGTTTGAAATTTCTTCTCAGACCATTCCAATAATTTAAGATTGGTATCTAGGTCTTCATCATTGATTTTCTCTACAATATTTTCCAACTGCTCAATGATGGGCTTGGCTTCATTAGGTGCAGGGAGGTTGAGTGTATCAAGAAATATGTCATTGATGCCATGAAGTGCTTATTTCTTCCTGTGCTCCCTTCTAAGAAATTCTTGTTGTTTCTTCCCTTCTAGAGCATCCTGCAATATGCTCATCTGCTCTATTGTGATTATAATAAGATCATACTTTGGTAACTCAATCACCTCATCTAAGTTGATGTCACCATAGGATGTAACATCATCAACCTTAGTATGCTCATCTTCTCTATTGTGATTATAGTAAGATAATACTTTGGTAAACTAATCACCTCATCTAAGTTGATCTCACCATAGGATGTAACCACATCAACCTTATATGTGCTAGGACTTGGCATTGATGCTTGCAAAGGTGTAGCTTTAGTACTCAGCCTATGAAGTGCTTGACTAAGAGTAGGAATTGTAGTGTCTAGTAAGGTAAGTAGTGTTTTTATTGCTATTACTTCCTCTAGCTTTGTAGTCAAGACTGAATATTTAGTCCTATCCTTCTCCTTCTCTTTGATCTCTTCTCCACCTTGTGCTTGTGGTGTAGGTGCGGGACTAGCTTCCTAGCCTATTTGAATTGGTGTCCTTTCTTTTTCAATTCTTATAATTATAGGTACCTTGGTGTTGATATGTGAAGGAATGATGTCCTTACTATGGTATATTACCATATGCATGGTAGGTTGTACCTTTGTAGATTGAGAGGGGGCACTTGATAATGCTTGAGTTTTCTCCCCTGTAGATGCCAATTCTACATTCTCAATATTATCCACACTCACCAACATAGGATGATTGTATAATTATGCCTTGGTGGTGGAATTGGTCAGTATCTTCTACATATCCTCCTCTATTAGGGGATTTGATGCAGGAGCATCCAGAGGTATAAGGGCAATCCTGTGTCACCCAAAAAACTGTACTTAGACTTAGTTTCTATTTTATGTCTTTACATTTTTGGATACCCATTTGGCTCAAATAAAGGTTCCAACTCTCATAGTTCAACTATCAGTGCATTTGAAAATCCCGAAAAAATAGGAGCATGCAATTTGACCATCATTTTGGTGACCTAGAAGGTGTGACTTGGCTAGATGAATGTAATCGAGATTTAGAGCATTCCAGAAAAAGAATCAGGTCAAAAGGCCCCACGGTTTGAAAGTTATTGCAGTTTTTCGAGTTTTGGAGACCCCCTAAGAATGCTTCAAAGTCAGATTTGGGGCATTAAATGACCTTGAAAAGGGTCAAAAAATGGGGGACGAGTGAAGCTTGTCCATAGGGCTATAGAGCGCTTCGAGAGCTTTCTGAAAATGTAAACGGTTCGTCAATCGGAGTTACGGTTCAAAAGTTATGCCTCCCGAAAGTTCGGCTACTGTTTCTGGATTCTTCTAGAATTGCACCGACTTCTAACACAGCTTCCGAAACCTTCTATTTTGCCGGTGGATGCCTACTAGCACTTTCTAGAATGTACTCCTAGTCCTTAACCCTTCGGGGTCTATTTAAGGAGATTTCTGGCATTGTAAAAGGCAGTTCGGATTGGAGCTTGAGAGGAGGTGCTAAAAGGAGAAATATTCTCCAAATTTATGCTATTGTAAGCCCGCAGGGCATGTATTGAGTTTATTTTCTCTGCACTGTTTGTACCAGCTTATTTTCTCAGTTAATATAATTTCCCCTTTCTATTGTGTCTATTCTGGTTGTTGGGTTGTGTCCCCATCAAGTGGTATCAGAGCGGGTTTTCCTGAGTGTGTAGACAGAGCGCCGACTGTGAGGCAGTTTGCACCAGGACTGTGTGGTTGTGGGTTCGAGTTAGAAGATGCCTCCATGAAGAGAGTGTGGTGGAAGGGCCAGAGCTGTTGATCCTGAGGAGGTTAGAGCCCTCCAGAGATAGGTACAAGCATTGCAAGAAGAGCTTCGTAAAGGAGCAAATATTGCCGCAGATGACAATAGTGAGGATGAAAATGAAGAGGAAGTAATGGAAGTTGACGGGGAAGTTCTGAATCCTGTAGAGGAAAGGCTTTTTAGGGCCATTTCTAGGTTTGGGAAAAGACCTACAATTGAAGTGGGTATATTTTCGAGAAATTTGAAACCAGATGAGTTGATCGATTGGATCAATGAACTGGACGAATACTTTGAATATGAGGATATAAGGGACCCAGATAGGGTTAAGTTTGCAAAGGCCAAACTAAAAGGCCATGCCAAAATCTGGTGGCAAGAGATTCAACTGGAAAGACTTAGAAGAGGAAAGGAGAAGATCACAAGATGGGATCGCATGGTGGACAAATTGAAGAAGCAGTTCATTCTTGTGGACTACGAGCTTGATCTATTTAAGAAGATGCATGGGTTAAAGCAAGCAGGAAGATCAGTCCAAGAATATACAGAGGAGTTTTACCGACTCCTGATTAGAGCGGGGCATGCAGAAGCAAATAAGGAGAAGGTTGCTCGTTATATCAGTGGGTTACGACCTAGCATCCAGGAAGAACTAAGTCTGGTAAGAATGACCAGCGTTGAAGAAGCATACCAGTTTGCCCTACGAGTTGAAGAGAAGCTGAGTAAAAGGTTTGAAGGAAGACAAAGAGGGCGCGGTCAAGGAGGAAGGGGAACCGGTAGATCATCTGGAGGCCGCAATGAAACTCAAAAGAAAAATGAAGATGAGGGTACTAGCAGGAACCAGAGGAATGAGGGTTTCAACCGCTCCCGTGATCAAGACTTTGGAAATCAAAGAGGAAGAGGTAGAGGACGTGGGGAGGGAAGAGGAGGCTTCCGTGGTACTTGTTTCCATTGCAATGAAGAAGGTCATCGTGCCTTTGAATGCCCTCAATGACAAGGAAGGATAGATAGGAGAACTGAGGGCCAAGCTAGGGTTGCTCATGTGGATGAGGATGCGCAATCATCACATTTAGAGGATGCAGAAAGAGGAGAGACCTTGGTAAATGAAAGAGTCCTACTAAGTGGCGAGAATGAACCAGGACAACGGAGGAGTTTGTTTCGTACTAGATGCAAGTGTGAGGATAAATGTTGTGATGTGATCATTGATGGTGGTAGCACTGATAACCTGGTATCAGAAGAGATGGTCTCTAAGCTGAAGCTCAAGAGGGAGAAACATCCCCAGCCCTATCGGATTTCTTGGGTAAAAGATGATCATAAGGTCCTGGTAAGTGAACAATGTTTAGTAAAATTCAAAATTGGGAGTTACCATGATGAGGTTCTCTGTGATGTTATTTCGATGGATGTTTGCCATCTATTGTTGGGTAGACCATGGCAGTTTGATAGACATGCAATACATGATGGACATGCAAACACATACTCTCTGATAAAGGATGGAGTTCGCCACAAATTGAAGCCCATGAAAAAGGAAGGTGAAAAGGTATGTAGCAGTGCTAGGATTTGTCTTGTTGATGGAAGGAAGTTTTTAGATGGCATGAAACATCAGCGTATGTGCTATGCTTTGATTCCTAGGAAAGATAAAGAAGGTAGTAGTGAAATACCATTTGAAGTTTCAGATTTACTAGGAGAATTTGGAGATATTATCTCTGATAATGTTCCAGATGGATTGCCACCAGTAAGGCAAATCAGTCATCAGATAGATCTGATTCCAGGAGCTAGTTTGCCTAACAAGGCTGCTCACAGGATGACTCCTACTGAAACAGAGGAGCTAAATAGACAGGTTCAGGAGCTGTTGAGGAAGGGCTTGATTCGAGAGAGCCTGAGTCCATGTGCAGTACCTGCAGTACTCACACCAAAAAAGGATGGAGAGTGGAGGATGTGTACAGATTCTCGATCTATAAATAGGATAACCATCAAGTACCGGTTTCCTTTACCAAGGATGGATGATCTTATGGACTGCTTGAGTGGAGCTCAGTACTTCACAAAGATAGATCTGAAGAGTGGCTATCATCAGATACGGATTCGAGAAGGAGATGAGTGGAAAATAGCCTTCAAGACCAAGGAGGGTCTTTATGAGTGGTTAGTCATGCCCTTTGGATTGACGAACGCCCCAAGCACCTTCATGCGGCTCATGAATGAGGTACTTAAGAAGTTCTTGGGAAAATTTGTTATTGTCTATTTGGATGATATTTTAATTTTCAGCAAGACTTTGGAAGAACATTTACTGCATATTCGTAGTGTCCTTGAAAGGCTAAGGGAAGAGAAACTGTTAATTAATCTAAAGAAGTGTGTCTTTGCAAAAAGGGAGTTAGTCTATTTGGGATTTGTTATATCACCTGAAGGTCTCAAAATGGATCCAGAGAAGGTAAAAGCCATCTTGGAATGGCCTACTCCAAGGTCTGCTACTGAGGTAAGATCATTTCATGGTCTGGTTAGTTTTTACAGAAAGTTTATTAAGAATTTCAGTGGCATATGTGCACCTCTAACTGATACAATAAGAGGGGATAAAAAAGAGTTCAAATGGACTACAGCAGCTGCAAGAAGTTTTGAATTGCTGAAGAAGAAGGTGACTGAACAGCCTGTGTTGGCACTTCCAAATTTTAGAAAAGTATTCCAGGTGGATTGTGATGCTAGTGGTAGTGCTATTGGGGCTGTATTAAGCCAAGAAGGTAAGCCTATTGCATATTTTAGTGAAAAATTGAATGATGCAAAAAAGAAGTATTATGTTTATGATCAAGAGTTCTATGCAATAGTTCAGGCCTTAAAGAAATGGAGGCATTATTTATTGCCAAAGGAATTTGTTTTGTATACTGATCATCAGGCATTACAGTACCTAAATAGCCAAGGTAAATTGAATCAGAGGCATATGAAGTGGGTAGAATTCTTGCAGAGTTATACATTTGTGTTGAAGCATAGAAGTGGAAAATCTAACAGGGTTGCAGATGCATTAAGTAGGAGACAGTTGTTGCTTACAACAATGCAGGTTGAAGTAGTTGGGTTTGATGAACTCAAGAATTTGTACCCTGAGGATCCTAATTTTGCTGAAGCATGGAAAGCTTGTAAAGAACCTGTTGCTGTAGATAGAACCAAGTGGTTAGACTATTTGATTCAGGATGGCATGTTATTCAAAGGTAGTCAATTGTGCATTCCAAGGAGTTCCATGAGGGAAAATCTGATTAAGGAGAAACACAGTGGAGGGATGGCAGGACATTTTGGTCGGGATAAGACCATTGCCATTCTTAGAGAACATTATTTTTGGCCTCAAATTACACAGGATGTGAAGAAGTTTGTACAGAATTGCCAGGTTTGTCAAGTTGCCAAGGGGTTTAGTCAAAATACTGGCCTATATCAGCCATTGCCTATTCCATCAAGGCCATGGGAGGACATAAGTATGGATTTTGTTCTTGGATTGCCAAGGACACAAAGGGGTAATGACTCAGTATTCGTGGTGGTTGATAGGTTCTCCAAAATGGCACATTTCATTCCATGCCACAAAACTCATGATGCTGTCCATATTGCAGACTTGTTTTTCAAAGAGGTGGTAAGACTACATGGTCTTCCAAGGAGTATAGTTTCTGACCGAGATACTAAATTTATGGGGTATTTCTGGAGGACATTGTGGAAGAATTTGAGAACAGACTTGAAATTCAGTTCCACACATCACCCACAGACTGATGGCCAAATAGAAGTGGTAAATAGAAGTCTGGGCAATTTGCTGAGATGTTTAGTTGGAGATAAGCCCAAGGGATGGGATTTGATTCTACCACAGGCAGAGTTTGCTTACAATAACTCTGTAAATAGGAGTACTGGAAAATCACCATTTCAAATTGTATATGGAAATAGCCCAAGGACTGCACCAGAATTGAGGAAGATAGAACAAGGGGAGAGAACAAGTGTTGAAGCTGAAGAATTTGCTGAACACATCAAGCGTCTACATGAGGAGGTTCAGGCACACATTATCAAGATGAATCAAGAGTATAAAGCTAGGGCTGATGCAAGGAGAAGACATAAGGAATTCCAAGTAGGGGATCTTGTCATGGTGCACTTCCGAAAAGAAAGATTTCCAGTTGGTACCTACAACAAGCTAAAAATGAAGAAATTTGGCCCCTGCAAGGTTTTGAAGAAACATAACTCAGGAAATGCATATGAGGTGGAGCTGCCAGATGGTATTCACATTTCTCCCATTTTCAACATTGCAGATTTAACAGAGTATCATGATGATGGTGCAGATGAGGAGCTGGTTTTAGAGCCATGTCCAATTCCTGCTTCTAAGAAGGAGGAGATAGAAGACATTCTAGATCATCGTGTGGGTAGGAGTACCAGAAACAGGCAGTATGAAGAGTATTTGGTCAAATGGAAAGGACGACCGATCGAAGACTCAACTTGGATTTCAGCAGCTGAGGTTTCCCATTTGGGATTTCCTCTACCATCCATAAAGTGACAGGGTCACTTTTCAATCTACCCTGGGTGTCTGATGCAGGAGCATCCAGAGGTATAAGGGCAATCCTGTGTCACCCAAAAAAATGTACTTAGACTTAGTTTCTATTTTATGTCTTTACATTTTTGGATACCCATTTGGCTCAAATAAAGGTTCCAACTCTCATAGTTCAACTATCAGTGCATTTGAAAATCCCGAAAAAATAGGAGCATGCAATTTGACCATCATTTTGGTGACCTAGAAGGTGTGACTTGGCTAGATGAATGTAATCGAGATTTAGAGCATTCCAGAAAAAGAATTAGGTCAAAAGGCCCCACGGTTTGAAAGTTATTACAGTTTTTTGAGTTTTGGAGACCCCCTAAGAATGCTTCAAAGTCAGATTTGGGGCATTAAATGACCTCAAAAAGGGTCAAAAAATGGGGACGAGTGAAGCTTGTCCATAGGGCTATAGAGCACTTCGAGAGCTTTCCGAAAATGTAAACGGTTCATCAATCGGAGTTACGGTTCAAAAGTTATGCCTCCCGAAAGTTCGGCTACCGTTTCTGGATTCTTCTAGAATTGCACCGACTTCTAACGCAGCTTCCGGAACCTTCTATTTTGTCGGTGGATGCCTACTAGCACTTTCTATAATGTACTCATAGTCCTTAACCCTCCAGGGTCTATTTAAGGAGATTTCTGGCATTGTAAAAGGCAGTTCGGATTGGAGCTTGAGAGGAGGTGCTAAAAGGAGAAATATTCTCCAAATTTATGCTATTGTAAGCCCGCAGGGCATGTATTGAGTTTATTTTCTCTGCACTGTTTGTACCAGCTTATTTTCTCAGTTAATATAATTTCCCCTTTCTATTGTGTCTATTCTGGTTGTTGGGTTGTGTCCCCATCAGGATTGATGTTTTGAATGGTGTTGTCAAACACATCCTTCACCTTTACTATATTTTCTTCAGGATTGGCACTCGGCATTTGTATGAATCAGACATTCTAATCTAGTTGTTTCGCTTCTTCAACTGTTGCCTCAGTAGTGCCTTCACCATGTACTTCCATCACAAGTTCATCATTTTTTTCTTTAACTACTACTTCCTCTATTTCTTCTTCACCTACTTCTTAAGGTGCTTGCTCAATAGCCTTTTGTCTTGTCAGCCCATAAATTACCTTTCATATTTGTGTCCTTTGCTAGATAATAGCTTCAATCTTTTTTCTATAAAATATTAAAAGCTTGGTACTTTGGAGAAAAAATTCCCTTGTACTTATCAATAGCTTTTCTCATCTCTAAATTGTCCAAATTTGGCATCACTCTTGCAAGGGTAGTCTATCTAATATTTCTCTCTATTGTGAGACTATATTTCCACCTTATCTCAACTCTATCATATAGGCTCTTTGGTAGAAAGTTAGCAATCTCAATTGGAGTCATCCTAAAAATTTCCATCATGGCATATATAGACTCTTCTACTTTATCCATATGTAACTTCCCAAGTTTATCAAACTCAACATGTGTGAATCCACTCAAATCAGCACTATTCTTAATATTTTTCACACAAATTATCCAAATCAAAAGAGATACAATGACTTACCACTTTGAATTGGCAATTATCATCTGACCCTATTCTCTTCTCATCTAATTTAGTTGGGGAAATGCACTTCTTCTTTGCTTCTACTTAGGTTCATCTATGTTTTTAGTTGTACTAGTTTTGTTTCCTTTATGCTTTTGAACCTCCTGACTCTTCTTGGCAATAGTTCTAGTGCTAGCCCTGGTAATAGGAACTATATGATTTTTTTGTGAAGATTTCACAACCTTTTTAGGTTTTCTTATTGTAGGCTTTCTTCTTTCCTCTTCTTTTATTCTATGGCAATAAGTGCTTCATTAGCTTCTTCTCCCTTGGCACCTTCATCAATTTGTGTTTCTTCTTCTCCTTGGTCCTCATTTTGACCCTATGTGATGACAAGTGGTGCTTGGGAAAGTGTATCTTCATTATCTTCTTCTTCTTCTTCATCTCCTTCTACCCCTTCACCAAATTATTCTTTGAATTTCTTCACAAGCTTGTTCTTTTTCCTTATCACAAAAGTTGTATTTAAATCCATTGTGATTTTTGACTTTGCTGCAACATAGTTTCCAAAAGTAGTAGCATCCTTATCTACTTCTTCTACTAGTAAAGTAGTGATGGCTACAAATGCCTCATCAACATTAATCTCATAAGGTAGTGGTCTGAGCCATCTAACCCTTGGAACAATAGCTTGAGCATATGTGAAATCAACATCAACTAGAAAATAGACATTATTAAAATGTTTCTCTACTAGTGATAATGGAGTCCTTTGTCTTTGTTTCATTGACTTCTTAAAGTCTTAAAAATAGCTAGTCATCACACTCTCAAAATAACTCCAAGTTTCTCTATAAATTTACTAATCTGTATTGTAATTGATATGTTAGTCTTCCAAGCTACTTTCCCAAATGTGGGAAAAGTATTCTGTACATAGAAAAATATACAAATTAGTATTGAACCAAATTTTCATTGTGTACTTTTTGTCTTCCTTATGGCTCCCAAGTTCTCAAATAACTGGTAGAGTTGTAACTCAACAAGATCATAAGAGTAGTCTTTCTTCACTATCTTGTAACCCAAATCCATAGCCATACATGGTACACTATTTAACCTATTTGATTGAAAGAACTTATATGCAATAATTCTTACTACAAAGCAATTAGGGGATCATAAATTGTGTTTATGGTCATTCCTATCTTGTTCCATAGTGCCCCTCTATTAATTTCAATTGTCTCTTTTGCATCATTCATCATTGTCTTATGTCTATCTAGGGTCGGATACCCTATCACTCTATGAATGATCCTCTTTTTGATTTTTATAGGGCCATCCTCCAACCATATAGAATTTTCATGAATTCTATGTTTGGAAAATCTAGGGCACAAGTTAACCCTTTTCTCTCTACAACCTTGAATTCTTCTTTTAATACTCTATTCTCATACAATTTTCCATATAACTCAATGTCTCCAATGCTTCCAACATTACAATTTTAGCAACACCTTACATCTTGTATCATCAAAACTTATTTTGGTATCATCAATAATGCACCAAATGAGTCTCCTTTATATGAAATGTTAGAAATTGTCTAGAAATGTAGTTGTTTGATCTTATTACTTATCAATTGAACATTCAAAACTTTTTTTCCTTCCTTAACCACTATAGAAGAATAACTAGACACCATAAAAACTAACTAAGGTTTGCAAAAATTCAAACATTGTAGCTCAATACATGATAAATACCTTTAAAATCTTATGACTAGTGTCAAGTAGCATTTGAATTTGGTTAAAAAATGCTTGAATCCTTCTTTCAAATTTTTCTTCATCTCTTTGTGCTCTCTCCACATTTGAATGATTGAAAATGAGTTAAAAATTGACCATATAGCCCTTAAAACTTCACAATAAATGTTTAGTGCTTACATAGCTATAAGATCGACTCTAATAGAAATTCTGACTCACTCAACTTCAATGTAATTTTCTTTGCACTTGGAAACCACTATGAGCTCAACCAACACTATCACCTTCAATTTCTCAACATCAACTAACTTTCACTCTGCAATTACAGTGAAACTTTTCATCCTCAATATCATCGTGAAAACTTATAGATTTCTTCTAAGTTCTAACCGGTACTTTGCATCTTACTTCATGCATAGATGATCTTTTCAAAACTTAATCCTTGGAACTAATGTATAATTGAACTTTGAAATATCAATCCCATACATACATCTTAATTTCCTAGTTGGGGATGGCATGATCACTTATTCCATTGGATGAAGTGATCCCATTTGAACTTGATGTGTTGCAATCTTCTTTCTTCTTCCCTGTCATATTCATGTTACTTTGATTTCTTTAACATCAACATTTATTTTTCCTTTATTGAACTCACTGCTAGGTTATTTTGACCTTGTTGGATAATTTATGCTTATGTGACCAATCTTCAAATAGCTAAAACATGTAGTTTGACTAAACCATATTTTGTAGTCACTTCTAAAATGTGTTCTAATGCAATTTTCAGCAACATTTCCATATTCTTGGCAATAGTGACAACTATACCTTGTATTATAATCCTAATTATAAGAGTTTACATTGTGCTTTACCTTTTTCTTCTTGTTTGATGACCACTTGGGCTTGGATTTGCACTCATATTCTCTATGCCCATACTTCTGAAAATTATAGAAGTATCCTTTGAATCTTTGTGTGCTTTTGGCCTTGGTTCAGAACTCATATGCCTGATGTCCTATCTTGTTGCACTTGTAGTAGTGACCCACAAAATTTTTCTTAGGATTCTAATTTGCAGTCTTGCTTCAGCAAACATTAGTAGTATGTCCTAATTTTCCACAATTATGACAAGTAGGTTTGTAGTTCCCACCATTGACATTCCTTTTTTCACCACTTTTAGATGATTTTCCTTCTTCAGTACTAGTGTAACCCAATCCATTAGTATCACTATTGGATCTATTGGAAGAATAAGAGGAGTAACTAAGAGGGGAGGGATGAATTAGTTACCACAAAAATAAATCCCAAATCCCTTAGATATCTATATAAATTAAAACTAAACTCAGTTGTAACTGGGTAAAAACTAAAATAGTTTGACATATGCTTAACATGAAAATCTTATGATATTATCTATGATTGATATTACATTAACTTAGTTGCAAATACATAAGATAAATAGCATGAACACAAGATTTTAACATGGAAACCCAATTTCAGAAAAACCATAGATTGCAACTAGTTACTAATTTTCACTCTTTTGAAGTGAGCCCTATTAGGAGCCAACCCTGTTAAAGGTTACAAAAAACACTATTAGGTTTGACCCTATTATAGGATTTAATCACCCTATTAGGAGTGGCCTTGTTAGAGGTCTTTAGATAATTCAATAAAAATGCCACCTCATTAGAGGATTTACAAATAGTTGTTAAGCCAACTCTATTAAGAGATTTAGATCACTACTACAATGGTTATAGAGTAACAAAGAGATGACCTAATTCCTCATGCAACTAAATTACTAATTACAGATCTCAATTTTGGCTTATATACGTCATCCTTCTTGATCAAATGTATCTTTGCATCTCAACAAGGATATTCTAGTTATCTTACTAATTCGCTTCCTCTAAGCATCATCAAATCTTCAATTATATTCCAAACATTCAATCCTCAACTTGATCTTATATTTATATCTTGCACATTTTCAAGTTAGCTTGAATATAACTTAGAATAATTAATATTCATCTTCTCAATTAGCTAGAACCAATAGACAATTGAATTGAACTCAATATACCATCCTTCTTTAGCCAAACTTGCTCAGTAGATACTAACTCAAAGTGATTTTCCTATTTTAACCAAGTGAGCTTGGTTAACACTTCATATATACATAGTTCCTTTGGTAACCAAGCGAGCTCCCTAAACACTAGTTTCATCCAACATTTCCTTCATTAATTAAGTGACCTCGATTGAAACTCAAATTTTGCAAATTTTCCTTTGTCATCCAAGTGAACTCGATAGACATGATCTTCTAAACTAGGAAAACTTTGGAATGCTCAGTAGACTCGGGAAACTATCTTCAATGCTCAAGTGAGCTTGGCGTACACTAACTGGAAATGATATGACATTTTGTGCAACATCAAAGACAATATGAAATTAATCAACTATTTCCAATATGATCTAGTAGATCTCATCAATTTCTTAATATACTTGATGGCTTCACTAGGTTTGTTGAAACATTCAACAAATTATTTTTCTCTTTTTAGATCATTTCTCAATTTTTCATTCTGCAACTTCAGTATTGTGATCTCAATATATTTTCCATTCAACTCATGATTTGCAATCATCATTTCATTCAATGTTTCAAATTGCATGTGAGCAATCATATTCACCTCTGATGGCTTCTCTTCCAGGCTATTGATTAGTATCCTTTTGTCATCTTCAATCATGACTTTATCTTCTTCAAGTTTCCTTTTCTGCTCAGTTACCTCACATAGCAATATTGATTGGACTTCTTTTTCTATTTTGAGATTTTTGACCTCTTTAGTTAGGGCTCCATTTTTTCATCGAATTTACAATTGCTACATCAAATTTACTTGTGTTTCCATCTATAAATAATCCATTAGTGTCAATATCTTGGCAATGTGTGTCATTCTCTTTAATATCTATCTCTTTTCTTCTTTTCAATGATTGTTTTAACTCATCTCTTGCTTTATTCAGCTAATGTAGGGCAAGTTTTATTTTAATCTTCTAGTTATCAATAATCTTTCCCAACTTGTAGACTTCCATCTTCAAGATCTTTCGTCAAAGCTACAAAGCTTTCCTTTCTAGACACCTTTTCTTTGATACCAATTGTTGGAAATAAAATAGGGAAATTCAACTTTGAGAAGGGGGGTGAATCAATTTTTTGAAACTTTAACCATGAATTCATTCACCACACATCCATCTCATAATTGTGCATATAAAATAAAATCGTTAGCTAAACATATTCATCCATAGTCATCCATAGTATGAAAGAAAGTAAAATTCAGCACATTTATGACACAAGATATTTGGTTACTTAGAAACTCTCCAATGAGAATGTAAAATAGGGGTGGGGATGACACCCAAAAATCTCCACTACTACAGTGATAAAGTGTATCCAATGAATGTTACAATGTTTCACCATTAAACTTGATCAATGCTATGAAAGGTCTTCTCTATTAAAGACTTACAAGGTGATTAGATCTTACCCTATTAAAGGATTTCAACACCCTATTAGAAGTGTGCCTCATAAAAGGACTTTAACTTACAATAAAGTAAGCACCTTATTAAAGGATTTACAATAGCCTATTGAGACTACTATGTTAAGAGATTTAACTAACTTGCCTATTAGAATGTCTCAGCAATGATTTTGTGGTTAGCACTCTGTTGCTAGATAATAGATCACCTCCTTCCTAATGTGTACTTGATCCTCACTAACAAAATATATCTCTTATGTCCTCTAACTCCTTTCCTCTATTCTCCTTTAACTAATTCTACAATGTATCTCAACTCACCATACCTTAGTCACCATGAATGCTCTATTTATGCATACAAACTACTCTCTTTTACCTTTCCACACACATTCATAAAAAGTATATGGATTTTCCTCCTTAAGAAGACCTAGGTGAATTAGGGTTATGTATGAATCAACTATTATGATTCACCCATATTGTCACTTAATCTTTTCCTTTTTCTAATTGGCTACATGTAGTGCATAGGGATCCTCAATAAAGATTTGTCCTTATCATCTAGGATTGCAAAATAATCCTCAAGTTAGTTCTTAAATAGTTCACATAGTAGTTTGTTCCATCGTAAACAACAATGTGAAAACTATATTACTTGGCACTTAAAGTGTCTGATGCTCAACATCCACTATCTCTTCAATGTTATAACTTAGCTTTTGAATGACTCAGCATCCACTGATCACTTGGCATCTAAATGACTTGACACTTAATAGTTACGTGGCATATATTGTATATCTTTTTCATGGTATATACTATTTGATAGCTTATATTCAACATACATTACTTGTTTGGCATGAACTAAGTAATTGACTTAAGTATATTGTCACTCATATGTCAAAACCAATCTAAGATTAATAGTAGGTAGTGATGGAGTAAGTGCAAACATAGAAGCATTGTTGAATAAAGAGATAG
Source organism: Cupressus sempervirens (assembly GCA_028749045.1). Taxonomy (NCBI): domain Eukaryota; kingdom Viridiplantae; phylum Streptophyta; class Pinopsida; order Cupressales; family Cupressaceae; genus Cupressus; species Cupressus sempervirens. Next base: position 300,633,286 of record CM053783.1, read on the forward strand.
ACAATAAGGTTAAACCTTTTGGGAGATATGAAGAAGATACAGTAAGAATAACTATAAATATCAAGATAGCTTCAAAGGAAAAGAAAAGGAAAAGAATGATTGAAGACCTAGAAGCAAAATTGAGCAGCTTAGGCAAGGTAAAGGAACCTTTACAATTGACACAAGGTCTTGGAGAAGATGAAGAAAAAGATAATGGCAATGAGGAAGATGAAGAAGTAGAAGGTGGAAATGGTAAATCCCTAGTTGTTGCCACTACACTAAGCAAGAAGGCTCAAGGAACCAAGAAGAAGCTAGTAGTGACACCTCTCTCTCCTCCACCACCAAACAAGCCAAGGACTAGGGTAGTTGCTAGTGGAAAGAAGTCTAGAAAGAAAAAGGTATTAGAAACTATAGAGCTTAGTACCCCTAAAATAAGATAAGGAGATTAGTTAGAGGACCAGCCATAAGGCACACAAAGTCCATTGAATAGGTATGTGTAGATTTGAGAAGATCTATATGATTATCCAGTTTTAGAATTATAAAATATGATAGATTGGATAATAATGATCAAACCAAACTTGAGGAGGCCATGGTAGAAATGATTGATAATTAGAAGCATGCCCCTAGAGAAATTGAGAAAAATATACCCAAAGATTTATTTGAGAGACTAGAAAGGATATGGCAGAAGATAGAAGTAGAAGGAAGAAAGATAAGGACTGACACATTAGTCAGAGTGATGCCTAATCTTTTCTAGGATCAACAAAATGCATTTTTGGAGTAGTACATGAGTAGTTTTTTTCCTAAATATAGAATGTTTTTTATCTTATAGAACAAAATAGAAGTTGTAGAATAGTATACTAAGTTGCTTTGGAAAAGCATTTTTAGTTTATCCACCAAAGGAGCAAACAAAGAGATAGACACTATAAACATAAAAGATGATTACAATAGTGGAGAAAGCTTAGGTGTACCAGTTCCACAAGGTAGTATGTCACCTATACATGTCAACACCCCTTACACTCTAGAGGCTGAGTAGTCAAAGCTCATTGATACATAGACAGATGGTGAGGAGAAAGAAACAAGTGTAAACAATAAGATTGTTTCAGCACCTCATATTGAGGAAAATAAAGAAATAAGTAAATTTGAACTGAGTGTAATCATTGTTGTCTCAAGCACAAATGTACAAGCATGACTGACTGGTGAAACTCCTTCACCAAATCTCAAAGTAGTTTCAAGAAACATCACTCCTTCACTAAGAAAAGGGAGATAAATAAAAGATATTTCACCAGATATTCAAGTTATTCTAGATGAAATATTTGAGATTCCATAATTAGACCTAGCAAATCTTACCTTGCAGAAAACCATTTTTCTACAAGAGGTTTTGGGAAAGAAGAAAAGACAAGAAGAGTTAAGAAGAGAGCTTAAGCTAAAGTAGGTACTATATGATGTAAAGCATATTTTTGTTGATTCTTTTGTTATTCAAAATTTTGATGAAGAAAAGTTAATCATCAACCAGCTTGTAAGTATAGTTGATCAACTTAATGCTAGTAATATGGAATCAAATAAAAAATTAATGGATTGGTCTACAAGAAGATTCAAGACCATGGTTGAGAAAAAAAGTCCCCATAACCATTGCCAAGTAGAAAGTGCAATTACAAGAACAAGTAGAAGTTATGATAGAACTAATATAGAAGGTACAACAATCTATTAGATGTGCTAATATTTACTAACAACACTTAGGAAAAAATAAATTAAATTCAAGCTGAGATGAAGAGATCCAGTAGTATTATTTCAGAATCAATAGGACCAAGTATTGGTCATTACAATAATTTAATAAATGCCCAAGGCACATTGGTCGAGCTTTACTCAGCTAGCAACATTATGAGATCCAAATTGATCTCTATTCAAAAAATGATGATACCTTATCAAAAGGTAACATAGAGAGCTAAAATTAGCCTAGGATATTATCATAGATGATCATAATCTCTCAGTTGCTAATAGTTTAGTTGATTTAGTTGCAAGATTATAATTGCATAATCATATTTTGGAGGTAGCAAAAGCCACATGGGATCTTGCACTATCCATGATTACCAAATTTCATAAGGAATTCATTGAAACATATGGATTACTTCCACCTATTCAACCCCAGCAACAATGACATAAAGTGTTCAAAAACAAGGGGACTAGATTTGAAAGGGGAAATAGATTTGAAATAGATTTTTCTATTCAATATTCATTGGCATAAGTCCTAGGACTTAGGGGGGAGCTCATTATTAGATTGTATTGTAAATATGTAAATAGGAAAAACTATTTTTTCTACTGATGTCAAAGGGGAAGATTGTTGGTATCTCTAACCATTGTTGTCTATTAGTGTCAATCATTTAGTCATTTATAAGGAAGAGTTAGATAGTCATCACTGTGACCGAGCTACTCTATATAGGTCGAGGCATAAGAAAGTATGTATAGAGCACTATAAGAGCCGAGTAATTTTACGGTCACCACATATTTTATTTATGAGTTGAGTTCAACAATGACCAAGATATTTTAAAGCATACAAGTGTCAAGGAACACATTTTGTGCCAAGAAAATATAGATCGAGCAATAGAAATATCGAGTGTTAAAAATACTAAAGGCCAAGCAATGTAGAGTTTACATAAAAGTTAGGAATGGAATATATTTTGAGGTAAAAAACAATTCAAGATGACTTGAAAGGAATATTTAAATTTTTTAGAGGTTTTTATAGAACATTTAAATGACTTGGATTACATAACCCTATGTTGTGTGATCAACAATTTAGATGGAGAGGTTATTATGGAAGGATCTAGAAAACTCTTTATGAAACTCTTTAAATAGTGAAGATCTTAACCTAGATCAATGTATGAGTGAATGCATGTGTGAGAGAAGGTAAGAGCATGAGAAGATAAGTTTGTGTATGAGAACAAGAAGTAATATACAAGTGAAGGATTGAGATCAAACTAGAAGTTAGTGAAAGGGTTCTATTATCACTTAGCAAAGAAAGTGACCTATTCATAGTAGTTAACTAAAAAGGAAAGAAAAGTTTATTAGATTAGAGGATAGGATCAATAAGCAAGGAGACAACTAAAAATAAACTTACAAAGCATTTCAAGAATCAAGTATTGAATCAATTCTAATTGATTTGAATTAGGATATATCTCTTAACAGAGTGGTCTCAATAGATCTTTCTAAATCTCCTAATAGAGTCCTTACTTTGTTGTAAGTGTTAAATCCTCTAACAAGGTGAGACCTAGTAGTCTCTTATTATTTTAACAAGGTAGACCCCTTATAGGGTAGATCATATTTTATGATCAAACATTATAACCATAACATGTTAACTTTAATACTATTGTAGTGAAGATTTTTGGGTGTCATCCCCACCCCAATTTTACCTTCACCTTAGAGGGTTTTTGGGTAACAAATATTGTGTTATGTGTTTATTTTAATGCATGAGATAGATAATATTTACATGTTATAGTAGATTTATATTCTAAGTTTTACATGCACAAGTTTATTGATATTTGTGAGTGAGTTGGTGAAAAGTTTAAAGTGTTTAAAATTCTAATTCACCCCCCTTCTCAATATCTTGTTTATCCTATTTATACCTTCATTAGTCAACACTTTATCCAAAATTCGAGATTCATTGGGTATTTTCTTTTCTTATCTTCATAATATTTTCATGAAATTCTTGTGCTTGGTCTTACAGTTAAGATTTATGTTGTTCCTTCCATGTCTTACATAGTCAAGCATAAGAAGGTGAAGTTATCTAAAACATTTTCCTTACAAGGAATGGAAAAACCTAGCATGTGGTGATAAAAAATTTTGATATGCCATCAAAGACATCAAAGTAGAAGAAAATAGACAAGATCATTATGACAAAATTTTGTATAATGCCAAATTTTGAGAATGGTCCACTTTCCCAGGAGTAAAACCAAGATTTCTATTTCCACAAAGAGAATATTAAGTACCCATATAGTGACCATATCACCCTCCTTTTCCACATCAATCTATTCTCATCTCATCTTTTTTCAAAGCTTCTAGTCTTCTATTTGAAAACTTTCCTCAAGTCCAAGAACATCATAGTCATGATCCTCTATTCAAAACCAAACATCAAGAGCCAACAAATTTTAAATCCAATTCTAGGTAGAAAGACTTCTGAGATTACAACACTAGACTTTTATCCACAAGAAAACAATTATTGTAGTTGCACTCGCTCATTTGGGATCACAAGTCCATCTCCAAATATTGAGTCCTTTAATTTTTTTCCTATCTTTCTTAAAGATCATTTTTCCATCTTTAGTAAGAGAAAGATACTATTATCCTATATAACAATTGGTTTATAGAATTAGCAAGGTCTCTTGATCACTCTTAGGTTATCTTATACTCTAGTCATCTTCAACACCATAATGAATCAAACAATCCTTGAGGAATTTTTCCTCTTGTCATATAAGGTTCAATTTATCTCTCATATTTTCTCCTTCTTCCACAAACTTTCACCCATTATTTTGGTCACAAATGTTTAGTATATACACAATCTAATAGATTCATGTGTTAATCCCATGTCTAATTTATTGGAATCACTAAGATAGTGGGAGATGGAGAATCCTTTCCATCCTCAATTAACCCCATTAGGGAATGCATTCCCCCTAGAAAAAAAATTCCATTCCGAGCTCAACACCCATACAGGAACTTAAGAATCCCTTTTGAAACACCACTATAGGTAGTAATACAAATAATCAAGAAGAAGCCTATCAAGATGAACACCTTGTTCAAAATGATGACATTCCTAATGATGTTCAAACTTTTCTTGTAGATCCATACAACCTGGAAATGTTGGAAAAATCTATTAGGGAAAACAAAATAGAGATCTTCTTGAACCTTAGCAAGGATGGTGTTAATATCCCTACAAAATTTAATAAGAGTTCTTTGTTTAGAAAAATCAATAAAGATTGTGCTTTAGTGTTTCCAAATCCCACTATAGAATAAATGTCTAGAAAAGGAAACAAACCTATAGGGCATGTGCAGGATCATGTTGTACCAAACTATGGCCTTAAGTGGTAGTGAAAAATCAACAAATCAGGGTTATGTCAACTTGACACATAATTTTGAAGTGGTTATGGACTTTATATCAAAAAGTTGTAAGAAAATAATCTATAGGAAATTGAATGTAGTTTCTAAACTACTAGGCCTTATCAGGAGAAAAAAAAAATTGATTGGTCAAAAGTTTGAATTTTAATGCAGTACTACAAAAATTTCAAGGCAAAAATAAAAAGTAGGTGTATGTCTGACCACCTTAATCAAAATCAAATGATAATATTTTTTTAATATAATTATAGATCTAAAAAGTAGACTCATGTCCAGATGTGACACATTTTTTTCGGTATTTTTATTCCAAATAAATAATTAAATATGAATTTTCTACGAAAATATTTTCGAAAAAAATAAGTCCTGTGTCTGACCACCTTAACTAATAGAAAATTTTACCAAATTCTTTTTTTTTGTTTCTTATACTAGGCAAAGCATAGAATGTGATGCAACTTTTAGATTTAAAAAATGTTATACTGTTTGAAAGTTATAGCTATTTTTCAATCAGTATGTCAATCAGCACTTTACAATAATCTTCATTGATAATTAACTAATAAATACTCATCGAACTCAAAATTTGACAAAAATTATATCGATAGAATCTCAAGAGCGATATTAAAAAACCCTTTTCATTTCATAAAATTTCAATCAAAATAACATTGTCAGATGGCTACCCGAAGTCTGAGTATCACTAAAATCCTCTTCAAACACGTCTTTTGGGTTGACCGGGTAGGCTTGGTAAATACCAAGCCTAATCGGATATTCGATTTCAAATCAGAATTGGATATCCGATATGGCTCGGTGAATTTTGTTGGGAAATTTGAAATCCCAACCCATTTTGGAGGGAAAATCGAATTTAAGAGTTATAGCTTATGATTTATAAATTACTTTTGTTATATTACTATGTATATATATATAAAATAATGTAATGTAAAAATATAACATATAATATATTATGTTATTCTTATTATAATTTATAAATATAATTTATATTATTATTATTTTTACTAAATATAATAACATAATATATTATATATATATAAGTATGTTATTAATATATATATAATAATGTAATATTTTTATTAAATATAATAACGTAATATTTTTACTTAATATAATAACGTTTTATATATATATATATATATATATATATAAACGTAATATATATTATAATATAATATTTTTATTAAATATAATAACGTAATATATATGTTATTAATATATATAATAATGTAATATTTCTAATAAATATAATAACATTATATATATGTGTGTGTGTGTGTGTGTGTGTGTGTGTGTGTGTGTGTGTGTGTGTGTGTGTGTGTTATTAATATATATTATTATATTAATATGTATGTTATTAATATATATGTATATTATTAATATATATGACTCAAAGGGGGTCATAGGTTGACTTATGACCCCTTTCGACCAATTACACAACGACATATGTCCCTAGCGGTCCTAGGACCCCTAGTGACATATTAGAATTGTTTTTATGGGTCGAAGTGGGTCATCGGTTGACCTATGACCCCCTTCGACACATTACATGACAACATATTTCCCTAGGGGTCCTAGGAGCCCTAGGGACATATTAGAATTATTCTTATGGGTTAAAGGGGATCATAGGTTGACATATGACCCCCTTTGACCCATTAAATGATAACATATGTCCCTAGGGATCTAGGATCCCTAGCGACATATTAGAATCATTCTTATGGGCCAAAGGGAGTCATAAGTTGACCTATAACCCCCTTCAACCCATTAAATGATGACATATCTCCCTAGGGGTCCTATGACCCTTAGGGACATATACGAATCTTTAATATGGGTCAAAGGGTGTCATAAGTTGACCTATGACCCTCTTCGACCCATTACATGACGACAAAAGTCCCTAGGGGTCCTAGCACCCCTAGGAAAATATTAGAATAGTTCATATGGGTCGAAGGGGGTCATAGGTTGACTTATGATCCCCTTCAACCCATTACATAATGGCGTATATCCCTAGAGATCCTAAGACCCCTAGGGACATATTAGAATCATTCTTATGGGTCGAAGCGGGTCATAGGTTGACCTATGACTCCCTTCGACACATTACATGACGGCATATGTCCTTAAGGGTCCTGGGACCCCTAGGGACATATTAGAATCTTTCATATGGGTCAAAGGGGGTCATAGGTTAACCTATGACCCTATTCGACTCATTACATGAAGACATATGTCCCTAGGGATCCTAAGACCCCTAGGGACATATTAGAATCGTTCTTATGGCTCAAAGGGAGTCATAGGGTGACCTATGACCCCCTTCAACCCATTAAATGATGACATATGTCCCTAGAGGTCCTAGGACCCATAGGGACATATTAGAGTTGTTCATATGGGTCAAAGAGGGTCATAGGTTGACCTATAACCCCTTTTGACCGATTAAATGATGACATATGTCCATAAGGACATATTAGAATTGTTCAAATGGGTCAAAGGGGGTCATAGGTTGACCAATGAACCCCTTTGATCCATTAAATGATGACATATGTTCGTAGGGGTCCGAGGACCCCCAAGGACATATTAGAATTGTTCATATGGGTCAAACGGGGTCATAGGTCACCTTTAACCCATTAAATGACGACATATATCCCTAGGGGTCCTAGGACCCCTAGGGACATATTAGAATTGTTCATATGGGTCAAAGGGGTTCATAGGTTGACATATGACCACCTTTGACCCATTACATGATTACATATGTTCCTAGGACCCCTAGAGACATATGAGAATCATTCTTATGGGTCAAAGGGGGTCATAGGTTGACCGATGACCCCCTTCGACACATTATATAATGACATATGTCCTAATCATTCATAAGGGTCAAAGGGCATCATAAGTTGACCTATGATCCCCTTCAATCCATTAAAAGATGACATATGTCCCTAGGGGTCCTAGGACCCCTAGGGACATATTAGAATTGTTCATATCGGTCAAAGGGAGTAATAGGTTGACCTATGACCCCCTTTGACCCATTACATAACAACATATGTCCCTAGGACCCCTAGGGACATATGAGAATTGTTCTTATGCATCAAAGGGGGTAATAGGTTGACCTATGACCCCCTTCGACACATTACATGATGACATATCTCCCTAGGGGTCCTACGACCCCTAAAGAAATATCAAAATCTTTCTTATGGGTCAAAGGTGGTCATAGGTTGACCTATGACCTGCTTCAACCCATTACATTATGACATATCTCCCTAGTGGTCCTCAAAACCCTATGGACATATTAGAATCATTCTTATGTGTCTAACAGGATCATAGGTTGACATATGACCCCCTTTGACCCATTATATTATGACATATGTCCCTAGGGGTCCTAAAACCCCTAGGGACATATTCGAATCCTTCTTACTGGTCAAAGGGGATCATAGGTTGACCTATGACCCCCTTCAACCCATTACATGATGACATATGTCCAAAGGGCTCCATGGACCCCTAGGGACATATTAGAATCATTCTTATGGGTCAAAGGGGGTCATAGGTTGACTTATGACCCCCTTTGACATTTTAAATGACAACATATGTCCCTAGGGGTCCTAGGACCCCTAGGGACATATTAGAATTGTTCTTATGGGTCAAAGGGGGTCACAGGGTGACCTATAGCAACCTTTGGCCCATTACATGATGACATATGTCCCTAGGGGTCCTCAGACCCCTAGGGACATATTAGAATCATTCTTATGGCTCAAAGGGAGTCATAGGTCAACCTATGACACCCTTCGACCCATTACATGACTACATATGTCCCTAGGGGTCATAAGACACCTAGGGACATATTAGAATTGTTCATATGGGCCAAAAGGGGTCATAGGTTGATCTATGACCCCCTTCAACAAATTAAATGATGACATATGTCCCTAGGGGTCCTAGGACCCCTAGGGACATCTTAGAATAGTTCATATGTGTCAAAGGGGGTCATAGGTTGACCTATGACCCCCTTTGAGCCTTTACATGATGACATATGTCCCTAAGACCCCTACAGACATATGAGAGTCATTCTTATATGTCAAATGGGATCATAGGTTGACCTATGACCCCCTTCGATGCATTACATGACAACATATGTCCCTAGGGGTCCTATGACCCCTAGGGGCATATTAGAATCATTCATATGGGTCAAAGGGGGTCATAGGTTGACCTATGATCCCCTTTGACCTATTAAATGATGACATATGTCCCTAGGAGTCCTAGGACCCCTAGGGACATATTAGAATTGTTCATATGGGTCAAAGGGGGTCATAGGTTGACTTATGACCCCCTTTGACCCATTACATGATGACATATGTCCCTAGGACCCCTAGGGACATATGAGAATCATTCTTATGCATCAAAAGGGTGTCATAGGTTAACGTATGAGCCCCTTCGACACATTACATAACAACATATGTCCTTAGGGGTCCTATGACCCTTAGGAAAATATTAGAATCATTCTTATGGGCCAAAGGTGGTCATAGGTTGACCAATGATGCACTTCGACCCATTATATGATGACATATGTCCGTGGGAATCCTCGGAACCCTAGGTACATATTAGAATCGTTCTTATGGGTCTAAACTTATGACCCCTTTTGACCTATTGCATGATGACATATGTCCCTTGGGGTCCTAGAACCCTTAGGGACATATTCAAATGCTTCTTATGGGTCAAAGTGTCTCATAGGTTGACCTAGACCCCCTTCAACCTATTACATGATGACATATGTCCAAAGAGGATCTAGGACCCCTAAAGACATATTAGAATCGTTCTTATGGGTCAAAGGGGGTCATAAGTTGACCTATGACCCTTTTTGACCATTTACATGATGACATATGTCCCTAGGGATCTTAGGACCCCTAAGGACATATCAAAATCATTCTTATGAGTCAAAGGGGGTCATAGGGTGACCTAGACAATCTTTGACCCATTTCATGACGACATATGTCTTTAGGGGTCCTAAGACCCCTAGAGACATATTACAATCATTCTTATAGATCAACGAGAAATATAGGTCAACCTATGACCCCTTTCGACCCATTACATGATGACATATGTCCCTAAGGGTCATAGGACACCTAGGAACATATTAGAATTGTTCATATTGGTCAAAAGGGTTCATAGGTTGACCTATGACCCCCTTCAACCCATTAAATGACAACATATGTCCCTAGGGGTGCTAAGACCCCTAAGGACATATTCAAATTGTTCTTATGAGTCAAAGGGTGTCATAGGTTCACCTATGACCCACTTTGACCCAATACATGATGACATATGTCCCTAGTGGTCCTCAGAACCCTAGGGACATATTAGAATCGTTCTTATGTGTCTAAGGGGTCATAGGTTGACCTATGACCTCCTTTGACCTATTACATGATGACATATGTCCTTAGGGGTCCTAGAACCCCTACGAACATATTCAAATATTTCTTATGGGTCAAAAGGTATCATAGGTTGACCTATGACCGTCTTCAATCCATTATATAACGACATATGTCCAAAGGGGTCCTAGGACCCCTAAGGACATATTAGAATCATTCTTATGGTTCAAAGGGGGTCATAAGTTGACCTATGACCCCCTTTGACCTTTTACATGACGACATATGTCCCTAGCAGTCTTAGATACCCTAGCGACATATTAGAATCGTTCTTATGGGTCAGAGGGGGTCATAGGGTGACCTATGACAACCTTCGACCCATTATATGATGACATATGTCCCTAAGGGTCCTAGGACCTCTAGGGACATATTAGAATCATTCTTATGGGTCAAAAGGATTCATAGGTCAACCTGTGGCCCCCTTCGACCCATTACATGATGATATATGTCCCTAGGGGTAATAGCACCCCTAGGGGCATATGTCATCATTTAATCGATCGAAGAGGGTCATAGGTCAACCTATGACCCCCGTTGGCCCATATGAAACATTGTAATATGTATGTAGGGGTCCTAAGACCCCTAGGGACATTTGCCATCATGTAACGGTTTGAAGAAATGACCTATGACCCCCTTTAACCCATAAGAATGATTCTAATATGTCCTTAGAGGTCCTAGGACCCCTAGCGACATATGTTGTCATTTAATATGTCAAAGGGGGTCATAGGTCAACCTATGACCCCGTTTGACCCTTATGAAGCATTCTAATACATCCCTAGGGGGACCCCTAGAGACATGTCATCATGTAATGTGTCGAAGGTGGACATTGGTCAACTTATAACTCCTTTTGACCCATACAAACGATTCTAATATGTCCCTAGGGGTCTTAGAAACTCTACTAACATATGTCATCATTTAACGGGTCGAAGGGGTTCATAGGTCTACTTATGACCCCTTTTGACCCATATGAATGATTATAATATGTAGGACCCCTAAGGACATATGTCATCATGTAATGGGTTGAAGACCTATGAACCCCTTGGACCCATATAAACAATTCTAATATGTCCCTAGGGGTCCTAGGACCCCTAGGGACATATATCATCATGTAATGGGTCGAAGGGGGTCATAAGTCAACCTATGACCCCCTTTAACGCATATAAACAATTCTAATATGTCCTTAGGGGTCCTAGGACCCTAGGGACATATGTCGTAATGTAATGGGTCATGAACAATTCTAATATGTCCCTAGGGGTTCCAGGACCCCTAGGGACATATGTCATCATGTAATGGGTCGAAGGGGGTCATAAGTCAATCTATGACCCCCTTTGACCCATATTAACAATTCTTATATGTTCCTAGAGGTCCTAGGACCCGTAGGGACATATGTCATCATTTAATGGGTGGAAAGGTGTCATAGGTCACCATATGACCCCCTTTGACTCATAAAAATGATTCTAATATGTCCCTAGGGGTCCTAGGACCGCTAGGTACATATATCATCATTTAATGGGTCGAAGAGGGTCATAGGTCAACCTATGAGACCCTTTGACCCATATGACGCATTCTAATATGTCCCTAGAGGTCTTAGGACCCCTAGGGACATATGTCATCATGTAATGTGTTGGAGTGGGTCATAAGTCAACCTATGGCCCCCTTTGACCCAGAAGAATGATGACATATGTCATTATGTACTGGGATGAAGGGGGTCATAGGTCACCCTATGAGCCCCTTTAACCCATAAGAATGATTCTAATATTGTTCTAAGAGTTCTAGGACCCCTAGTTACATATGTCCTCATGTAATGGGTCTAAAGGGATCATAGGTCAAGCTATGACCCCCTTTGACCCATAAGAACGATTCTAATATGTCCCTAGAGGTCTTAGGAATCTTAGGGACATATGTCATCATCTAATAGGTTGAAGGTTGTCATAGCTCAACTTATGATCCCCTTTGACCTATATGAACAATTCTAATATGTCTGTAGGTATCCCAGGACCCCTAGGGACATATGTCATCATTTAATGGGACGAAAGGGGTCATAGGTCAACCTATGACCCCGTTTGAGCCATATGATGGAATCTAATATGTTCCTAGGGGTGCTAGGACCCCTAGGGACATATGTGATCATGTAATATGTCGAAGGGGGTCATAGGTCAACTTATGACCCCTTTTGAGCCATGAGAATGATTCTAATATATCCCTAGGGGTCGAAGAACCCCTAGGGAGATATTTCATCATTTAATGGGTCGAAGGGGTTCATAGGTCAACCTATGAGCCCCTTTGACCCATAGGAACAATTCTAATATGTTCATAAGGATATATGTCATCATTTAATGGGTCGAAGCGAGTCATAGGCCAACCTATGACCCCCTTTGACCCATATGAATGATTCTAATATGTCGCTAGGGGTCCTATGACCCGTAGGAACATATGTTGTCATTTAATGGGTTGAAGGGGTTCATAGGTCACCCTATGACCCCCTTTGACCTATAAGAATGATTCTAATATCTCCCTAAAGACCCTAGGACCCCTAGGAGCATAGGTTGTCATGTAATTGGTCGAAGGGGGCCATAGGTCACCTTATAAGCCCCTTTGACCCATAAGAACGATTCTAAATGTCCCTAGGCATTCTAGGACCCCTGGTGACATATGTCATCATATAATGGGTCTAAGTGGGTCATAGTTCAAGCTATCACCCCGTTTGACCCATAAGAACGATTCTAATATGTCCCTAGAAGTTTTTGGAACACTAACGACTTATGTTGTCATGTAATGGGTCGAAGGGGGTCATAGGTCAACCTATAACCCCCTTGGACCCATATGAATGATTCTAATATGTCCCTAGGGGTCCTAGGACCCCTTGGGACATATATCATCATGTAATGGGTCGAAGGGGATCATAGGTCAACCTATGACCCCCTTTTACCCATATAAATGATTCTAATATGTCCCTAGGCATCCTAGGACCCCTAGAAACATACGTAGTAATGTAATGGATCACGAATGATTCTAATATGTCCCTAAGAGTTCTAGGACCCCTAGGGACATATGTCATCATTTAATCGGTCGAAAGGGGTCATAGGTCAATCTATGACCCCCTTTGACCCATATTAACAATTCTTATATGTCCCTAGGGGTCCTAGGACCCGTAGGGACATATGTCATCATTTAATGGGTGGAAGGGGGTCATAGGTCACCCATTGATCCCCTTTGACACACAAGAATGATTCTAATATGTCCCTAAGGGTTCTAGGACCATTAGGTACATATATCATCATTTAATAGGTTGAAGGGGATCATAGGTCAACCTATGAAACCCTTTGACCCATATGAAGTTTTCTAATATGTCCTTAGGGGTCTTAGGACCCTTAGGGACATATGTCATCATGTAATGTGTCTAAGTGGGTCATAAGTCAACCTATGACCCCTTTGACCCAGAAGAATGATTCTAGTATGTCCCTAGGGGTCTTAGGACCCCTAGGGACATATGTCATCATGTAATAGGGCAAAGCAGATCATAGGTCACCCTATGAACCCCTTTGACCCATAAGAATGATTCTAATATGTCCCTAGGCATTCTAGGACCCCTAGTGACATATGTCATCATGTAAAGGGTCTAAGGGGGTCATAGGTCAAGCTATGACCCCCTTTGATCCATAAGAACGATTCTAATATGTCCATAAAGGTCCTAGGAACCCTAGGGATATATGTCATCATATAATGGGTTGAAAGGTGCCATAGGTCAACCTATGATCCCCTTTGACCTATATGAACAATTCTAATATGTCCGTAGGGATCCTAGAACTGCTAGGGACACATGTCATCATGTAATGGGTCAAAGGTGGTCATAGGTCAACCTATGACCCCCATTTGACCCATATGATAGACTCTAATATGTTCCTAGGGGTGTTAGGACCCCTTGAGACATATGTCATCATGTAATATGTCGGAGGGGGGTCATAGGTAAATCTATGACCCCCTTTGAGTCATAAGAATGATTCTAATATGTCCTTAGGGGTCCTAGGACCCCTAGGGAGATATGTCATCATTTAATGGGTCAAAGGGGGTCATAGGTGAACCTATGAGCCCCTTTGACTCATAAGAATGATTCTAATATGTCTCTAAGAATATATGTCATCATTTAATGGGTCGAAAGGGGTCATAGGCCAACCTATGTCCCCTTTTGACCCACATGAATGATTCTAATATGTCCCTAGTGGTCCTAGGACCCCTAGGGACATATGTAGTCATTTAATGGTTTGAAGGGCTTCATAGGTAACCTTATGACCCCCTTTAACCCATAAGAATGATTCTAATATCTCCCTAGGGGCTCTAAGACCCCTAGCAACATAGGTCATCATGTAATTGGTCCCCCTTTGACCCATAAGAATGATTCTAATATGTCCCTAGGAGTCTCAGGACCCCTAGGGACATATGTCATCATTTAATGGGTCGAAAGGGGTCATAGGTCAACCTATGACCCCCTTTGACCCATACAAAGTATTCTAATATGTCTGTAGGGGTCCTAAGACCCATAGGGACATATGTCATCATGTAATGGTTCGAAGGGGGTCATAGGTCACCCTATGACCCCCTTTGACCCATAAGAATGATTTTAATATTTTCCTAGGGGTCCTTTGACCCCTAGGGAAATATCTTATCATTTAATGGGTACAAGGGGGTCATAGATCAACCTATGACCCGATTTGACCTATATGAAGCATTCTAATATGTCCTTAGGGGTCCTAGGATCCCTAGTGACATATGTCATCATGTAATGTGTTGAAGGTGGTCATAGGTCAACCTTTCACTCCCTTTGACACATACAAATGGTTCTAATATGTCCTTAGGGGTCCTAGGACTCCTACGAACATATGTCATCATTTAATAGATCGAATGACCTATGACCCCCTTTAACCCATATGAACAATTCTAATATGTTCCTAGGGGTCCTAGGACCCCTAGGGACATATGTCATCATCTAATGGGTCAAAGGGGGTCATAGGTCAACATATGACCCCCTTTGACCCATATGAACGATTCTAATATGTCCCTAAGGGTCCTTGGAACCCTAGGGACATATGTCGTCATGTAATGGGTCATAAATGATTCTAAGATGTCTCTAGGGATCCTAGGACCCCTAGAGACATATGTCATCATGTAATGGGTCGAAGGGGGTCATAGGTCAACCTATGACCCCCTTTGACCTATAAGAATGATTCTAATATGTCCCTAAGGGTCCTAGGACTCCTAGTGACATATGTCATTATTTAATGGGTCGAAGAAGGTCATAGGTCAACCTATCACTCCCTTTGACCCATCTGAATGAATCTAATATGTTCTTAAGGGTCTTAAGACCCTTAGAGACATATGTCATCATGTAATATGTCAAAGGGGGTCATAGGTCAACCTATGACCCCTTTTGAGCCATAAGAACGATTCAAATACTTCCCTAGGGGTCATAGGATCCCTAGGGAGATATGTCATCATTTAATAGGTTGAAGGGGGTCATAGGTCAACCTATGACCCTCTTTGACCCATATGAAGCATTCTAATATGTCCTTAGGGGTCCTAGGACTCCTTTGGACATATGTTGTCAAGTAATGGGTCGAAGGGGGTCATAGGGTGACCCATTAGAAGGATTCTAATATGTCCTTAGGGGTCTTAGGACCCCTAGGGACATATGTCGTCATGTAATGGGTCTTTGACCCATAAGAACGATTCTAATATGTGCTTAGGGGTCTTAGGACCCCTAGGGACATATGTCATCATTTAATGGGTTGAAGGGGGTCATAGGTCAACCTATGACCCCCTTTGTCTCATAAGAATGATTATAATATGTACTTATTTGTCCTAGGGCCCGTAGGGACATATGTCATCATTTAATGGGTCAAAGGGGGTCATTGGTCAACCTATGACCCCCTTTGACCCATATGAATGATTCTAATATGTCCCTAGGGATCCTAGGACCCCTAGAGACATATGTCATCATGTAATGGGTTGAACGGGGTCATAGGTCAACCTATGACCCTTTTTGACCTATATGAATGATTCTAATATGTCCCTAGGGATCCTAGGACCCCTGGGGACATATGTCATCATGTAATGGGTCAAAGGGGGTCGTAGGTCAACCTAGGACCTTCTTTGACCCATATGAATAATTCTAATATGTCCCCAAGGGTCCTCTTCATTTAATGGGTCGAAAGGGGTCATAGATCAACCTATGACCCCCTTTGACCCATATGAAGCATTCTAAGATGTCCCTAGGGGTCCTAGGATCCCTAGGGACATATGTCATCATGTAATGGGTCAGAGGGGGTTATAGGTCAACCTATGACCCCCTTTGACCCATAAGAATGATTCTAATATGTCCCTAGAGGACCCCTAGGTACATATGTCATCATTTAATAGATCGATTGAGGTCATAGGTCAACCTTTGACACCCTTTGACCCATGTGAAGCATTCTAATATGTCCCTAAGGGTCTTAGGACTCTTATGGACATATGTCGTCATGTAATGTGTTGAAGTGGGTCATAAGTCAACCTATGACCTCCGTTAACCAATAATAAAGATTGTAATATGTCCATAGGCATCCTAGGACCGCTAGGGAGATATGTCTTAATGTAATGGGTCGAAGGGGGTCATAGGTCACCCTATGAGCCCTTTTGACCCATAAGAATGATTCTAATATGTCCCTAGGGGTCCTAGGACCCCTAAGAACATATGTCATCATTTAATGGGTCAAAAGGGGTGATAGGTCAACCTATGACCCCCTTTGACCCATATGAAGCATTCTAATATATCCTTAGGGGTCCTAAAACCCCTAGGGACATATGTCACCATATAATGTGTCGAAGGAGGTCATAGTTCACCCTATGACCCCCTTCAAACCATATGAAAGATTCTAATATGTCCCTAGGGGTCTTAGGATGCTTAGGGACATATGTCATCGTGGAATGTGTCAAAGGGGGTCATATTTCACCCTACGATCCCCTTCGACCCATATGAATGATTCCAATATGTCCCTAGGGCTCTTAGGACCCTTGAGGACATATTTCATCATGGAATGTGTCCAAGGTGGTCATAGGTCACCCTATGACCCCCTTCAACCCATATGAATTATTCTAGTATGTCCCTAGGGGTCCTAGGACCCCTAGGGACATATGTCATCTTGTAATATGTCGAAAGGGTTCATAGGTCATCCTGTGACCCCCTTTGACCCGTATAAACTATTCTAATATGTCCCCTGGGGTCCTAAGATCCCTTAGGGACATATATCGTCATGGAATGTGTCGAAAGGGGTTATAAGTCATCCTGTGAGCCCTTTCGATCCATATAAACGACTCTAATAGAAATAATATAGTAAAAATAATAATATATATATAGATTATAATAATAATAACATAATATTTTATTATATATTAATAACATGTCATAATATTAATAATATATTATAGATTATAATTTTCATATGATAATAATAATAATATATTATAGATTATAATTTATATATGATAATAATAATAATATGTATAAATAACATATATATAATATATTATGTTATTATATTTAATAAAAATATAGTAAAAATAATAATAATATATTATAATAATATATATTATATTTATAGATAATAATAATAATAACATAATATATTATTATATATTAATAGATTATATATTATAACTTTACATTACGTTATATATATATATATATATTATATAATATTATATTATTATTTAATATATAGATTATATATTATTTTATACATAATAGTTATGTTATTATATTATATATTTATAGATTATATATTATATCTTTACATATTTCATAACTCAAATTAGTTATATCACTTACAAATTCATTTTTCCCTCTAATTTTTGTGCCTTTTTCCTCCAATTTTTATTCCTCCGATATTTGATATGAGATCGGATATCCAATCTCATATCGGATATTCGATCTCAAATTGGATATTCGATAAGGCTTGGGCCTTACTTTCCAGGTTTGGTATCTGGATAGCTGATAAAAAGTCAAAGCATATTTTGAAGCGCTTTTAGATGTGTTCAAACTCTATTTTTTTCACATCGCCACTTTTTGGCACACCATGATCCTCCACATACCTTATAGTGGGAAGCAATTTAGCAGCTACATACTAGTATTCTAAAATCAACCTTGATGTGTCCAATTGAAGGATGCTTAAACATTGGGAAAGTACCTATCTAGAAAATGGAAGTCACAACGCAACCAACATAATCCTCTTATCTACACATGTCAGCAAATATGTTGAAAACATCTATGTCAATTTTGACATCCGCATACCAATACATTGGTCAAGTTGGAGAACCATCACCTTCATCACCTCATAATCCACCACCACTTTAAAATCTATTTGTTAATCCATACAACTTTGGAGGTGGATTCAACTTCAATTCACAACCATCATAGATATAGCCAAACCAGGATCTAGCCCAACAATTACATGAACTCCAAAGTTTTGTCCACAATATGAGTGACAAAGGAATGAAAGATTTTTCTTTTGAGGAAATTTTCCCTTTTTCATTTAACAAATCTATCAACATGATACCATTTTTGATAAACCTTGAGATCCCTAAATTTTTTGAATACATAGGAGAGACATGTCCCATCACATGTTTGAAAGAGTTTTCTATCTTATGTCAAGAAGTTGTCTACAGTGAAGATTAACTAAGGAGGCTTTTCCAATGAAGTCTTGGAGGCCCCACATTTGAATGGCTAATGAACTTACCAAGAGAATCCATCACCTCCTTTAATGACTTGATACAAAAATTCATAGCATAATATTCATATGACATTTGACATCATGCCTCCTGGAGTGATTTGTGTGACACAAAACAAAGAAATTTTGAAACATTTTCTCATTTTCTACAAAGATGGTGACACTTGAAAATTGCATGCCCTATAGAATTCAAGACTCATGCCTTGTAGACATATTCATTGAAAACTTGATTCAAGAGATGTCTTTCCAAATAAAGATGGCTAGTCTTAAGGAATTTAAAACATTAGTCAAGAAAGGAAAGATCATTGGAAATGGGCTCTTGGAAAAGGGTTTCATTAAATATTATAGCTCTTCATCAACAACTACTGAACCTAACCACAATGGAAAGCCTAAATTTTGGTCCAAAAAAAGGCATTACTCATGATGGTGTTACTAGTGTCAAGAGTGTGCAAAATCATCAAGGCAGAAATAATAACAATAGTAATTAATGTCATCAAAACAACAATAATCAAAACTTAGGTGACACTCAAAATTAGAATAAAAAAAAAAATCAGAACAACCAATTCCCTCATAATCAAGCATAGTTCTTTCCTTGCAATAGCAATAATATTAATATAAAATAAATTGTGACTATGACTGAAATAGAAAGTTCACTAGCTTTTGTGAAACCTTGGATGTCATATTTTAGAAACTAGTGGAACACAATTTGATGGTCTTTCCCAACACAAGACCTTTTGACAAAAAATAACCAAAACCCAAGTGATATAGAGACAATGAATACTATAATTATCATCACATTAAAAGACATGACTCTAAGAAGTGTATCAAGCTCAAAATCTCTATTCAAAACCTTGTTGATGATGGGAAATTGACATAGAGGGAGGACCACCCTCTAAAAATACTAAACTGAATATCTTTATAAAGTCATTCCTTGACCACAAAAATGAAAATAATAATGGAAACAAAACAATAAATAATATCAACCAAGATTCTGCATCTAATGCAATCCATTATGATTATTCTACTAACCACATATCAATCTTTGACTCCTTGTGTGGCAAAATAGAAAAAAATGATATATGTGTCTTTGACTCCATGTGTGGATGCATTGATGAAGTAGAAACCAATGTAAAAACTTTCACATTACAAATAGCTGACTATGGTGGAACTACTAAATGGGGAGGAATTACTTTGCAAGCTTCCACCTCTAATCCCACAAATCTATAAGTTCTACACATGCTCATTGCACCATCCACTTCACAGAGACATGCTTCTCTCTATGATGTCCTATATTAGTTAGAGAAGACTACTACACAAATATCCATTCTATAGCTTCTCACCACCTCACCCATCGACAAAGAGATACTTGAGACTACTCTTTTAGAGTCTCGTGTCCCTAAAACATCAATGCATCCCAATTCACTACCATGATCGTCAACCTATGTACATTGAAGATGGTTTATTTTTTGGGACCTCAAAAAGACATCCTGGACATCAACAAAAGGATAATGATTTAAGCATACGATAAGAGAGAAAGAGAATCAATAGATGTTATCATGCTACCACTATAGGTTGGACCTATTTTCATCAACACTAAATTTCATGTCGTAGATTTGGACCTACAATTTAACATCTTTTTTAGTAGACCTAGGATGCATACACTGAAAGTGGTCCCATCTACTTATCGTCAATACTTAAAATGTCCCCACCAAGGAAGAGAGGTCATTATTCTAGGAAATCCTTTGTCTTTTTCTTTTTGTACGAGATTGGAAGGTGCCCTAGTGAATTGTTGTCCAATCAATGAATTCACTAAGGTCATATCTTGATCTCTCACCATAACTAAAAAACCTTCCACAGTAATCATAGAGCCATCTAATATTGATTCTAGTTCTAGTAAAGGAAAAGAAAAGGTTGGAGCCATCCAGATTAGCACTGCAGTGAAGAAGGTTAGCTTTATCGATCAAGGAATGGGAGAGTATAAGTTTGAGAATGCCTTGTACATTGGACAACTACCACTCTCTCCTTGGTCCTTTGGTAAAGCTTCTAAAATACCTCCCTCTAAAAATAAAGAAACTATGCATGTTAATAAAATAACCTTTGAATATTGGGTTTCTCTTAGTGATGAGTGCATGGGATCTAATATCCTAGATTTTCTCTATTATGATAGTAAAAATGACCCTGTGGAATTCTCCAAAGATAAGTATTTGAAGGCCCCTCCCATCATTGAAAAAATGGGTTATCATGGCATGCCTTAGACCTAAATAAAATGGAAATAAGAAATCCCCTGAAGCTACTAGCTATCTTAAAGGATGGGTTTTGGACTCCCTTAAACCCAAGGTGACTTTTGCTAACAACTATTGTATGGTCAAACTTGATTTTGAGACTAAAGATGAGGAATTCTTTGAAGTACCTTTCTAATACATTAAGGATGACCTAGATACCTATGTCCATTTCATCACCATAGTTGACCTCTCATCGACCAACCTACCTCTCACTAACCCTAACATAATAGACTAGAACCTTCAGGACTCATTTCCATCTTTTAGTATTTGTAACTCTGATGAAGCAATAATGGCCCTTTTTGGCCTCAAGAATCTCCAAGAATATGAGTATGAGATCCAATAAAATGAGGAAGCTTATTTTCTTAGCCAAGTCAACTCTCTTAGTCACAAAAATGAAAAAGGAAACAAAAATAAATAAAAATAGAAGGAACTTCCTCTAGTGAAAACTCTTTTTGGCCACTCTTGGATGAAGAAAAAGATCAAATAAAGGATGCATCTTCTAGTGAAAACCTCCTAGAGCAACCAAAAGAGGGAGAGGTTGATTTTCCATCTGAATGAAGACACCATTCCAGTTAACTTGGGTACTATAGATAATCTACAAAACACATACATTGTTGCTACCCTAAGTACAAAAGAACAAGAAGTGATGACTCAGTTCTTATAGAAAGGAAAAATAAATTTTGCATGGACATACAAAGACATTCCTAGCTTAGAAATAGACTTAGATTTAGATCACCTAGTAGTAGATTCAAAGACTAGACCAGTTAAATAAAAGTTACACAAGATGCATCCTAAGCTAGCACTCTTGGTAAAAGCCAAACTGCAAAAAATGCTAGAGGAAAAGTTCATCCAACCTATTGATTATCTTGAGTGGGTTTTGAACATTGTACCTGTAATAAAAGCCTTTTGGGACATACACATCTATTCATATTTTCAAGACCTAAATCTCTCATTTCTTAAGGATGGTTTTCCACTAACTAACATAGACATTATAGTGGATTTGACTATCAAACATGAAATGATATCTCTAATGGATGATTTTTCTAGTATAATCAGATCAAAATTCTAGAATTAGATCAACACAAAATAACATTTACTACCCCATGGGGAACTTTCCGTTATCAAGTCATGTCTTTTGGCTTAAAGAATGTCAGTACCACCTATCAACACGTAATGGCTACAATATTCCATGATCTTCTACATGTGATAATAGATGACTATCTTGATGACGTCCTAGGCAAGTCCAAGACACGTGATTCACACATTACTATTCTTACCACAATATTTGAAAGTTTGGGTTAATACAAAGTTCACCTTAACCTAAAAAAGTGTAGTTTTGGAGTCCAATTGAAAAAAAAAAAAAAAAAAATCAGGTTATATAGTGTTAAGAAGAGGCATTGACCATACAAAAGTAATAGTAGTCATGGAAATGCCTCCACCTACTACATTGAAACAACTCTGTAGTTTTCAAGGTTGGTTATAGTCCATCAGATGCTTTGTGTCCAAGTCAGCAAATAAAGTTCATTTAATCCAACACTTACTTTAAAAAGACACCAAGTTTCAATGGTATTTCCTATGTCAGAAAGCATTTGATGAAATCAAGTTATACCTAGCTAATCCACCAATATTATTTCCTTTAATCACGGGTTGAACATTAATTCTTTACAACTCTACTACTACAATTGCACTAGGTTCTCTTTTAGCACAACAAGATGAAAATGGAAATGAGCAATTTATTTACTATCCTAGTTGAACACTAGTATGATATGATTTGAACTACACTATTATTGAGAGAGCTTTCTTCGCTGTAGTTTTTTGCACACAAAAACTACTCCATTAGATGGTTAATAATACTACATAACTCATTGCTAAGATAGATCCTCTCAAATGTTTTCTATCAAAAGCTTCCCTCATTGGTTATGTTGTAAAATTGGTCTTGATTTTAAGTGAATTTGACATTGTCTATGTAGATTGCAAGGCTTTAAAAGGACAAGCCATTGTTGTCCAACTTTCAGACAATCCTCTTCTAGGATACTATCCTATCATAGTTGATTTTCCAGATGACACAATTATGACTATCACCCCTAGTATGTCATGGAATCTATATCTCGATGGTGTTTTCAAAATGGAAAGCATTAAGTGCAGGTATCTTGTTTGTTACTCCCCAAGGAGACCTCATACCTATTGGCTAAATATTGTGTAAGCAACTATCACCACATCTTACAAAATGATATTTTTAAGCAATTTTGTAGTGTGAATAAATCTCTCCTCTCATCAATAGGGTAGGTTCCCTTCTTACCATAGGCTTCTACAAAAAGGACCTAACTAGAATTAATAATAAGGTGGTTCACTAAATCAATTTCTCTTTCTTCAAGAATGATTTTATATTACCAACTACTACTTGTAATTTAAACAAAAGGAATTAATTTCTATGGTAGTTTTTGTGGCTTAAGTGTTGATGTAAGAACAACCTTAAGACAATACTTATATCTTGACTTGGGTGATTGATAGCAAGAAACTCAAAGTCTCCTATGAACAATATTTTTGAAATAAAAGATTGAATAACTAACAAAGCTCAAAGTCTTCATTCAACTATCCAAGTATGAAAAATTATACTAAGAAGTTAAGCTCAAATTTTGAAACTATTAGTGCTCGTAGCCACTATTTAACTAAATCAATCTCTTAATGAAAGCTCAAATACTTTCAAAAAAAATAGCAAAATTATCAAATTCTTTCATAGAGAGAAGTTACATATATGAATAAATCAATGTAACATAAGAAACAAAGATCAATTCCAAGTATCTCAACACAAAGTTTGAGAAAAAGTTGCTTCT
The DNA here is from genome assembly GCA_028749045.1 of Cupressus sempervirens. NCBI lineage: Eukaryota > Viridiplantae > Streptophyta > Pinopsida > Cupressales > Cupressaceae > Cupressus > Cupressus sempervirens. The sequence continues at coordinate 300,657,633 of CM053783.1, forward strand.
TTATTCACTTCAAAAAATTTGCACTAAGAAATACAAAGCCTTCTAGTCACAAGCTTAGCCTTCTCTTCTATATAAGAATATGATTATTTACAATTAAATCTCTCTTTATATAGGAAAAATGAAGAGAGAAAGGTGGAGGAAAAAGTGGAACAAGCTTAACCACTCACCCTTATCCTATCAACTACTTTGACTTTATTCAAAATTACATGCCTAATGTGATTGCAATTTAACTACATGAGCTACTTGCATAGGTACATGTTATCCTATACTTACAACAAATTTATTAAAATCATACAAAAATATAATATGGATTTTTCACATGGTATCAACCAATTCTCCAATTTTTTGTAGGGATTATCATATAATTGTAGCATCCAGTTTACATATGTATTGCAAAATCATGATGACCTTTAAGAGTGTACCTTTTACCCTAGATATTTCCTTTCTTAAATCTTCCAGTTGAATACCCAAATTCTTTAGTGAAAACTTCCAATTTGCAAGCATTTCAAGCACATGGATCTTGAAATCATCTAACTAAACTTGTAGGTTAATGACCTTTGCAAACTCAGAGAGAACTTCTTGTTAATTCCTTTTTTTTGTCTTCATCAATAAATTTACATGGAAATTCTTTCAAAGCTCCTTTAATTTTATCTTCCTGAGTAGACATTATGAGTATTGTTTCATTTACCTATTCAATGAGCTTTTGTAGAACTTGTTTCTTATTTCCATAACATGCATGAAGTCATGATACATTTTCAACAGATATAATAACATTATACTCATACAAGAAGTCTAAAACAACTTCCATCATGTTACTCCAAGCACCAAAATCATTGACTATCAATTCAAATTTATGATTAAATGATTTCAACATGTCATTAAGTTTAGCAAAGATTTCACCTTCTTTCTTCAATTATCAATACACTTAAAGAAACAATCAGATTCCCTCTTTTTCAATATTGTTGCCCCATTTATCAAGACTATGTGCCTTGTGCTTCTCCCTCTCTATGCATTCAACTGAAACACGTTCACTAGAAATAGATTACCTCTTCAACTCTTCATTGATTCTCAAAAAGTGTTTATTATCTTCTTTTAGTTTCTCTTTCTTGTCCCATATTTCATTACTCTTTCAAGAAAAAAAAATTTACTACCTCATGTGCATCTTGTTGATAACGCAACCTTGTCTATTTACCAAGGTTAGCCCTTATGATTTTATAATCAGTAGGTTGCATGTCTTTAGTAGATTTCTCCACGAGTGGTTCAATGACCTTAGAAAGTTTGATGTGATTTTCATCAATCCTCACTCGATAAAATACCTTTTCTTTTTATTCTTGGAAACCCTTGGTTTACTTACTTTATTATCAACCTCTTTGGGTGGGATTTTTTCCTTCTTTTTCTTCTATGTGATAGTGTTTAATCATGGAGGAAGTTTGAAAGAATATGCATTAGCTAAAATCATATTCACCATAGTTAATTCAAGATTATCTTGTACAATAGCATTAACTATAGTTAGTGTCTCCATATAAATAGTCATAGGAGGAGGTGTGTTATACATGACCTCAATCATAAATTGTTCAAACTGAGCTGAAGTTACATCCAACAATATTGTAGATGGAATAGAGATAGAAGGATTATAAAAAGAATATATATCAAATAAATTTTTAAAATCAAACTGATCTTCATGTGTCTCTAATGTAAGACTAGATGATGATACTAGGAAAACTTGTGTAATAGTCATTGAATCCTCAAAGGATGATTTATTAGAATGCTCCCATAGAGACACCTAAAGGAAAATCATGAGTTTCATTTGATATTGGAGCTAAATCTGGAAGATAGGTTGTAGCAAGAACTTCCAAAGGATATGAAGCAAGAAAGGATAATTCTTTTATTTTTCTTGCATTGTGATCACTGGAGTCAACTTGAATTGATTGAGATCTAATCTCTTTTACTTAAAGTACTCTTGAATATTTTTTGCATTTGATAGACAACTTAGAAAAAAATTAAATAGGAGGTTCAAATGTAGATGAAGATGTACCATATCTTCCTTTACTTTTTATCTTTGACCTCAAACCAATCATACCAGCCACATAAAAGGCTTTACCAAATTGTATCTTTATGTATTTAAGACCCCTTATCTTCATCCACATGTTGGTATTATCGATAATAGACTAGAATCTATCCAAAATGGATGTATTTTCTTTGCATGACCATGTAGCAGAAAGAATGGGTAACTTCTCCACGTCATGTTGAAAATATTCAAGATCTAGAACTTGATCACCATCTTCAAAAGTAGGAGGAATTAGTGCCAAATGGAAATCTACAATTTTCTTCACAATTAACTGGGTATAATCCATATTATATATTTCTACTTCAATATGCACATCAATCCAAAGATCTTCTAGATGATGTATATGTAATAACTACTCATCTTGTCATGCAATCCCCTCAAATCAAAACAACTTCTAGCTGCAAACTTTTCCAATGTTATCCTCTAAAGTTCAAACTCCATATTCTTGGCCTTAGGAATAGTGTCAGTTAAATATCCTCCAATATTTAATGGGTTTCAAGACGAAATTCCAGCTCTAGGTTGGTGCAAACTAGACTAATAAGCCTAAACTTACATAAGTTTTCTTGCCAACTCCATCAATATAATTCTATCAATAGGATACCTTGGTAATGTGTATGGTTATTCTTTGAAGCACCAAACTTGCAAGTATATAAAGTTGCAAAATTGTAATAACATGCAACCATATTCATTGACCTTGTTCCATGCCTCATTAGATACCCATTTTTTAGGGAGTTCTTTATTAAACAAACACATAAAATTCCCAAAGAATAAATCCTAGACTCTTCTGAAGTGTATACAAATTTGTTTCAAAGGAAACTATTTATATATTCCCAAACATGAACTATAGATATGTCATGCTTAGTTGATAACCAAGAAAAGGTACCTCAAGTAGTAGCAATGTATACCATGTAGGAGTTCACATTGAACACAAAAATTGATAGAAAATTTACCAATTGGTCACATATGGAATCACTCACCAATTCATCCCAAAACACGTTCCTTTTTTATTATATTATGAGTGATATACACTTGTACATCCAGGGTTCAAAGTGTTTAAACTCTTGAGCCCTACCAAGTGGCTAAGAAGTGTTATGAATTTATTCATTTCCTCTTTGAAATCACATCTATGAACTCCCTTGATTGGCCATTTGACAAGATTTGGTCTCTTAGTATCAACCAATTATCATTCACAAACTTTGTGCAAGATGAAGTATCCTCATTCTAGTGCTCCATAGCTTTCTGTCTTGTGATGCTTCTAACAATTGGAGTGTGAGGGACATGAGAAATATGATCAATAGTCTCAAGGGTCAAGACTAATGATAGTATTAAAATCTTGATCTTTGATTATTTGTGAAGCAACATCAAAATTTCTTGCAGAAGCAAGGATAAATTTTGATTCATGAGCCACCAGGGAAGGTAGACACATGATGAATATGATTCTATTTGATCCACACCATCTCCTCAATAGTTGAAGCCTCAACCCTTACAAGAAAGTCTTCAAAGTTCATATGAGAAATATTAGTATCGCGTACTTCATCATAGTATGAGGTTACTTGTGATGAAGGAACATAGTTATGATATTGATCATACTAGTACCTCATCTTCTTTTTATATTTTCCCTTCACTGGAGTAGATTCTGTTGACATTGAAAAATGGTATGCATGTGAAACTGTTACATGAAAATCCCATAAAATAAGAACATCAACATGTGAAGGATCCATATGATGAATTTTGAACAAGGTATAAGTGGAATAAATAGATGAAATGAATGGGGATGGATAATGAACAAATGGGTTGAACTCAAAATGGATGAATTGTGACTAGATTTTCCTAAAATGGGGTTTTTAGGATGAAATGTATATGCGACTAGCAAGCTTGGATTTGAGTGAACAAGGAGAAAAATGAATAACATCTCATGTTTAAATAAGTGAAAAATGTGAGATACTATCCAACAAGCATGTGGGAAAAACTTTATCCATAAGGAAGCCATATGGTAATACATGAAATGTGTAATGGTGGGGTTTCAACTGGCATTCACATGTAAGGTAAGAATCATATTTTTCTTTTTAGAATGGTATTTTACACCCAACTTCTTATGCAAGTAAGATGAGATCTTGCATATGAAATTTTGGAGTAAAAGACAAAAGATAGAAGGAACAACTTCAATAATGAAAATCATACAAATCTAAAAATGGAAATGTCAATGACTTGCATGAACATCCAAACAAAAATACACAAATTCCTTAGAGATAATAAGAAAAATTAACTCCACTTTACCAAACAATTAAGATAGACAAAAACCTTGTCCAAAGCTTCAGAAAATCTAAAAAGAATCCAAGAGATGTTCAAATGTTAGAGTTGCCCAAACCAAGACATAAATAAATTTCAAAATCCTCATTACATGGCTCAAATTTAGACATGTATATATGGTTAGACAAATGAAATGTCCAAAATGTGGAATAACTTTTGACCTAGCAACTTCAAATGCAAATGCATATAGAAATGGCATCTATTGTAAGCTTAAACTTGTAAAAATGATAAACAACAAGCTTGGAATTGATTTACTTACCCTAGATAACCTCTTGAAGAGATTTGATGCAAAAATGTATAAGAATGGGTTGAAAATAATGGAGATTGTACCCTACATGGGTTTTATGCAAAATGCATATGTTAAAATATATCCAATCCCTTCAAAAATTAAAGCTTAGATTCTTAGACAAAATATAGATTTAAAACACCTTTTGGAGATACATTTTCATGTCATAAAATGCATGTATTTCCTTTAAAAATTGTTGCTCAAAGAGATTGAGGAGTTTTCTAGTTTCAAAAGCGCACTTTTGAGATGTTAATGCATTTGAAATCTCATGCAATTTGAGCAGAAATCATCACTTGCTTTGGACAAGGAAAAAAACAATTTTGAAGGAGAAATGCATATGTTGATACAATATTCATTCTCTCCTAAAATTTCCACCACTTAAATCATGCCTTTAAATGCACCTTTCAAAATCAAAAACATATATGCACTCACACCAAAAATCACCACTTTTTCCTAATAGAGGAAGACCCACTTTTGAGATGTGTTGAACATATATGCAAACTCTGTAAAAATTGCCACTTTGAAGAGAAAAATGCAATTAAAAAGGGTAAAGGTACATGTTGTTTTTAAATTATATGCAATGCCAAGAAAAAATGTCACTTTAAACTTGAATGCATTTTAAGAAGGCATTCACATATATTTTAAACATGTGCAAAAAGATGAAAAATTGTCACTTTTCTATTGTGGTGGACTTTTCAATTCAAACACATTTCTCTCTATCATTTACATATATCCAAAACATATGTAGTTGACTCAAAAAACACCACTTTTTCCTTTAGCTTTGAAGGAGAACATATTTATAATTAAAAATATCTGTATTTGGGTCCAAAATCACCATTTTAAATCAAAATAAATAAGAAAATTCATTTCAATTCAACATCTACATGTAAATGAGTTTCAAAAACCCACTTTAAATGATGATTAATAACACGTGTATTTAAATATTAAAAATCAACTTTAAACATAATCACATATGCAATCATATTTAAAAATCACACCTTTATTAATGTTGGGACTTAGAATTCATTGAAAGTGGATTTGCATGGAGTATTTTGCATGTGAATATATGAAATATGGAATAAAAATCCCACTTATACACTTAAGTTGCCTCATGTAATTATATTTAATAGTTGACTATAGTTTTTTAATAAAGTAACATGAAAAATAGTCTTGAAAAAGACCATTTTCATAAAACATAAAAAACTATAGTCAAATCAACTTAGAATTAGCTAAATTTTTTAAATGGACCAAAAAACCCACTTTAAATATCAAATATAATTTTATATCATGTCATTTTTATAAAAGGCCCACTTTATGAGGCTTTTAATAAAAATATGCAGTTGACCTAAAAAATCCAACTTTTTCTCTTATAACTTTAGCTAGACAAATCAGATTTCAACCTTAGTTCGCTCAAAATGAGCAAAATTCCAAGGCTATTCACTTATAGAAGAAAAAAAGTAAAAAATATTTATAAAACAAAGAGAAACATTGAAAAGACCTGAAATTTCACGAAAAATTGAGTGTTTGAAGTGCAAGAAGGAAAACTCTTACCTACAAACAATTAGGGATGATCTTGATGGAAAACTCTCAAAAGAACACATAAATAAGACTACACAAAGAAAAATCTAGGGATAATGAATCATTTTCATTATGTCTCCTTAATGTATTAAATCAAAGAGGATACACCTAAGAATCCATGAGAAAATTCCATAGGGTTGCCTCAATTTTATGATGTCAAAATCAAGGACAACAATACCCAAATCTTATAAAATTTCTTTCCCTTGCACAAACAACATAGTTGAATATGGACTAGTAATATGACTACATCAAGATATCCATTAGAATATCAAGAGCCTACTTGTCTTTGGGGACTCCCAATTGTTCATTAGACAAGTTACAAATAAACATTAGATAAGTTACAGATGAATACCAAACAAAGGGTGAAAAATTGTTACCATGTCATCAAATAGTAGAAGATCTTAAACAATATTTCATTGAGATAATCTTCTAGAAGATACCAAGGAAAAGTAGCAAAGAAGCACATGCCATAGCTACCATAGCCTCCATGATCACCATGCCTAAATATAGTCCCAAGTGTAAATTTCATGTTGAGAATTTTTTCCTTCTTGCTTACAAGTAATCTGAATTAGAGATGGTGTGTGAGATTGTTGGTCTTGAGTCTCCATGGTACTCTAACATTTCTTAATACCTTCATCACAAAAAAATCCCCATACTTATTTTCATAAACCAAAGTAAAACCTTCATTTGTCACATTGCTAGCTATCCTAGGTGATAAAATTTTCCAAAAATACTTCAACAAGACCCTCCTTCGATGTCTCATTTCAAATGAAGCCAAAACAGAATGAGAAGAGGTTTACTAAGGAATGTGTGGGGCCCATTCTAGTGGACTTACATCATCAAAGAGGCTCCTTAGAATGGGTTATTATTGGCCTACTATAGAAGTTGATGCCTATAATTTTTTGAAATGATAAGTTCCTTGTCACCAACATGGATATTTAATACATGCTCCTACCCAACACCTTCAACCCACCATCACACCATGGCCCTTTCCCTTCTAGGATTTAGATCTTGTTGGTAAAATATATCCAATTTCTAAAAATGGCCACAAGTATATTATTTATGTCACCAAGTACTTCACGAAGTGGGTTGAGGCTATCCCTTTAACCTACACTACCAGAGAATAGGTCTTGAAGTTCATCTTGAACTACATCATTTTTTGCTTCAGTATTCCCCAAGACATCATGACTAATAATGGGGATCCTTTCAAAAATTAGGATGTCATATGTAGGAAATTTTGGATCACCCAAAATTTCTCCACCAAATATTTCCCCCAAGGCAATGGTCAAGCTGAAGCAACTAATAAAACCATTCTAAAAATCCTCAAGAAAACTATTGATGTCACTGACCATGACTAACACCTCCAAATTGCTCTTGCCCTTTAGGCCTATTGCACCTACATCTATACTCCAATAGGAGCTACTACATTTTCCCTTATTTATGGCTCTAAGGTTGTATTACCCATTGAAATGGAGCTCCCTTCCCTCAAAATATCTCTCAAGAATCTAATGTCCAAAGAAGAATAGTGAGTTGCTTGCTTGCAAGAGTTACAACTCCTCGATTAGAGATTCCTTACTACCTTAAACCACCTTTGTGTGTATCAACATCACCTTCAACTCAAGTCTCACAAAAAGGTCAAACCTCAGGAATTTGAGGATAGTGACCTAGTGTTGTAGCATAACATGAGAAATCCCCACAATTGAGAAAAGAAAAGAAAGTTCAAACGCAATTGGCTTGGTCTATTTATCATCACATTCAAGTATGGTTCTGGGACATATCATATTTCCACTTCAAAGGGATATATGCTCCCTAAGCCTATAAAAATTAAGCATCTCAAGTATTTATATGCTTGATTTATGTAGTTATTTTACAATGTCACTAAGTTCCACAAAAAATCCTAAAAAGACATAAAATCATTAAATCCAAAAACATTTGCAAAAAGTTCCTAAAGAAAAGACTAAAAAAATAGAAAAAATTTCCTTAAAAAATCAATGTTTTTGAAAACCTAGTAAACAAGTACATCGATCATTAAAAAAAAAGAGATTTAGCCAAAAGCCAAAAAGATAGAAAAGGAAATAATATGTCTAGCAGTGAAAACTTGGTACTTCAAGATCTCTGGACAAGTACCATGGTAAAAAACTATCTCTGGCACTATGTGTAGTAACTAGATTCATTATCTATGAGACTCATCCCAATTCACCATGTTTCCTCCCTTTCATCCCATTTTTTTTTAGGGGTCCTATCTAGCTCACACTTTTCATACATCTAATAAAAGACCTCTTTTCTGTGAGGCCTACATCCACTTTCATTTTTCACCAGGCCTCTACTTTGTGAGGTACTTTCGCATCATAGTTATCCCAATAAGTGTTCACTCTACCCCCATTATATTGATATTTTTTCCACAAAAGTGGCTATAGTAGAACCTAAAAAAAATCACCATTGAGACTAAATGATTTGAGAAACTTTTTATTTCCACAACTATGCCAATGAACCCTCACAACAACAAAAAACCTAGACAAAACAATGCCTCATAGGATGACTCCTTCCTATAATAGTGTTGCAAACTTTAATCTCAGAATAATGTTCATGGTAGGAACTATGGATTGAATGGCTACTTGGTCATCAATAAAAAAAAAATTCACCTCTGTGTGTTAGTGGTTGCCTCCCCAAGTTTTCCTCAATCTTCCATATCTTGGTATCACCTAAATGGCTCAAATTGACTAGTATGATCTATTTATGATTCTTCAATACATCTATATCATTTTCTTAGTTATAGTTATACACTACTTGCTAGAGGCACCAGGTTAGCATAGTTTCCACCAAGATCCCTTTCTATGAAAACTAAATCCATTGTCCTAAGGTATCTATTGTGTTGTGTTTCTATTCCATGCAAAGGAGCCTTGTCATCTATGCTACTATAGTATTTGACATATCGCTCCTTTTTCAAAATCAATCTAGGGTGTGCTCTCCCTTAGAACACATTGAAATCTCTTAATATCATGTAGCTAGACTTCATGTAGTACAGGGCTTCATTATGCTTTGCTTGAGACAAGGGAATTTTTTTACCCCTCCCCTCCTATGTCAACTACTTGATTCCTACGAGATACAGTTTTCCATGGGTCCATCCTTTAGGTCTCATTTCATTCATTGAATTTCATGTTTAACATTTACATATTTTGTTATCATCATTCATTTTGCATTTCTTTCTATCATTCATGATTAGTGCAACTTAGTATGTTACTAACATTTCCATTTAGGCTACATTCATTTTACATATTATATTCATTACACTTATATTATGCATCTCATTAGTAATTAATAATTAGGTTACCTTATTCATTACATCAATCCATTAGGTATCATAATTACATTGCTAACATACATATCATGATACATTTATTTCATCAGCACAACCCATATAGTGATCCCATACATACAACATTAAAATACATACATCTCATACATCACCATCCTATAGAACCTACATGATACACACGTTAGACATCATATATGCATCATAGAAAGAACTATATCAAATCACACACATCTTGCATCACAATATTAGTAACATCATCATAAAATCATGGATCACATCTAGTACTTTTAACCATTATATGCATACACATTGATAAAAAAAACCATCACACATATACATGTAGGATCATTGAATCATGTCATCATATATATCAAAAAATGAGTTTCCATGTATAGTTTATATACAAAATAATCATATAGTAGATCATGCAAGATACATATTCAAAAAATCATTACATCTTCACATACATATATGTATGTCACTATGTCAAAACTAGTCTCTCTAGGGATCAAATGCCTAGCTGTGAGGCCCCTACTCCTCTTGTGCCACCTCCTCATGGAGGACCCAACTACCCAACTAACTATTATTATCTCTAATGTCCTCCCATATCCCAAGAGCTTGATCCCTCCTAAAAGTCAAGATATTGTTGATCTATCAACATGACATTGTAGTATAGTTCCTGATAGTAGCCTACCTCTCACAAAGCTCATGCCTCATGGTAGCATGCAAACATATCCTTCTGCATCAATATCACCATACTGCTATCCTATGTCACCTTCATGGTGATATATCATTTTCTGCAATAATCATCTACTTATTTTTGTAGAGTCTCTTTGTCAACTTGGAGGGTGGCTACCTCATGGCAAAGGGCATCTAGCTCTATAAACTCCTCTACATCAGCATGTATACTAAGATCATTGAATTCTCTAGTTTTTATCCTTGCATGAAATCCCCCTATGTCCTCCTAAGCACTATTTTCTCTTGCCCAGTCAGCCTGTAGCTCTTCTTATAATCTAGCAATCTCTATCTAAGAACTAGCAGCCCTGGCCCTCTCTATCGCTATCTCTCCCTGTAATCAGGAAACTTCTATCTAGAGGCTATCTCACTCTACCCTAGAAACATCATCATCAGCCTTCTATTTCATTGGTGACCTCTGTAGTACCTATAGCATAGGTGTTTCTTGCAGTCCTTATCCCTGTACTTATGGATCATGTTGTGCTCCCTATACTAGCATTGGCACTACTGATACCTACCCTCCCCACTGATGAATTCACCATCCCTAACCCTATGGCCCCTATACCTACATTAGTCCCTATGGAACCTATCCCTCTCCTCCTCAATCTCCCCCTCTAGCACCATTTCCCCTACCTCATGCCTACTCTGCTAGTGGTGGCATCCTTGGCACTGTTAATCTCACTAGTTGATGCACTTCCCACTACTGTGTACATGTAGGTGTCATGTCTGCATCTCCTTGATCTTGCCATTGGACCCATGGTACTAGTAGCATACCCTGCCATGAAGCTCTAGCCAATATGATAGAGGTACATAATCCCCATAGTCTTCCTACCTCTCAGGATACCACTAGATACATGAATCTATCTAACACTACGTCTTGGATTATTCAAAACTATCTATGTGCCCTAGATGACATGTATCACATCACAATGTGTATCGTTTGACCAATCAACCAGTAATCTCACTATATATACTATAGGTAGAGTTGATCCTCTAAATCATCCTCTCTTCTTGCAAGAAGAATAGCCCCCCAACACTCATAACATGCATATGGTGTCTAGTCAAACATGATAATCTCATCCAAACATCATTTCCAAAATCCTATAGAATCGATGTAGGTGTACTAGATGGGTGGCCTATATTGTGATACGTAGGCCTCCCCAGGTTGTTGTAGCTCCCATCACATAATAGGTTGTGTCACACCTATATGTTCCCATGACTATGTCATTAGTAGTGTCAATCCAGGGCCTATGGTCCTCTATTTCTAGTAGAACACATGCATAGGTCATAGTATAAGTGGGCTAAGATGGTGTGCCCCTTGTAGAAGACCATTCTATAATCATATATGGATCTGTCATCCTATAATAGAGTGATCAACACTCATGCCTTTTGAATAGGAAATCCATGCCCAACATGGTCTAGTACCATCCTTCACATCAAAGATGCCAAGTAGAGGACTAGCTGAAGAAACCCGTAGTCCAATGCCTCTCTACATGCAAGCCAATTCTATTGAATGGGTAGTTGGTATCTCCATTGCCTGAAGCACTCCTATAGATAATGATCTACACCCTCCAAAATATACTCTAGGTATCTCCCATAGATAGAGGCTTGTAGTATCTACCACACATCCAAAAGTGTCAATGTTGCCTCTCTTATTGGCAAATACAAGCTAGAAGTTAATGTGTGCCACCAATCCACCAATGCTAATAGTTGTATTGAGTGTGCTCTCAAGTCTAGCCACTCGTGGACATGCTCAAGCCCACAAAGTCACACATGTCCCCACTCCACCTCTATAAGTCTTGTTGGTCTAAATTTTTGTATGATAGAAATCCTTTGTCCAGATATAGAAAAGTCAAATTGTACCCATTAATGGATAATAGGGTTTCTAGATAAGTCATCCATTTGCTAGCCTTTGAATTTTTTTGTGAAAACCTTATGTTTCATTCCATTCATAAATTATTAGACGTGAAATATTTGAAGTTTCAAATAGGGCAAATATTTTTTTTCCTTTTATCTTCGGCGCCCATGAGTTACCTTTCCTCTCAAATTCCTCACCATCTGATCTAAATTGATCTACTATTCTTGTTACCTCACTATGAAAACATGAGCACTTTTTATGTATAGTGAGGTAGCAAGGGCCAGAAAGTTATAAAACAAAATCAAAAAATGATTTTCATGGTAGTCGGAGATCTATTTTCTAGTTGACCTATCAGTCACATACACCTTGCAAGTACTGATAGAATAGCAAAGGGACCCAGTAGAAGTAGTCAAAGGTCAACACTAGAGTGAGGGTATTTCCAATGCCTCGCTACCTCGATATTAGAAAAAATTGATATCTCATCATTAGTGAAGTAGCGAGGCATCTTGAAATCAATAGCCAATGGAACTCAAAGTAATGTGGATGATGACTAGACTAAAATAAGGTTTTTGTTGGGTGCCAGTAGTGCAAAATTTCCTATGTCATCAATACCCTAGACCCATGCCCCATTCATAAAGTGTACGAGAAATCCTGACCGTCAAATCAAATTAGAATCAATAGTTCTCCCTATCTCGCTGTGGGAAATTGCAAGTTTTTAAAGCTATGTGACATAGTGAATATGGGACCTACCACCGTTCAAGGTGCTCTACGCAATTTCTCCACCTTTGATTTAATCTCAAATAAATGGTTGTTTCTGCCTCGCCATGAAGATTTTCTCGAATGATATGTATAGCGAGATAGCAAATGAGGGCCCACCACTATCCATCCAAGCAAGTACAGTGATATATCATACAAAAGATTGAGATCAGATCAATGGATGTCACTGCTTTGCTATGGCAAGGTGCTCATTCTTTATGTATAACAAAGTAGTGACCTACTGACACGTGTTCTCAATCGCCAGTGGGTCCAAAAAGAAATGCCATCAAGGAAGGAGTCATGTATGTGGATAGTTTTTATTGGATCAACTAGCTAACTTGTCAAGTGCGACACCAAGTTGTTTTCCTCCATATCCCATGATCGTAGGATTTTTAAAAATTGATAGCATAGATTTAAACATAGAAGGTGGTGCCACTTTGTGTATTAATTAGACATGAAAGCTTCGCATGTGAGGAAAAACAAAGCATAATACAAGAAATTTTATCAGTTTCACCTCACGCAAACAAAGATTTTGAGCTATTCCTGAGTAGAAGCAATTACTAAAGAAGATTGTGCTAGAGTTTAGCAAATATGTGAAGCAGTTTGTTCGCAAAAAAGTTTGCAAAAATACAGAGCAAACGAGGACAAAAATCAAGTAAGTAATACTATTGTAATCTCTGTAGGTTTTTCAGTTCTATAAAACATAATCAAAGATGCCTCCGAAGAAGGGATTTTCAGGTCAAGTAAATTATTTGGATAGAAATGTACATGATGACTTGCTTGAGTTGTTGCCTGAGTCTACAGTAGAGACAGTGCAAGTTAAAAAATTGACCTCATTAAAACCTAGGTTGAGGATAGCTAATGGATTGTATGATAAGGGCAATTGGGTCCAGGATGCTCAAACTTTGCAAACCAGTTTAAATTTGTTGAAGAAATGGTTTGCAGAAAGGAAATTGTATGCCCCACATGCCAATATATGGAATTTCAACCTAGGAAAGCTAGTTGTTCCCAGTATATTCATGGATTATGACCTCCTTGAGGTCATGGTGAAGAGTTATGATCAAGCCACTAGGGTAGTGAGAAGAGTAGATGGTGAAATTCTAATCACCATCAGTCTAGAAGAGATTAGGGAAGTTTTCTGTTTGGGACCTCTCACTAGGTATCATGTGCCCATTGATTTGATAAAGTTAGAAAAGGAATATATGTCAAAGAAAGATGTAGTTAGACAATGTACACTAAAGGCCCACATTGGCAGAATTGGAACCCTACTAGCAATAACATCATCCTCTAGAGAACCTTTCAAGAAATCATGCTTCAATGCGAGGGAAATAGAGATATACAGGACCCTATGCAGAGTTTTTAGAGAGGGTGAAGAAGACTTTATCCCTGTGAGCTTCATGTACATGATCACTCAAATCTCCTCTTTCGGTGTGGAAATAATTTTTGATTTTACTTCTTACCTGGCTGATGAGATTCACAATGGATTGGTTGGGATTGCAAAGGCCAAGGTGGAAAAGGTTTAGGGCCAATACTCCCTATTGACGCACATGTTTCTATTTAAGGGGGCTACATACTTTGGTAAGGAAATGGTTTTGAACCAAGAACAAGATGGGGAAGCACTACCAGTTCAATTATGGAGTGCAGATATGACTGGGGAAGCAGAAAATGCCAATTTTGTTAGATTTGACAAGCACTTTGCCTCCAAACTGAGGTGTCTCATATTAAGAGACAATCTCAGGATTCCTAAGGCACTAATGCACCTTATTAGGCCTATGGACAAACCCCACAATCTGAAAGTTTCACATAATTGGGGAGATATTATCCCATATTCAGTTTCAACTGTTATCAAGATTTATGGATTTAAGGGAACACCCCATGTACTACCTTACCAGGTGCCCTTAAAGGTGGGAGTAGCTAAATTCTTATGGTAGTTGGGAGGAGTAGAAGAAGCATTTTTGCACAAAAGGGGAACAGGATCAATTTTTTCCACTTGTACAATAGCTCACCAATTTGTAATAACCAAGGAAGGGTGGATCTTCCTCTACAAATTTTTGGATCAGCATAAAATGGCAGTATCTCATTCTCATTTTTGTGATGCAAAAGATTTCTTTAATCCTACTCTTAGGCATAGAATCAAGCTTCCTCTAGTTCAGCATGAATTTTATTTCCCTGAGGATGTAATAAGGAATGAGTACTCTCTGCAGGAGCAAGAAACAAAGAAAGAAAAATGGACAGTCTTCAAAATTTTTGGATTTTATTAATTGTTTTGACAAAGATTACAGTCCCCTTAGTAATGTTGTAACTACTAAAAATAGAATAAGTAAGCTCATGAGTACATTCCCTAAAATAATGGAGGTAATGAATGAGAAGAAGCAATATCTCATTGATTCTTTTCCAGATAAAGCTATGGAAATAATGAGAAGATTGGGTTTCACTCCCAATATAGCGGCAAGTCCACTAGTTCTACAAAGGAGGACAAGATATACTATCATTCAAAATCAAAGGCCTATTGTGAATAAAGGAAAATAGATAGTTGAATCTACTAGCACTGCTTTTGAAGAAAGGCCACCTGAACCTTCTCCTAAGAGAAGAAAGAGAATAAGGAAAGAGGAATCACATGATGAGGGTTACTCACCTTCCCAAACCTCCATGAGAATTGAAGAGGAGCAGCTCACTGATGAGAAAATTGAACAAATGGGGTCACAAGGGGGAGTTTTTTGTTACCCAAGCAGAGATTAATGAAGGGAATCCCTAGGAGCCTCCTATGGCAAGTTTTGAGTTAACTTTAACAGATTTCAAGGGAAGGGAATTAGACCCTATTTTGGAACAAGCCAGCTAGCAATTCTTGTATGATGACAGTTTTGTAAAATCTAGGGCTTTCCATCAGTTTGCTTGGAGGGAAAACATGCACATTTTTGAGGAGAAATGTAAAAATTTGAAAGCAGAGCATCCAAAGATGGATGAAGCCTCCATTCAGAATCAAATAAAGGAACAAATGATCCAAGAGTTCTAGAATATAACCCCTGAAGAAGGGAGACAGATGGTAAAGGCTACAAATATTTTGTTATTGCCCAATTGGGACATTGTTGATGCCTTGATTTTTAGTTTTGTGTCAAATAATTTGGGATTTTAAGATCCAAATAAAAAGGAATTCTTGGGAACTGCATTCAGTAATTACCAAGCTGCCCTTGTTATGTGGTCATTCAGAAGAGGGTCCAGGACTACTCCATCATAGCCTGATGACTAAAGACTAATAGGGAGTACATTGTAAGGAGAGTTGGTGATACCTCTCATGTATAGGCAACTCACATGAATATGGATTATTCTCAATTTTCCTTAGCTACTACAGAGAGGGACAAAAAGGAAATGACTGAGCTGCAGAGAAAGTATGAAATAGTGGTGGATGCCTACAATAAAGAGGTAAAAAAGAGAATTGAGCTTGAAAATAAGCTATTGGAAAAATCCACTAGGCCAAGAATAACATACCCTCACCCTCCAGTTGAACCCTTCAAATCCACTCCCCTCATAGAAATACTAGATACACCCCAAAGGCCATAGTACTACACTGTTGAGGATTTTGAAGAAGAAAAGGGTAAACTGTGGGCCTTACATGTAGAATTGGAATCTAAATATGAAGATAAACTAAGAAAAGCTCTCACATATTTGGGGGACAAAGTTAAATGGCCACTAATTTATGATCAATTGGCCAGGGTGATCAGTATCTGGGAAGATTTGAAAGCCAATGATGAGGCTCTAAAGCCTATCATGAATAAATGGGTAAGAAGGGAGAAAACAATAACATTTTTGTGTTTCTCTATTATAGATGATTCTTTTGATCAAATTAAAAAAACATTTGATATTGTTTTTGATCTGGGTGATTTTGACAATAAAAGAATTCATTTGCAAAAAATAATAGTAGGCTACTTGAACAAGTACAAGAGCCAAAAATTCAGTTTGTTCCCTCATGCCCTAGATAAAAGAAATCATTTGAAAAGAAAAGATGAATGGGTAAAGGAACTTGATGATTTATTCTGTTCAAGAATGAATCAAGTCATAAATGAAACAGGGCATACATGGTGCGCTACCACAATAGGAGAAATGGTGAAGGCCCAAATATTCTTTGATTCTTTAAAACAAGAATTTGTTGCTAATGATAATGAGGCTGAATATATATTAAAAATATAGAAGGATATTTTCCAATTCAATTGGCTAGATGACACATTATTTGACAAGTGGATGATAGAAATGGCTCTTGGTGAACAGTTTGATGAAGATGAAACTAATAGTGATGAGGTACAAGTTGAAGAGATCCAAATCATTGACACCATCACTACACAAGCCCAACTAGAAGAAGAAGACAAGAATAAATAGTCACCTTTAGTTGCAGGCCCAGGCCCATAGGATAAAGGTGATGAAAACCCACAGGTGGAGGTTAATGTTCCATCATCAGAACCAACTTCATCGTTGGCTAATTTGGTAGTTTCATACAAAGAAGGATCAAAATAATAACCGACTCAACAACCTAAGAAGATGTGACAAAAGCTGACCCACCAAAAGGAATGTTTAGATTTGGAAATCTTCTGTTACCCACATTTTTGTTATTTTGTGATAAGTGTATGTAAATATTTCTTGTAAAAGACACCTATCATTTTCTCTTAGCCTGAAGCTTGTTGCATCTCACACTATATAAGTGAGATCCCAGGGCAAGAGAAAGGGTCTGATTTCTATTGTTTCTAGGTGATATACTTAGTTTTGTTCTCGGTCCAATATATTTTGAACAAGTTTGTGGTGTATTTTCTCTATCAGATCTTGAGAATACATGAATATAGAATGATTTGTGTTTCTTCTAAAGGTCATTCTAAGTCTACTGTTGATGTATACAATTTTCAAAGAAAATGAATACAAATTATGAGTTGTCCCCATATCAGTTCTTTCTAAACTTTGTCTCCTTTTGATTACTTGGTTATCTTGATGTTGTATGAGTAAAGGCTTGTGCAATTGAATGCAATTCAGTTAGGTTGTATATCTATTCATCACTACTATTAGTTCAATGGATTTATTAAAAGCTTTGATAAATTTGATAAGGTTATTGTAGTAGAGGAAAGGATTTTTGAATGATGAATTTTGATAATAATTGCTGATAAAATTTGTTGTAAGGAAAAAAATTAGATCTAAGGATTTGTAGTAGACTCTAATGCCCAATGGATTAGGCACTGGTCAAATTAATTCAGCTGAAAGAGAAATGTGTCACAATTGGTTGTCAAAAATGCAGAATTATAATCAATTTTACTTTTATTTCATGTAGATCTTCAAATTTGCCCAGTACTTGTTTGCATGGAATATTTTAGCTTTAGTTAGCCACTATTGCTAAGAACACCTACAGATCTATAGAAGAATTTTGGCCATATCTATTGTATGGGATGTGTTTATCAAATTATCAAGAATTATGCATGTATTTGAAGATTTGAGATGAGAATCAGAATGAAACTAAAATAATCCTCATACAGTGATTCTTAATCTTGAATCATCCCTGGGTATACCCACCCTAGTTTTACAAAGCTTGAAGAGTAGAAAACCACCCTTGGTTTTGTTGAAGTTGGGTCCAAATGGTTTGCATATACAATTGTTGATAGGAATTGGCTAGTCTTTAGATTGTGTGAGTTATATCATTTTGGTATTGAGCACTTTAGTGCTTAGTAGTTTTAAAACACCAACAAGTCTCTCACTTAAAACCAAGGTCACTAGATAATGCTCCCATGACTGGAACATCATTGTTGGCACCTACAACACAAACATGTACTAGTTAGCACATAATACGTTTCTAACCATAGCTTTTTTTTATCCAAGCAAGGAGCATCTTGCCCTATAAAACTAGGTCATCCCAACTTATGTTGTTCACTAATGAGTCCAAATCAGTAAACATGCCAATCCACATGGATTTGGATTAGCAAAGATGCCAAACTATAAAAACACTAAAAGGACCTCTCTGGTGACTTCATAGACCTTGATATCTATGTAGACGACAACTATTTTGGTATCTTTGGAGACAATGACATGGAGATCATCATCTCTAATCTATTTTTATCCCCCTCATGCCATATTTGGAAGTGATAGGATGGTTCTAGTCATCTTCACAGATGATGGGATGATTCTTGTCATCTCTATAGAGACAAATTTTTTGTTTTGTCATCTTCAAAGATGATAGAGTGAAGAATTGTCATCTCCACCTTGACCCCAATTTATCCCAATTTTCCACCCAAAAAATGGCTAATTTGATAGTGGAAAGGAAAAATCAACATGTTGGGCTAGTCAAATTACTATTGGTCCCATGTTGACCGGCCTCTAGTGCACTCGGATGCACTCTCCAAGTTGTAATCTTTCGATTGGGTTCATCCTTCACTATGGTTCTATGCTCTCTAGTTGTGCAAATGACACTTCCAAGAGCCCCTTAGAGACTTGTATAGGCCCCGTGGGCTTCCTTTTTTTCTCATCCTCATTTCTTGGCCCTTTCCAACCTTGTCTACCTGCCAAGTCATGCAAAAATGTCTATTTGTGCCTTTTTCCTTCATGTTTTTCTTCCTGGGTCTTTTTATGAAAATTGAAAAAAAAAATCTTTTTACCCTATTTTTGTGCAGGAGCACCCTCCTCCCTATTGTCATTATGACACAACTTCTAGGTTTCCTCTCTGCTCTAGGGAAACCTATATTTTCTTTTTTTTGATGTAATGTCATTCTAACACTACATCAAAGGGGACCAAAATGTAGACACTTAAAATTATCCCAAAACACTATATTAATTTATTAATATTTCCCTTGACACTAATTAATTATATATTAATTAATTATATTTTTCATTTTCCTCTACTTATTTATGTAAATTTATTTAATTAAATAGGTTCACTTCCCTAATGTATTTGAATTCAATTTATATGCTTCCCCCTAATGTAATAAATTTATTTAATACAAAGTGCTACATAAACCCCCTTTTTTAAATCTAATTTATTTAAACCCTTCCACTTTATTAAATTTTCTAATCCTATGATTAAATTAAATATTATTAAATCTAATCTTAATCCTACCTAAAACCTAGCCTACCACTCATCACTCTCATCCTTCTAGGCCTAGCTAGTACCTAAACCTACTTTATTAATCCTAAGCTCCCTTTTGAGCACCTTGTTAGCCCTAAGTGGTTTCTCAAACTTGTGTAAGAAACTCAAACCCTGGGAGCCCCTCTTTCATTAAATTCTCCAAAAAGTACTCATACATCCTTGTTCCCCACTCCTTTCCCCGAGGTTGCTCACACATGTGAGCAAATCTTGAGCCACTCAAATAATAAAGGCTCTTTTTGACTTTTGCATGGCTTGTCCTTTAGCCCATATGTCTCCCTTGTGGCATTTATGTAGATTCCACATAGATGCCACCTCCTCAAGATCTCCCTCAAGCCTATAAATAGAGCTCTTTTCTTAAGTATTTGATCATCTCCTCCATTGCATTGTTATCACGCTAGTATAGTGTTAGATATTTTTAGAGATTTTATGCTTAGAACTAATCCTTGGTAGTTGTTTGCATTATATTCATAGTTCTTGCATTCTCATTCTAGATTTTTATTTTTACTTTGGTTATTTGCATCCACTTCCATATCATTGAATTCTCTCAAGCATGGTTGCTTCCATAGCCATTGCTTGAAAGTGTTCTTCATTCATCTTAGCTTAGTTTCATTGATCACTTACTATTTTTGGATTCAATCATTGTGTTTGAGAAGAGTACATCCACATCCCTTAATATTGAGCACACCAACAAGCTCTCTTTGGGTACCCTTTTTGAGTTGCTCCAAGGTTGTGTGGATCCTTTCATTGCTTGCATTGGTTCTAAAACTCAAGTAAATTAGTTGTATTTTGGTTTATTTGAATCTTTATATACATGTACAACTAACATTTTCTTGTTAACATTTTCTTGTTTATGTCTGCTCTGAATAGAGAAGGATTTTTGTGTGTACAACTTGTCAATGTGAAAAAAACTAATTCACAATTTTCTTTCCTCTAGACGATCATTTCTAAGCTTTCTAGTGATATTTTGGCTCAAACAAGAATAATACATATTATATTACGAAAACCCACAAAAATATCTTTTTTAAAAATCTTAAGATTGGACTTAAAAATAAAAAAGTGGATCGAACAATGAATTCTAACCTATTTTGACGATAAAAAATTGACAATGAACAACTAAAACAATAAAAAATTATTATCCATTTTAATAATGAAGCAATGCAAATAAATAATTTATACAATAAGAGTAACCATAGCTAATTTAAGAAATCGAAAAAAATAAAAGTACTCATGACTGCTCAAATCCCTTTCACAGAAGTTCCTTGACTCTTTCTTAGCACTTTCTCAAATGAAAATTCTAAATAACACACAACAAAAAACCAAAAAATTTAAAATTATATTTAAAAAGCTTGAATTATTTAATAATGAAGCAATGATAATGAATAATTTGAACAACAAGTGAGCTGAATCAATATAATCAAGACATTGAACAATAAAGCTACTCCATCATTAAACTTTATCCACTCTTCCTCAGACCTTTTTCAAATAAAAAAGAAAAATACAAGTTAAAACATTCCCCTAAAAATTAACTCTTCCATACATAGCTAAACCACATGACTATTTGTAACCCAATCTAATAATGAAGCAATAAAAATAAGTGACTAAACCAATAACAAACTAAGATTCATTTTAATAATGAAACAGTGAAAATAAATATTTATTAGAATAAGACATGAAATAACTAAACAAAGAAATCAAAGAAAACAAACAAATTTTGTGACACCTCAAAGTCATCATTCAACCCTTCCTCGACTCTTTCTCAACCCTTGCTTTGTTGAGATTATGTGTGTTGCACACATTGCACAATCTTGTTATATTTTATAATTTTATTTTATTATGTAATGTTGCACCTAGGAGCACCTAGATAGATGTGCAACATGGAGAGATTCCCATGGGATATACTTGATGAATTGTATTGTAAGATTGTGATAATAGTTGGCTTGTCCCTTTGGTGAAATGGTGGGGCTTCTTGTCTCTAGGGAATACAACTAAGGTTGAAGTCCCCACAGGGCCATTCTCGACTTTCGATCTTAATTGAGAATGTTTTTCCATTGATCCTTGGTGAAATAGTGGGGCTTATTTCCTATAGTACTTACAACCAAGGGTTAACAAAATTTAAAACCATATGATGATGGCAAGTGGGAGAGGACTGGAGAGAGGATGGGGAAGTAAAAAATTTCAAAATTCAAAACCTATCCTTAGAGGGAATCCTCTGGGAGGATGGGATCAGAAGCATGGATTGCAGGAAGGGGAAGCAGAGAGTCAGGGGACTGCAAAGATTGGAGATGTGACAAATAATGGAGAAAGGACCCACATGACAAGGGAAAAGGTTCGAACAAGTATTTTTTTCCATCCAAGGTAGATAGGTCTGGGGTACTTTTGGCAAAATGGTCATCTCTTCTTGGAGTCAAACCTACTAGTAAGTCTTCTTTCCCACTAGATAAACTACTCTCTAGTTTGGAGAAGGGTTATTGTATGATTATAATTCTAGATGAGCTGGTAGATCATAGCATTACTGCAATGGCTTCTACTCTAGTGGGTAATTTTATTGGGAAAAGGTTGAATATAGACATTGTTAGATCATATACATAGAAAAAATGGAAGCTCAAGGGACAAGTCACTATAAAAGTGATGGCAAAAGGTTTCCTATCTTTTGATTTTTCATGTAGTGAGGATTTTTTAAGAATTTTGAGTGAAGGAGAGTGGATTATAGGTCATTCAACCTTGGTTTTTCAGAAGTGGACTTCGAAGCTAGATTTGAATGATGTTTTTTTTGTGCAAGCTCCAATCTGTTTTAGACTTCCAAAGTTGTCTCTGGAGTTCTAGAATGAGGATGTGTTTGTGGGTATAGAAAACTCATTTGGTGAACTTCTATCAATAGACCCAATAACAACTTCTAGAAGAAGACTAACATATGCTTAGATTTGTATTAGAGTTCATGAAGGGGATGATATGTTGGAGGTTGTGTGCTTTCATTCTAAGCTTGGAATGCATGTTTAGAAGTTGGTCTATGAAAGTGTTCCCTTTGCTTATTTGCATTGTTTGAAATTAAGTCATAAGTTGAATCAATGTCCTAAAGCAAAAGCTAAAAAGGTAAGGAAATCAATATTTTTCAAATCTGGAAAGGAGAAAAAGATCTAGAAAAAGAAGGAATGTAAGAATGGTCAAAATATTCAAGATAAATTAGTGGAAGTCCCTATTAAAGGAGGGAATAATCTAGACCAAATTGGATCAAAGGTTGATAAGGATGTGGTTCTAGTTTTGTCTGGTCCTAAGATCACATAGGCAAAAGTCCCAATTAGGCTTCTTGGATCTTCTGAAGACAAACAGGTTCCAGTTATGTCTGGTCCTAAGATCTTAGAGGTGGAAATCCCAGTTAAGATTCCTAGATCTTCTAAAGACAAAGAGGTGGGTAACCCAACAAAGTAGGCTGGTTCCTAGATCATTGAGAAGGATATCCTAGAAAACTTAGAGATGGATGGACCAGTTTTGCCTAGCTCTAAGATCATAGAGTTGGAAGTCCTAGTTAAGATACCTGGATTTTTTAAGGCCAAAGGAGAGGATATCCTAGCAAAATAGGCTTGATCCCAGAAACATTGAGAAGGATATTCTGGTAAATTTAGAGATGGATGGACCTCAAAAAAATAGCCTACTAGGGGGTGATATAGGTTTGAACAAGGAGAATTCAATAGCTACAATCCATGAGGATAGGATTTAGAATGATTTTTAGCTGTAGGATTTCAGCAAGTTACCACCTAATTTGGAGAGAATAGGGAAAAAGGTTTTGAATAAGGAAGTGGAGACAGTGTGGGAAATTTAAGAGATAATGGAGTCTAGGAAGGGTATTTAAAGGTAGCAAGGAATCTTTCAGATTTCTTTATCCATTCAGAAGGACCAGTTTATTTCTTGTAATTTTGAAGAGAGATTTAGGACTATGGTTAATTTTTCTTCTCGTGGTAAGAAGGTAAGGATATATGAAAGGATGGAGGAAAACAAAGGAAGTCATTTTAAGACTAAAAGGAAGAATAGTATGGATCCCTCCCTAATTTTACTAGCACAGACTAGGAGCCATGGTAAATTGAATGTGGGAGTCAAGGAAAAGGCACTAGGTAGGAAGAATGAAAACCAAGTCCTCCAAGAGGAGGCCAGAAAGAATTTAGCAAATGGGAGCCAACAAACCATTTTGGAGTGCTCTACTATCCAAAAAATGAAGATAATATCTTGGAATATTAGGGGACTAAATGGGGTCCATAAATAGGAAGTTCTGAAGAATATGATAAGAGATCAAAGACCTAATACAATACTGATTAAAGAGACAAAAATGAAGAAGGAGGCCCTAGGTAAGATCTCCTTTAGTAATATTATGGCTGGTGAGGCCACAGATTATGAGGGGGCATCGAGAGTTTTTCTTAATTTTTTAATAATAAACAGTTTAAAGTTACTCCCTTGTATAATGAAGGTAATACTCTTTTATGTAAAGTGTTTCATATGAATACCAATGATTATTGGTTTTTTTTTAATGTCTATGCCCCAAATACTAAAAGGGAAAGGAAGTATTATTGGACTAAGCCTAGGGCTTTGGTCCAGAACAATAATCTTAATAAAGGTATTATTATGGGGGGTTTCAATACTTCTCTCACTGATGAGGAAAAATTAGGAGGTTTGGCTCTGGATTTAGAAAGTAAGTTAGATCTTTTAAATTTCATAAATAGCTTGGCTCTTTTGGATATTGATCTTGAGGGTGGAGTCTACACTTGGTCCAATAAAAGAATTGGGAGTGAGTGTATTCAAGTTAGATTAGATAGAGTTCTCATATATTCAGAATGGTTGAATTATTTTTCTTGTAGGCTATCCCTTCTCCCTAGAGTAGGGTTAGACCACTCCCCCATATCTCTCTTAGTTGTTTCTCTTGAGCCTAGGAGGAATTATCCTTCTCGATTTGAAAAGATGTGGATTTCTCATCCAGATCTAATAAACAGGATATCAAATTGGTGGAGTATGGAAGTGGAAGGACCTACTATGTTTAGAGTTGCAAACCAGTTGAGTAATGTGAAGTGGATGATTAAAATCTAGAACAAGATTGATTTTAACCATATCTTTTAAAAGAAAGAGGAGATTTCAAATAAGCTTAGTTATATTAAAGATTTCATTCAACAGGATGGGTACAATGAACAATATAGGAATATTTAGATGCATATTTTAACTAATTTGCATAATATTATAAGTAAAGAAGAGAATTTATGGAAGAAAAGATCAAGGATTAACTGGCTTAAAGAGGGTGATCAGAATACTAGATTTTTTGACCTTTCCACTCTTAAGCATAGAGCTAATAACGGGATTTTAGGAATTAAAAAGGGCTAGGATATTTTGACTAGGGAGAATGATATTTCTGTTGAAGCTATTTATTTTTTCTCTTCTCTTCTTTCCCGCGATCCCATGTTATTATTGGTGGATTAGAATGAAATTGTGTCTTGTCTCTCTCAGATTATCCAACCTCATCACAATAAAATGTTGAGGGAAATTCCTAAAGCTCGGGAGGTGAAACAAGCTTTGTTTTCATTGTCAGTTGATAAAGCCCCTGAGCTGGATGGTTTTCCAACTTTCTTTTTTTTGATTTATTGGGAGGTGGTTGTGGAAGATGTAGTTAAGGCTATTCAAGAATTTTTTTGGGCTAGAAGAAATCTTAAAGAAATTAATTCTACCTTTTTGGTTCTCATTCCCAAATTTCTAGGAGCTAATTCTATGAAACAATTTAGGCCTATAAGTCTTTGTAACTCTTTCTACAAGATCATTTTGAAGGTGTTAACTATCAGAATTCTAAATATTCTTTCTTTAATCATTTCTCAACAACAAACTAGTTTTTTCCCTAGTAGGTAGATTTTGGATTCTATCATGATGATTCATGAAGCTATTCACTCCCTTGAATCAGGTAAAAGGGAAGGTTTTCTGCTCATGCTGGACCTTTCAAAGGCCTATGACCAAGTGGACTAGACTTTCCTTGATTCTATCCTCCAAGCTTTTGTATTTAATCAATATGTTTGCAAGCTTATTTCTCAACTTATTTCTACATCTTCATTTTCCATTATGGTCAATGGGGCTCCTAATTTCTTCAAACCTTTGAGATATTTAAGGCAAGGGGACCCTCTCTCTCCTATTTTGTTCATTATTATGGCTGAGTGTATTGGTATCTTGATTGAGAAGAAAAGACAGGAAGGGAGACTAAGAGGGATTAGGTCCTCTTATGGGAATGTTTCTTTTACTCGTCAACAGTTTGTGGATGACACTATTATGGGAGGGGAATCTTCTATTAAGGAGGCTAAAGTGATGAAGAATCTTCTAGATGTGTATATCAAAGGTTTAGGCTACCTAATTAACTAGTAGAAGAGTTTTGTTTTCTTTATTAATACTTTTGTTTACAAAAAAATGAAGATAGCTAGGATTCTTGGGTGTGGGATTGGCATGCTACTATCAAGCTATCTTGGTCTCCCAATGGGAACTAAGCCTCCTAATTCTTTCTAAAATGGGATTCTCCATGGGTTTAGCAAGAATTTGGTTGGGTGGAAAGGAGCCACACTAAGATAGGTAGGTAAATTTCTTTTGGTTAAGTCTATTCTTCAAAATCTCTTGATGTATGCTCTAAGCCTCTATGGGATACAAGCCAAATTTGATAAAAAAATAGAAAATATCTAGAGAGATTTTCTATGGCCTACTATTGAGGAATGTAAAGATATCCTTTAGTGGCTTGGGATAATGTTTTCCTCCATAAGAGCTACGGTCATCTTGGTATAAGAAAATTAAAACTTCTCAATAAGGCCCTCCTAGCCAAACAAATATTGTGCATTTTCAATAGCATAGAGGAATGGAGAGATATTTTAGTGAACAAGTATATTAGAAGGTCATCTCTAATTTCTTGCTCAATAATGTTGACATGCCAAATTATTTAGTCATTTGGAATGGTATCCTTAAGGCAAGAGATTTGGCCAATGCTAAGACTGAGTGGAAACTGGGTAATGGTGAGAACATTCTCTTCTGGCATGATAACTAGTTGATTCAGGGTCCTCTAATTAATAATCCTATTTATGGGAATTGTGAAAATGTTTGTATTAGGCAATTTGGATTAAAATTTAGAGATTATAGAATAGAGTAGGTATGGAGAGACTTGGCTTTTATCTCAAATGATCTCGGGCTGATAATGTTGATGCTGAACTCAATGATTCTAAATAATAAGAGGGATGAACTAATATGGAAGGATAATCCTAATGGTTGTTACTCAGTTTCTTTGAGATATAATTCTCTTTGGATTTTGAAGGAGAAACCTCCTTGGGCCAAGGCCTAGGTGCTTGGCCTTACTCCAAAGATTAATTTGTTCTTCTGGTTGGCTTTACAAGATAAAATTCTTACAATAGGAAACTTGAAGAAAAGAGGCCACTATATCCCAAATAGATGTATTTTATGTAAACAACAAGAGGAGTCAATTAATCATATTTTTATCCATTGTCCTTACACCAGGGAAGTTTGGGACCTTATTACAAAGAATTTTGGTGTCAATTGGTGCAAGCTAGGTAATATGCTGGATTTATTTTGTCAATGGAATAGCATGTATAAAGGCACACATTTGTAAGATTTAAGCACCTAGTCTTTTCCTCACTTCTGTTAGGGAGTTTTGAAGGAAAGAAATAATAAAATATTCAAAGATAGGGAGGAAATGACTTATGTTCTAGTGGATAAAATCAATAAGCATATGAAGGGAAATTACTAAATTAGAAAGGGGAGAGACATTAATGATGGGGGTAAGAAAAAGGAGAAGGAAAAGGACATGAGATCTAAAAGACAGGAGGTGAAATGGAAGCTTCCACCTAAGAGATGGCATAAAGAAAACCTTGATGGCATGAAAAAAGGTATTATAAGAAACTGCTATGGTGAAGAGATTGCTACTTTAGCTTACCCATTGGGACATCAAACAAACTATTATGTTGAAGCTAGTGTAGCTCTCCACACGGTGAAATTAGCTTCGAACAAGGGAGTTTAAAAATTATGGTTGGAGTGTTGGAGTTGATGAAATCCAACTCCGAAGACACCCAAGATCACCTACATGCAAGAACCTATCAAAGAGAAGCCAAGGAGAGGAAGAGCATGGAGCAAGGCAAAAACCCTAAACGGACATGAGAGATAATAAGTATGCAAACACAATGAAAATGTATTTACAATATGCACAATGAGATATGAGATGTTAATACAATGAGGGAGAGACCACTTATAAAGGCCTCATGGAAGCTTGTAGAACAAGCTAGAAGGTGGTAGAAGATAAGGTTGACAACCAAGCACACTTCCACAAAAAGGTGGAACATGCTAGAAGGGAACAAACTCCCGTGTTGTCAACAACTAACCACTACATGCATTAAATACAAAGTATTAAATAAATGCATTTACCTAAGTAAGCTTAAGTAATAGAATAAAATAATTATTAAATTAATTAATTATTTACTCTAACACCCCCCATTCAGTGCAACTTAGGGAAATGCCTTAAGCTCACAAAACTAAGATGAAATGCAGAATGGATCCCAGCAACGAGGCCATGTTAGATACCCATGTACAATGCAACAAAATGCAACCTCTGAAAATAGGGAAAGAGAGAAAACCACGTGGGAAAAACCCTCCCCCAAAAAAAGGTAAACCTAGTGAAGAACTGAAGAAGCCTCCAACTAGGGAAATGTCCCCTAAAACAAGAACAAAGAGTGATCATGTAAAGTAGCATCACTGAAGCATGAAGAAGCTGCAAATCTGTCAAACTGTTGATTTGAAGAGCCTCCATGGAAGAAGAAGGCACGAACTAAGCATGTCTATATGGTAGATGATCCATCTCATCGAAATGCATAGGTAGCCAGCCACTGCAATTGCCTTGTACATAGGATCAACCACTGAATACATAGTTCACACTAATGAACCATCAAACCATAAATGCATTAGAACAATAGAATAACCCCCCCTTAATGCAGATGGGGTGTGATGATAGGCAACTGAGAAGGTGGTCCAAAGTCTCTTGCAGATGAACCAAGAATGATGAGAGAGGAAGAGGTATAGATTCCTATAAAGACACGGTCACACTAATTCTACATGGGCTAATGTCATGGAAGGGACACTCACTTGACAAAGTGAGAATGCCTAAAATAGTAATTAACTATCCCCCCATGGTGCTTTATGAAAATAGTGCATGTACAACTGACTCAAAAGAATGTTCATGACTCCTGGAATGCAAAAGTGGCACTTTATCTTAGTGTGATACATAAAAGTGCTTCAAAATGATAGCTAAAATGATCAAAATTGAAAATAAGCTGCAACAAAACATAGTATAGCCTAAAACAAGAGAAACCATGCCAAGAAAATGATCCTCAAGCCTAAAACACTCAAGGTATCCACCATATAGAAAAAATGCCAAAACTATGATAGAAAGAGCATGGGCCAAAAACTCAAGAAAATGACTACATTTCTGAAAAGGTGACAGAACCAGTTTTCCAAAAATATAAAGTTTTCAAAAAATAGGAATGGGACGCAAAAGATATGCATGCTGGAGTCAAAATTGAACTAGAAGAGGTGCATGCAAAGGTGTAAGATGTTGATGATGTCATGCTGACATCAGCAAGTCATGGCATTAAAATTGATGGCTTGGAGGCCATTCTCGCAAAAAAGAAAGCCACATGGCAGCCACGTCGCAAAGGTGTTGACATGGCAAGAGCCACATGGCAGCCCTGCCACATGTCACGTGCTGGATGCTCAGAAAATGCTGTCTGGGTGTCCCTATCGGCGCTGAGTCTACATGGGCAGAGCTGAGCAGCAGACTGAGTGAAGTGGGTGGAGGACCTGGTGGTTCTACTAGTGGAGTGGCACAGGAAGATGTAGGAGGGTGGCGGCCAGGCCGCGGTGCTGCTTGCGGTGGCACTACCAGCTGCGACCGTTACAAGCGACGCAGCAATGGCTACTGGGTGGTGCAGCGGTGGTCACCTAGTGACATGCCCTATTTTTATTTTTTTTATTTTTCAAGCCCGAAATCGTCCGTACATCCGTACGAAATCTCCTGCTAGCAAAAAAATTTAGCCTCCTGGAGCTCTGTCTCCAAAATTGAAAAGCTTTATATGAATCTTAACTGAAAATGGCCTTTTGGATCCAATGGTGGTGTCCATTTGGCCCCAATGTGCTCTAAAAATTCTTTGATCCCCTAATTTGAAGAAAAAATTCACAAACAAACTAGGGTTTGTGACTTCAAATCACGGCTTCAAAAATTCTTCAACCAAGCAGCAGTAGGAAGGCTCTGATACCATGTTGGAGTTGATAAAATCTAACTCTGAAGATGCCCAAGATCACCTACATGTGAGAACCTATCAAAGAGAAGCCAAGGAGAGGAAGAGCATAGAGCAAGAGAAAAACCCTAAACAAACATGAGAGACAATAAGTATGCAAACACAATGAAAATGTATTTACAATATGCACAATGAGATATGAGATGTTAATACAATGAGGGAGAGACCACTTATAAAGGCCTCATGGAAACTTGTAGAACAATCTGGAAGGTGGTAGAAGATAAGGTTGACAACCAAGCACATTTTCACAAAAAAGTGGAACATGCTAGAAGGGAAAAAACTCCCGTGTTGTCAACAACTAACCACTACATACATTAAATACAAAGTATTAAATAAATACATTTACCTAAGTAAGCTTAAGTAATAGAATAAATAATTAGTAAATTAATTAATTATTTACTCTAACATGGAGGGGAACTCAAATAACATCATCAGATGTATTAAAGGGGCTATCCAACCATCATGGACAATAGCTAACATAATTGAAGAAATCCATTTAAAACTTGGTAAATTTGACAACACCCATGTCAGTCATGAATTTTGGGAGGCAAACTTGGTGGTTGATAGGTTTACCAATGATATAGTAAAGAAAGACATGGTGATGATTTGGAATACCATTGGGAATATTCTGGTAGGTGTGAAAATTCTAATTGAACTGTAAAAAATCTAGGGAGGTACAGGGGAAATCCAAAGATAATTATGGATATAATTGAGAATATGAGTGTAAGTGTAATAATGGTAACTACGAATGGAATAGGTGGATGATGTTGTTAGTGTCAAATCGAAACATTTTATGGGTCAATTTTTGTATGTATCATTTTAGTGGTATTGAAAGACAAAGTGGGAAAAATAAAACCAATTTCCATCAGAGTATTTAGAGGGTTGACAAAGGCTTTAAGAGGATAGAGTTTATGAGAATAGTTCATGTTGAGATTATAGAGACGGTGAGGGAAAGAAGCAAGAAAGAACCAATAGGCAAGGCAAAAAAATGGAAGCAAAGAACTAAAGTGTGGGAGAAGTTAGAAAAGGGAGAAATTACTAAATATATAGCCAAGCTTCATGGATACAACCCTACAACTACTGATTTTATAGTAAATTTATAGAAAGATGGAAGGGTCAAAGTCGATGGGGTCTCATATCAAGTGACTGTGGACATTATTGCTCATATAACTAAAATTCTTGATGAAGGACTAGAGTTTTACAGAGATAAGAAGTTGTCTATGAATGTTGTGAAGGATTTTGCAAAAAATACAGAAGAAAAGAAGCAACTGGTCAAGAGCAAAACATACTACGAGATGGATTTGATAAATAAACTATGGAGGTATGTATTGAGGGCTTTTATTGAGTATATATCTTTAGACATGAGATTTGATAGGGTTAGGACACATCATTTTGTTCTACTCAATCATTTTTGTTAAGGGATTAAAATCTCTTTTCCTTTTTATTTATATACTTCCATGCATAAGAATATTTCTGTACACAAGAAAAATCCTAATTCAAATTTGGCCCTACATGAGGGTTTACTTCTTTTGATTTACGAGCATTTCAAGGGTCAATCTAGAAGAAGAACCCCTACCTAGGTAGTTACAACATGTAAGGAGACAGGGAGTTCAAACTTCTCATCTAACATGGATGATATTCAGAGTATAAGTTTAGAGGATGAAGATGCTAACCCTTCATCTAGAAATAAGGCTAAGGCTTTTGAGAAGAAATCACCTTCATCAACTAAAGCCCTATGCAAGAAAGTCCCAGGGAGATCGGGTTTAAAATTGTTGTTCAAGGATATGAGGATTATAATGAGAAAGGGGCTGATATGGATACTAACAAAGAGAATAAGGAGAAGGAGGATGTTAAGAGGGAGGAGTCAGTAGCTTAAAAAAAAGGAGGTCTACGGATGAGGACATGCCCCTAGAGGGGAAATTGGATCATGGGCTAGAGATCACAACCATTCCTCTTTCCCCAAGTTCCCTCCTCAAGAACATGACAAGGAGAATAAAGAGGATGAGAGTGGAGAGGCAATTATAAAGGATAGGCTCATTGCCTAGAAAAAATTTAATGTTAGAACATCAAAAATGGGAATCATGAGAGAAACCATGAACCCCCAAATCCTTGAAGATAAAGAGGAAAAGCTCTAGATGGAGGAACTCATTGATCTAGCCCTAGTGGCTATTACTAATAATGCAAGAGAAATTGGCATGAATTTGATAAATAATGCTAGAAATATTATGACTAACAATTTTAGATCAATTAAATGGCTCTACCATGAATTGGAGGAGGTTAAAGAAAGAGTGGGTCATTTGGAAAACCAAGCAAAGAAGTTAGAACATGGAAATTTGAAAATCAGGGGGATGGCCTCAGATTGGTGGAAAAAAGAATTCAAAATCTGGAAAATTACAATCATGATTTGGCAAACCAGATGATTTCAATTTTAACTTCTCTTAATGAAAATATCTCTTCTCTTGCCAAAAAGCTAAAACCTAAGGGTTTCCTGGAGGATAGTGAGGAAAAGGATAGAGTCAAAGATATGATGAATGAGGACATAACTACAAACATTACCCTCAACAACTTGGATCAATTAGGTTAGAAGAAGCAAAAGCATATGGATGAGGAGATCCAGAAAGCCTATGAAGTGCTAGAAACAATGTAGGAGTTGGAAAGAAAGGTAGAGGAGTAACAAAGGTTTTTCATTTCCTATCTAGTTTCTATAGTTTTTGGTTTTTGTCTTTTTACCTATCTGTTGATTTGGCCTTTTGTTTGGCTATAGTACTATGGCTGGGTTTTTGTTGCTTATTATTAGCCTTTTTTTATGAATGGACTATGGGTGGGCTTTTGTTTCTTATTATCATATTTTTGATATGTATTAACTATTGGCTTTTAGGATCCCTATAAAATCTATTTTTCTTATCAAAAACATTGTTATAATAGTTGATATAAATATTTAATATTGGGAGAAATAATTAAATGTACAATATTAAATGTGGGGTTAATGGGTTAGGTAGTACATGGTTTATGTAATACCACTTGATGGTTTTGTGGGTCTTGCTACTATATAAGAAGCCACAAGGGTAGTTGTAAAGACAAGACAAAAGGGAGAAAATGAAGAAAGGAAAGTCAAGCAAGATAAGACTTGACAGGTCAGCCAAGGGAGCATTTGTGAAGGTTGGAAGCATGGCATGGTATGTGGTTCACATGGATTGCTTGGTTGTGGTTATGACTTTGAAGGTTTTCATGGTTGTATTTCAATGGTGTTTTTGTTAAACAATACATAGTGATGGATGATTTTGGAGGCTAGGTTTTTTCCCTCAATGAGGGTTTCCCAAGGTATTGTTGGATACAATTGATTAATTGTGTATTGTCTTTGATGTTAAAAAAATGTCATATTATTATCAATCAATGTATGCCAAGCTCACTTAGGTAGCAAAGATAGTTTTCTGTGTCTACTGAACATTCATGTGATTGCCTAGTTTAGAAGGCAGTGTATACTAAGTTCACTTGGATGTTGAAGGAAAGTTTGCAGAAGATGAGTGTTAACTAAGCTCACTTAATTAATGAAGAAAATTTGGATGGAACTAGTGTTGACCGAGATCACTCAGTTTCTAAAGGATCTTTGCAAGTTTCCAGTGTTAATTGAGCTTCTATTGGTTAACACAAGAAATCATTTCTAAGTTAGTATCTACTAAGTTGGGTTGGCTAATGAAGGATTTTCTTGTTTTGGCATATTAAGCTTAAATGATTTATCTATTGGTTCTCGCCAACTGAGGTGATGAATATTAGTTATTTTAAGTTGTATATGAGCGGACTTGACAATATGAAAGATATAAGTATAAGGTCTAGTTGTGAATTTAAGTGTGTGAAAGTGTGAAGATGTGATGAATGTATTGAAAATTTAATGATGAAGAGAGGAAGAAAAATTGAAGGATAAGCAAAATATCCTTGTCAAGTAGAAAAGCTATATTTGATCAAGAAGGATCAAGTACAAGCCAAAATAGACATCTATAACTAGTAATTCATATGCATTTAAATCAAGTCATCTCATTGTTACTCTCTAACCATTGTATTAGTGATCTAAATCTCCCAACAGAGTTAGCTTAATAGCTATTTGTAAATCCTCTAACAAGGTGGAAGTTCTATTGAATTTTCTTAAGACCTCTAACAAGGCCACTCCTAATAGGGTAATTAAATCATTTAACAAGGTCACACCTAATAGTTTGTTTTTTAACCTTTAACAAGGTTGGCTCCTAATAGGGCTCGCTTTAGAAGAGTGAAAATAGTAACTAGTTGCAATTGGTTTTTTTTTTCAAATTAGGTTTCCACATTAAATCCTAGTGTCAAATGTGTTCATTCTATTTCCTTTTATGTGTTTTCAAATAAGTTAAAGTAATGGTAATCACATATAACATTTAAAGATTTTCATAATCAGTACTTACTGAGTTATAACATTTTATGTGTGTTTACCAAGCTTCAGCAGCATTTATTTTTTAGAATTTATTTTGTACTGACAACTAAGGGATTTTGGATTTATTTTAGTAGTAACTAATATACCCTTCCCCTCTTAGTTACTCCTCTTATATTCCCACCAATTGGTATCAAATTTTTTGGTGCTTGCAGAGAAGGTCTCAAGGACCTAAGCTAAAGATCAAGATGTCTTACAAAAGAGAGATTTCCAAGTTGAACAGAGACTATTTTATAGCATGGAAAGGACTTATAAGCTTAAATTTGGCTACTATCAGTGATTCAGGATGAAAATATCTTGATACTAAATACAAAACTCTCACTAGAACATTATCTATTGAAGATATTGTTGAAAAGAAGAAGAAGAATAATGTCATGTTGATTGATATTACATTTTCTCTTCGTTATGATGAATTTGATGAAATCAAAGATTGAAAAACAGCTCATGAGATGTGGACCCAACTAAAAGGCATATATGGAGGAGATGAAAATGAAAGAAGAGCTAAGGCTGAAAATCTTAGAGATCATTTTGATCAGATGAAAAAGAGAGAAGATGAGAATATTGCAAAATATGTGGAAAGAATCAAAGCAAGTGTATGTGTAATCAAAGCATTTGGAGGAGACATTGAGGACAAAATAGTTGTAAGCAAGGTACTTAGAACTCTTCTTCCCATTTATGCAATTACAGTGTCTATTATTCAAGAGATGAGATGTGATCCAAATAATAAAATATCTTTGGATGCTATAGTCGGAAGATTGACAACTTTTGAGTTAGATAACTTTGATAACTATGCTCCTAGTTCAAAGGTTATTGAGTTTTATTTTAAAGTTAAACTCTCACTCAAAGAAAAAGGTAAGAAATCAAAGTCTATTCAATCAAGAAGTGAAGAAGAATAAATAGAAGAAAGTTCAAATAGTGATCTTGAAGTTGTTGAAGCCCTACTTGCAAGAAAATATTGCGAAGGTAGAGGAAAGTACAAAGATAAAATTCCTCTAATCTATTTTTCCCATGAAGAAGTTGATCACATTTCTACAAGGTGTCCAAAAAAAGAAATCAAAGATGAGAAGAAAAGAAATAAGCACAAAGGCAAGAAGGATTTCAAGAACTACAAGAACAAAGGTAAGAAATCTTGTTTTATAGCTAAAGATTCTGATAACAGTGAAGATGAAATGGTATACATTGTTGTAAAAGATGAATATGATGATGAAGGAGATAACATGGTACTTATCTCTCATGTTAGAAAAAATGATATATGGATTATTGAAAGTGGTTGTTCACATCATATGACTGGAGATAAAACAAAATTTGAGCACATGGAATATTATAATGGAGGTAGTGTGAGATTTGGAAATAATGAACCTTGTAAAATAAAATGAAAAGATGTATTTCATTGACTAAAGAACTTGTGTGTGAAAATGCTTATTGGGTTGAAGGACTAAAGCATAATCTACTAAGTGTGGCATAGTTGAATAACATTGGGCTCAAGGTAGAATTTATGAATGGACAGGCCAAACTACTAAATGGGAAAGGAAATTTGGTTGCATCTAGCAAGCAAACAAAAGGTAATCTATTTTATCTTCATCTTAGTGAATGTTATGGGACAAAATACCATGTCATGTAAAATTTGATAATCTAGTTAAGATAAGCAATCATAGAAGAGTAAGAGGTATTCCTAGTTTGAAGAAACTTAATATGTGTTTATGCAAGAATTGCCAAATTGGTAAGATGGGAAAGACTAGTTTCAAAAGAAAAAATTATTAGTTAGAATAAGTCTTAGAAATTGTTGATACAGACTTATGTGGACCTATTAGAATAGAGAGCTACAATCGAGAAAAGTTTTTCATTCTTTTTGTTGATGACTATTCTAGAATGATGACTATAATGTATCTAAAAGAAAAATTTGTAGCCTTTAAAAAGCTCAAGTGGTATCTAGCAAGAATAGAAAAAGAAACTGGAAAGAGATTGGAATGTTTAAGATCGGACAGAGGCAGTGAATTCATTTCCAATGAATTCAATAATTTTTTCATTGAAAGAGGAATTAAATGATAAGTATCAGCCCCTGGTACACCATAGCAGAATGGCATAGCTAAAAGAAGAAATAGATATATCATGGATTGTGCAAGAACTCTAATGATTGAAAATAATATTGTAATCAAATACTAGAAGGAAGCTATCAACATTGTAATTCATACCTTGAATAGAGTATTGTTCAAGAAAGATTCAAAAAAAGCTCCCTATCAACTATGGTATGGCTACAAACCTAATGTAAGTTACTTTAAAGTATTTGGTAGCAAATGTTATGTCTTGAAAGAATCTAGAAAAGTAAAATTTGATGTAAAAGGTGATGAAGGCATATTTCTAGGATACTCCAACAAAAGTAAATCATACAAATGTGTGAATTTGTCTACTCATTAAATAATAGAAAGTACACATGTTAGAATTGATCAGTTTGAAAAAAGGAGTGAAGAAGAAAGCAACAAGGAGTCATAGGATTAGAGAAAATTTGTTTACTATGAACCTGATACCCTGCCAAACCTATTTTAAAGAAAGGAAGCTTTATCTCTCGCATCCCCAAAATCTCCAACAATTATTGAGTTGCGGGCAGTGCAACCTGAGTCATGGTCTGGAGAACCCAAGTCATAGATAGAGGCTACTAAGCTAGTTCAAACCAGGTCTGATGTAGTTGGGTCATAGACAAAAGGACCTAAGATTGATATTGAAGTTCATGATGAAGACAATGGAACTCATTCTAAACCCAAAGAACTTGTACTAGAAAGATATGTCAGAAGGCATCATGCACCTGATCAGATTATGGGAGACAAATATGATGGAACCATGATAAGAAACAAACTAAAAGTTACATGTTTACTTATCTAATTTGAACCTAGAAATGTTGGAGATGCTCTAGAAAATCAAAGTTGCATTGAAGTAATGAATTAAGAGATAGAACAGATAGAAAAGAACAAAACTTGAATGTGTGTTCCTAAACCCAAAGATAAGAATATAATTGGCACAAAGTAGGTGTTCAGAAATAATCTAAATGAAGATCAAAGAGTTTCAAGAAATAAGGAAAGATTGGTATGTAAAGGTTATTCTTCAGAAGAAGGTATTAATTATGATGAGACTTTTTCTCCTATCACAAGATTAGAAGGTGTTAAAACTTTACTAGCATATGTAGCACATAGAGGATTTAAAGTATCTCAAATGGATCTTAAATTTGCATTCTTGAATGAAATTCTTGATGAGAAAGTCTACATTGAACAACCAGAAGGTTTTATAGATCCTAGGAAAAGAGACATGGTTTGCAAGTTACACAAAGCATTATATTGTCTCAAGCAAGCTCCTAGAGCTTGGTATGAAAGACTTATGTAATTACTTGGTACAGATTAGCTTTCAATGAATAAATAATAATAGTAATATGTATATCAAAGAAGGAACAAACAAGAAATTTTTTGTTGATGATACCTTATTCATAGGAAATGATGACTCGTGCAAAGCATTTTCAAAAGAAATAAGTGAAGAATTTGAGATGTCCATGTTTGGTGAGATAAAATTCTTTTTTGGGTTGTAGATACAACAGAGCAAAAATGGTATCTACATAACTCAATCTAAATATATCAAGGAGATACTAAAGAAGTTTGGAATGGAAGATTCAAGACCAATTGGAACCCCTATGTCTACTAGACATAAGCTTTCCAAGAATGATGGTTTCAAAGAAGTAGATCAGACCACATATAGATCAATGATTGGAAAATTGTAGTATGTAGTACATACAAGGCCTGATATTTCATTAGAAGTTGGTATGGTGGAAAGATTCTTAGCAAATCCTAGAGAAAATCACATGATGGCAATCAAGAGAATCATGAGATATATCAAAGGTAATGAAGACTATGGCTTATGGTACAAACTTGGAGGCAATTTGGACTTGAAGGTATTTACTGATGTTGATTGTACAAGAAGTTTTGATGATAGAAAAAGCACTCCTAGTGGAGCATTCTTTCTTAGAAAAGACTAGTGTCTTGGACAAGCAAGAAAAAACATTGCATCTCTCAACCCATAGTAGAGGTAGAATATGTGATAGCAGCAATTGATTGTTCTAACATTGTTTGGTTCAAAAAATTGTTGGAAGGAATGAAGATAGAGATCAAGGATCCAATAGTAATATACTGTGATAACACTAGTGCAATCAATATATCAAAGAATCCAGTGATGCATACCAAAATAAAGCACATTGCTATAAAATATCAATTCTTAAGAGAGATGGTGTAGAATAAAGAAGTCAAATTGGAATATGTGAATACAAAAGAATAGATTGCAGACATATTCACCAAGCTAGGGGTCATTTCCCTATCTAAAGCTCACTAAATAGAGTTTAGTGATGCATCAACCAAGAGCAAGATGAAGATTAATCAATTGATATAGAATTGACAAGGGCATATTGCAAATGAATTAGTACTTAAGGTACATTGATATTAACAAAGTTGTTGTCTTTGGCATGTGTTTTCAAAGAAGGAGAAGTTTACTTTCATATCTCTAAGAAATTTTTGTCATTCCAAAAGAAGAAGTTTAATGTAAGAGGGAGAAACTTTTTTGAATAAACTTGGTAGAAGTCGTTGTAGATAGAGGGAGAATCCAATGAAAGGAAGAGCTCACACTGACAGAGGGAGTTCTCACGAATAAATCCAAAATTACATTGTGTTATGACATGTTGTGCTTCCATCAATGCTAAAGAGGGAGATTGTTGGATATAGCTGATTAATTGTGTATTCTATTTGATGTTACACAAATTTCATATCATTATTAGTCAGTGTATGCTAAGCTCACTTAGGCAGTAAAGACAATTTTTCATATCTGTCGAACATTCCTATGATCGCCTAGTTCAAAAGGTAGTGTCTACTAAGTTCACTCAAGCGTCAAAGGAAAGTCTGCAGAAGATGAGTGTTAACCAAGCTCACTTGGTTAATGAAGAAAAGTTAGATGGAACAAGTGTTAACTAAGATCACTTAGCTACCAAAGGATCTTTGCAAGTTTGCAATGTTAACCAAGCTTATGTTGGTTAACACAGAAAATCATTTTTGAGTTAGTGTCTACCGAGTTGGGTTAGCTAATGAAGGATTTTCTTGTTTTGGCATATTAAACTTAAATGATTTATATATTAGTTCTAGCTGACTAAGGTGATGAATATTAGTTATTCTAAGTTGTATATGAGCAAACTTGACAATATGAAAGATATAAATATAAGGTTAAGTTGTGAATATGAAAGTGTGAAAGTGTGAAGATGTGATGATTGTATTAAAGATTTAATGATGAAGAGAGGAAGTAAATTTTAAGGATAATTAGAATATCCTTGTGGAGAAAAAAAGCTATATTCGATTAGGAAGGATCAAGTACAAGCTAGAACAGATATTGGTAATAAAAAATTCAATTGCATTCAAATAAAGTCATCTCATTGTTACTCTCTAACCATTTTAGTAGTGATCTAAATCTCCTAACAGAGTTGGCTTAGCAGCTCTTTATAAATCCTCTAACAAGGTGGCAATTCTATTGAATTGTCTTAAGACCTCTAACAAGGCCACTCCTAATGGGGTGATTAAATCCCTTAACAGGGTCACACCTAACAGTGTGTTTTGTAACCTTTAACAAGGTTCGCTCCTTACAGGACTCACTTCAAAAGAGTGAAAATAGTAACTAGTTGCAATTGTTTATTTTTTCCAAATTGGGTTTCCACGTTAAATCCTAGTGTCAAATGTGTTCATGCTATTTTTTTAATGTGTTTGCAACCAAGTAAATTAAGGTTAATCACAAATAACATTTAAAGATTTTCATAATTAGTACATATCGAGTTAAAGCATTTTATGTTTATTTACCAAACTTTAGTGGTATTCAATTTTTAGACTTTATTTTGTATTGACATCTAAGGGATTTGGGATTTATTATAGTAGTAGTTGATTCACCCCTCCCCTCTAAGTTACTCCCCTTATATATCAAATAGGTATATCTTGTATCACAATTTTTGTGACTATCTTGTCTATTCTCTTACATGTGGATTTTAATTACATATTCATTTCAGATCTATTATGGGTTATGTAATAATAGTTATATTCTTTGTTGCAAGTTCCCTTATATTCTCAAATGAAAAAGCTAAATAATTGATGAAGACACAACCAAAGACCAGAATGAACACATAGGAAAAGGGAAATATTATCATCAATGAAAAATGCCCTATGGGCTTACAATAGTATGATTCTAAAGAAAGAAATCCTTTGCATAGTACCTTCTCTCTAACTCCACTTAGAATTACCTTTACAGTGCCAGAAATGTTCTTAAATAAGACCCAAATGGTTTAGGGTTTAGGGTTAGGAAAAAAAAAGGTTCCAAAAATCATGTTAGAAGTCGGTGTAAAATTAGAAGAATCTAGAAATGGTAGTCCAACTTCCAAGAGGCATAACTATTGAATCGTGACTCTGATTGACAAACCGTTTACATTTTTGGAAAGCTCTTGAAGCACTCTACAAGAAAACCTTTTCTCATTCCCCATTTTTTGGCCCTATACAAGGCTGGTTAGTGCCCTGATTCTAACTTTGAAGCACTCTCAAGAGGTATCCAAGAAAATTAAAACTACAATAACTTTCTAACCGTAAAGCCTTTTGACCTGATTCTTTTTCTGGAGCATTTTAATACAAGTATAATCATCTCCAACTTACACTCTCTAACTCATCATAATTTTGTCTTAATTACAAAATAACTCATTTTTTGCATTTACATGTATCCCAAGGTGCTTAAAAACTATAACCAAAAAAATAATAGTGGAACTGTGAGAGTTGAAACCTTTATTTTCCTGAAATGGGTATCTAGAAATAAAAACACATTAAATAGAAACTATCTCTAAGCATATTTTTGGGCAATATGGTATTTCCCCTTACACCACTAGATGCTCCTGCATCAGACACCTGAGGTAGGTTGGAAAGTGACCCTGTCACTTCATGGTAGAGGAATACCCAAATGGGAAAACTTTGCTACTGATATCCAAGTTCAGTCCTCTATTGGTCATCCTTTCCACTTCACCAAGTACTCTTCACACTACCTATTTCTAGTACTCCTACCCACATGACTATCCAAAATCTCCTCTATCTCCTCCTTCTGAGAAGTAGGAATTGGACATGGCTCAAGCATCAACCCCTCATCTACACCATCATCATGATATTATATTAAGTCTGCAATGTTTAAGATAGGAGAAATGTGAATCCCATCTGGCAACTCCAACTCATATGCATTTCTCGAGTCATGTTTCTTCAAAATTTTGTAGGGGCCAAATTTCTTCATCTTCAACTTGTTGTAAATACCCACTGGAAACTGATCCTTTCATAGGTGTACCATAACCAAATCCCCTACTTGGAATTCCTTATGTCTCCTCCTTTGATCTACTCTAGCTTTATATTGTTGATTCATCTTGGTAATGTGTGCATGGACCTCCTCATGTAGGCTCTTGACCAATTTAGCAAATTCTTTTGCCTTGGAACTTGTCCTCTCCCCTTGCTCCATCTTCCTTAATTTTGGTGCAATCCTTGGGTTACTTCCATACACAATTTGGAATGGGGATCTACCAGTACTCCTATTTACAAAATTATTGTAAGCAAATTCTACTTGTGATAGAATCAAATCCCATCCCTTGGGCTTATCTCCTACTAAACACCTAAGCAAATTGCCCAGACTTCTATTTACCACTTATGTTTGTCTATCAGTCTGTGGATGATGTGTAGAACTGAACTTCAATTCTGTCCTCAACTATTTCTACAAAGTCCTCTAGAAATACCCCACAAATTTAGTATCTCTGTCAGAAACAATACTCTTTGGGAGGCCATGTAGTCTCACCACCTCCCTGAAAAACAAATCTGCAATATGTATAGCATCATGTGTCTTGTGGCATGGAATCAAATGTGTCATCTTAGAGAACCTATCAACCACCACAAATACTAAGTCATTATGCCTTTGTGTCCTCGACAATCCAAAAACAAAATCCATACTTATGTCCTACTATGGCTTCAATGGAACAGGCAATGGTTGACAGAGTTTAATATTGTGACTAGATCCCTAGGCTACTTGACATACTTGACAACTCTACACAAACTTCTTCACATCTTGTGACATTTGAAGCCAATAATAATGTTCTCTAAGAATGGAAATGGTCTTATCTTGACCAAAGCGTCCTACCATCCCCCCACTATGCTTCTCTTTGATAAAGTTCTCCCTCATGGAACTCCTTGGAATGCACAATTGACTGCCCTTGAACAACATACCATCCTGAATCAAATAATCAAGCCACCTAGTTCTATTTATAGTAACAAGTTCTTTACAAGCCTTCCACACTTTAGTAAAATCAAGGTCCTCAGGTTACAGATTCTTGAATTCATCAAACCCAACCACTTTAACCTACATTATTGCCAACAACAACTGTCTCCTACTCAATGCATCTACAACCCTATTAGACCTGCCACTTCTATGTTTCAAAAAAAATGTATAGCTCCACATGAACTCTACCTACTGCAAATGTCTCTAGTTCAATTTACCTCATCTATTTAGGTAATACAATGCTTGGTGATCAATATACAAATCAAATTCTTTTGGCAATAAATAATGCCTCCATTTCTTTAAGGCCTAAATGATTGCATAAAACTCTTGATCATAAACAGAATACTTCTTCTTTGCATCATTCAATTTTTCACTAAAATATGCAATTGGCTTACCTTCTTGGCTCAATACAGCCCAATAGCATTGCCACTAGCAGCACAATCTACCTAGAATACTTTACTAAAATTAGGAAGTGCCAACACTAGTTGTTCTATTACCTTCTTCTTCAATAATTCAAAACTCCTCGTAGCGACTATAGTCCACTTGAACTCTTTCCTATCCCCTCTTATT
Source organism: Cupressus sempervirens (assembly GCA_028749045.1). Taxonomy (NCBI): domain Eukaryota; kingdom Viridiplantae; phylum Streptophyta; class Pinopsida; order Cupressales; family Cupressaceae; genus Cupressus; species Cupressus sempervirens. The sequence continues at coordinate 300,701,372 of CM053783.1, forward strand.
GTTTCAATTAGGGGTGCACATATGCCACTGAAATTCTTAATGAACTTCCTATAAATACTAACCAGACCATGAAATGATCTCACCTTAGTAGCAAACCTTGAAGTAGGTCATTCCAAGATGGCTTTTACTTTCTCTGGATCCATTTTGAGACCCTTCGATGATACAACAAACCCCAAGTAGACTAACTCCTTTTACACAAAGCTACACTTCTTCAAACTAATCAAAATTTTCTCTTCCCTCAACCTTTCAAGGACTCTACAAATGTGCAATAAATGTTCATCCAAAGTCTTGCTGAAAATTAAAATATCATCCAAATAGACAACAATAAATTTTCTCAACAATTTCTTTAGTACCTCATTCCTAAGCTGCATGAAGGTGCTTGGCACATTGGCTAGTCCAAAGGGCATGACTAACCACTCATATAGCCCCTCCTTGGTCTTGAATTTAGTCTTCCACTCATCTCCCTCTCATATCCATATCTGGTGATAGCCACTCTTGAGATCTATCTTTGTGAAGTACTAAGCCCCACTCAAGCAGTCCATAAGATCATCCATTCTTGGCAAAGGAAACCAATACTTGATGGTTATTCTATTTATCGCTCAAGAGTCTATGTACACTCTCCACTCTCCATCCTTCTTTAGTGCCAGTACTATAGGTACTGCACATGGATTTAGGCTCTCTCGAATCAAACCCTTCCTTAATAGCTCTTGAACTTGTCTATTTAGCTTCTTAATTTTAGTAGGAATCATCCTATGAGTAGCCTTGTTTGGTAAACTAGCTCTAGGAATAAAATCTATCTAATGACTAATTTTCCTTACTGATGGAAACCCTTTTGGAACATTATCATAGATGACATCTCCATACTCATAGGCCTAAAAATTTAGGTAGAATTTTACTACTACTTTCCTTATCTTTTCTAGGAATCAAAGCATAACACATATGTTGATGTTTCATACCATCCAAAAAAATTCTTTCATCAACAAGACATATCCTAACACTACTACATACCTTTTCATCTTCCTTTACCAAGGGCTTTAGTTTGTGGTGAACTCCATCCTTTGTTAGAGAGTATGTATTTGCATAACCATCATGTACAACATGTCTGTCAAATTGCCATGGTCTTCCCAACAATAAATGGTAGACATCCATTGGAATAATGTCACAGAGAACTTCATCATGGTAACTCCAAATCTTAAACTTCACCAAACATTGTTCACTGACCAAGACCTTACAATCATCCTTCACCCAAGCAATCTAATAGAGTTGGGGGTGTTTCTCCCTCTTGAGCTTTAGCTTAGATACCCTCTCCTTAGATACCAAGTTGTCTATGCTGCCACCATCAACAATCACATCACAACACTTATCCTTGCACTTGCACCTGGTATGAAACAAACTCCTCCTTTGTCCAAGTTCAATCTAACCACTTAGTAAGACCCTTTCATTTATGATAAACTCTCCTCTTTTTGTATCTTCTAAATGTGATGACTGTGCATCCTCATCCACATGAGCAACCCCTACTTGACCATTAGCTCTCCTATCTATCCTTCCTTGTTTTGAGGGCATTCAAAGGCATGATGACATTCTTCATTGCAGTGAAAATAGGTACCTCAAAAGCCTCCTCTTCATGATCCTTGTCCACATCCTCTACCTCTTCCTCTCTAATCTCAAAAATTTTGATCATGGGAGCAGTTGAAACCCTCATTTCTCTAGTTTTTGCTTGTACCCACATCTTCATTTTTTTTTGGGTCTCATTTCAACCTCCAAATGACCTACTGCCACCCCTTCCTCCTTGACCATGCCCTCTTTGCCTTCCTTCAAATCTTTTATTCAGCTTCTCTTCAACTCGTAGGGAAAATTATTATGCCTATTCAATACTAATCATTCTAACTAGACTTAACTCCTCTTGAATGCTAGGTCATAACCCACTAAGGTAACGGGCAACCTTCTCCTTATTTTCTTCTACATGCCCTACCCTAATAAGAAGTCAGTAAAATTCCTCCATATATTCCTAGATAGATTTTCCTGCTTGCTTTAATCCTTGCATTTTCTTGAACAAATCAAGCTCGTAATCAACAGGAATGAATTGCTTCTTTAGTTTGTCCACCATGCGATCCCACCTTGTGATTTTTTCCTTTCCTCTTCTATTCCTTTCTAGTTGAATCTCTTGCCACTAGATTTTGGCATGGCCTTTCATTTTTTCCTTCACAAACTTAACCCTATTTGGGTCCCTAATATCCTCATACTCAAAATACTCCTCTAATTCATTGATCCAGTTGATCAACTCATCTAAGTTTAGATTTCCTAAAAACATATCCATATCCATTTTAGGTCTTTTTCCAAGCTTAGAAATGGCCCTAAAAAGCCTCTCCTCTAACTAATTTAGGACTTCCTCAAAACCTTCCCCTTCTGTCCAATATTTTCTTCTTCTTCATTTTCTTCCTCACTTTCGTCACGTGCAGCAACATTCATTCCTCTGCAGATCTCCTCCTCCAATGCTTGAACTTGTCTCTGGAGGGATTTAACCTTAGGAGTAACAACTCTGGCCCTTCCACCACATTCTCTTCTTGGAGGCATTATCTTGTCTTAAACCCACAACTGCACAATCCTAGTGAAAATTTCTTCACAGTCAGCGCTCTATGTACACACTCAGGAAAACTACTCTAATATCACTTGATGGAGACACAACCAAAAACCAAAATGAACACACAAGAAAAAAGGAAATATTATTATCAATGAAAAATGCCCTATGGGCTTACAATAGTATGATTCTGGAGAAATAAATCCTCCGCATAGTACCTTCTCTTTAACTCCACCAAGAACTACCTTTATAGTGCCAGAAATGTTCTTAAATAAGCCCCAAATGGTTTAGGGTTAGGAATACATTCTAAAATATGCTATTTGGCATCCACCGCCAAAACAAAAGGTTCCAAAAATCATGTTAGAAGTTGGTGTAAAATTAGAGGAATCTAAAAATGGTAGTCCAACTTTCGGGAGGCATAACTTTTGAACCATGACTCTGATTGACGAACCGTTTACATTTTCAAAAATCTCTCAAAGCGCTCTATAGCCTTATGGACCAGATTTTCTTGTCCCCCCATTTTTCAGCCCCATACATGGCTGCTTAGTGCCCTTAATCTAACTTTGAAGTGCTCTTAGGAGCTCTCCAAAAAAAATTAAAACTGCAATTACTTTCTAATCGTAAAGCCTTTTGACATGATTCTTTTACAAGAGCATTTTAAATTACAAGTATAATCATCCCTCCAACTTAAACCCTCTAACTCATCATAATTTTTTCTTAATTACAAAATAACTCATTTTCTACATTTACACGTATCCCAAGGTGCTTAAAAATTGTAACCCAAAAAACTAATAGTGGAACTATGAGAGTTGAAACCTTTATTTGCCCCAAATGGGTATCCAAAAATAAAAACACATTAAACAGAAACTATCTCTAAGCATATTTTTGGGTGATACAAGATTGCCCCTTAGACCACTAGATGCTCCTACATCAATAATAGATATCAAAATTTAAAAAAATTCAAAGAATCTTCTTTTACGCACCACAATTAATATTAGTTTATAGTTCTCTTCCCACTAGTAACTTAATTTAAATTGCATGATAATATCCACGTGGCTACAAGTAAAGAAATAATAAAGTGCACACATTTTTAACAATGAATCAATGACAATGAATAATTCCATAGCTATACCAATAAATTAAACAAAAAATAGTCACCATACCTCAAAACCCTCAACTTTTGTTATGCTCTTGCTCACACCTCGTTCAAATGAAAATGAAAATAGGAAAAAAGAGACAAAAATATCAACTAAAAATTTCCCATCTAAATTAAGTCAAACACACATATCACCTAATATATTAGTTGTTAAAAAAATTAAAGGTCATTATTTGAGAATATATAGATTTTAATCAAGTGGCAAAGACCTCTACTCTGCATGCAAACTATGTGAACAAATGGAAGGTAGTAAAATCAATGACTAAAACCATTAAAATTGATCATGTGATCCCTAATTCATGCCCAACAAAAAGAGTACTATCAAATTTTCAAATCAATGAAGCATCATTAATGAAAATGAACTCAAGAATGTAGAACATAGAAGGATGACATTTTCATGGGATTATCTATCTAAATAAATGACAAATGTCAAAAAGAGGGATGAATTCTTTATTTAGTGCTTGAATAGCTTCTCAACCCTAGCTAAGCTTCATGAGATCAGAGGGGAAAAAAAATAGCTCAAGAACAAATATTATGGGAATTCTTTGATAAAGATAATAAAAATTCTAGAATAACGAATGGATTGAAGAAAATGATAGTTAACAAAAAAGCTCCATAACCACTCTAAAGGCCAAGGATAAGGTTAGAAGTTTGTTTGCTATAAAAAGGGAAAAAGAGTGCTAAGAATTACAGAGTGACCACCTTAGAAGAATCACCCCAAAGACCAAACTATATTCAAATAATATAACAACAAAGAATTTTATGCCCAAAGAACCATAGACAATGGGGAGATAAATCACAAAAATAAGAAAGTATCATATTTTGCATCCATACAATACGCAAAGCAAGATAAGGGTAAAAGAGTATTTCCTCAAATTGATCCAAAGGAGGTAGAAATTCTAACAAACCCTAGCCTTTGGTAGCTCTATCCTAGATTTCATTTCATAGCTAATAGAATACCTATTAGATCTGGAAACCCCTACCTATCCATCTAATGGTTATCATCAATATGCCCTGGAGCAAAACACAAAATACTTTCTAAATAAGGGAGCAAAAGCATATGTCCTACCTCATAGGAAACATGATGTATTAGAGACCAATCTCCTTAGACCATATCCCTAAGTATAACAAACTCATTTGAACCCTATCTCTAAGACCAAGAAAAAAGTAGAGAGAATTATAATTCTAAACAAAAGTCCATCAAACCTTGATAAAAACTCACTTCTTGAGCTACCAAAATCTTAATAAGGAATAAAGTCAAATCAATAGTAATGAATTTAGTGAGAGAAAATGGATGGAATGTAAAGATCGAGGATTGTACACTTGGAATGGTCCTAAATTAAAAAATATCTCATATAGTAAGGTGATTTCAAGATTATTGCAGAAACATATATGTATCTCAAACTTCTCTAATCATTTAATTTAATTACATTGTCAAAGAAAATATATTAGGAATAAGTTTTTTATATCTCTTATTGTTTATATAAAGATTACTCATTGAGATTTCTAAAATCAAAACCAAATTTTAATGAACAAACTATGGACAAATATCTTTCTCCTACCAAGATAGTATGCAAAACTCTTTCTCCTGAACTTAACCAAATTGGAATCCTTTAAAAAATGGAAATGATATAGGAAACCTTATAGGTATTGAATCATGTTGACATTCCAGTCATGTTTGTTATTAGTGATATACACTTATTCAAATTGTGAGTTCATACCGAGCATATTGTATAGTTAACAATATTAACCAAGCATTTCAATTGTTATCGAGTTCTACAGTTGCTACTGAGTCCTGTGAATAGATTTCAATTTGCACTGAGCAATTACTATAGAGGTGATGATAAATAGTATAAACCAAGCATCTCAGTGTATGCCAAGTTTACCGGTGCAAATAGAGTTGTGCAATGCTTACCGAGTTTGTAGTTGATATGATGTGAGTCTAGTGTTAACCGAGCTACGCAATGTTAACCAAGAGACTCAATTTACACCGAGATCAATGTGATAGTGTTTATCGAGCTATGCAATAAAATTAAGTGATTCAATTTATATTTTGAGTTTCATAGTATTCGCCAAGTCACTAGTGCAGACGAAGTTAGAGACTACTTGGAAGTGATTAGTATGGACTGAGCTTCTATGTTTACCAAGTGCATGATGATGTCGAGCATTGATAGTAGATGCCAAGTATCAGAACCTCACTGATTCAATCTTTAGAGCCTAAGTTTGTACACTTTGGCTAACTTTGTAATATTTGTGTAAACTTGTACTATGGTCAACTTTGTAATTTGCTCTTCTGCTCTTCTCTAATCATTACATATATATCAATCCAATTATTTAATTAGAAAGTCTGCCACAATACAAGTTTACAAAAATATTACAAAGTTGACCAAAGTGTAGAAACTTGAGCTCTAAAGACTGACTCGGTGAGGTTTAGATACTTGGCATCCATTGTCAATGCTTGGCATCATTATGCACTCAGTAGACATAGAAGCTCAGTCCATACTAATCACTTCCAAGAAGTCTTGAACTTAACCAACTTTGTAATTATGTAATTGGATTGATATATATGTAATGTATTGTATCAAATCAAAATGTATGTATGGAAGTAATATAATATCAAAGAAGAGAAAAAGAGAAAATTACAAAGGCTACAACAATATAAGGAGCAACAAAGATTCATCTATCATAGCAAGGTGATTTATACACTCAAAGGAATATCATTCAACAAACTAAGTTGCAGATCAGAGATCAACCATGGTTTCATCCTAACAAGTGGATTAGTAAAATCCTTTAACAAGGTAGACCTAACAGTCTTATGTAAATCTCTTTACCAAGTGAATTCTTCATTGTATGTTAGTAAACCCTTTTGCAAGGTGGACCTAGCAGTCTTTATTACTCCTAATAAGGAAAATCATCAGAAGTGATCATTGTAAGCCTTAACAAGCCAATTTTATACTATAGTACTAAAGCTTGTGGGTATCATCCCCACCCTAGTTTTGCTTTCTATTTGGAAGGTTTTTGGGTCACCAAATCTTGTGTTAAAGTCTTGTGAATGCTTTCATGTTTTTAATTTATCATGCATGCAGTTAGATCAGAATTCATATAAAAGATTAATTGCTAATTGGGATAAAAGTTTTAGAAGTTATTGATTCACCCCTCCTCTCTTAGTAACTTAGCTTGTCTTAATATTTCCAACAATTGGTATTAGGGCATTGTGGTTCTTAGAGAAAATTTTAATAGCTTGAGTAAAGATCAAAGGCAATAGAGGTATTCAAACTTGACAAGGCTATTGATAATGAGAAGCTAGCTTTGGAATTGGCCATTGGACAACTCAAGAAAGAAAAAGAGAAACTCTCTCAATCTCTGAAAAGAAGAAAAGATCTTGCAGTCCAAATGAATGATTCACTCTACATTGAAGAAAGAATTGAAGACATCTATTCAAGCAATTTAGATGAAGTTGATGAAAAAATCAAAGAACTATTGGAAAAGAATAGTACTCTTCAAGAAGAAGTAAGAAAATCAAGAAGATGATCCATAGGATCACTGGTCCCCCAATGTTGGCAAAAGCTAAAATAACTAAAACCCTAGGTTAGGTCAAACTAGAGAAGAAAATCCTAGCCAAGTGGGATGGTAGGGGAATGAATATTAGCAATGTCACTGACATGGAATTAAAATTTGGTATTCATGTCATTGCATACAAGATCTATAGTTTGAGCAAACTGAACAGTGTGTCTTGCAAAGAAGTTGACCTAACATACAAGGTAGTCAAGAATAACCTATCTCTTGACCTTGTTGAGCTATTGTTGAATCAGTTCCACAAGAACATGGAGAGCATCAAGAAATCAAAGAAAAATGACATGTTTATTCTTTTATGTTCATAAGTTCTTTCCATGAAAAGGTACTATTGTGTAGAGGAAAGATGTGCTAGTACTCTATTAGATAAATGAATACATTGTAAGATCAGAGAAAATTACACAAGTATTATGGACAATTATTTTGATGCATTCAAGGAGAAAATGAATAATAGATTCTAAATCCCCAATAAAATAATTGATGACGATAAAGATGATGTTTTTTATATGGTAGATAGTGTTAAGGTATACACTCAAGAAATTAGGCCTAGAATTGCACGGGTGAAACCTCTAGGATATGAGGTAAATATTGATGAAAAAAAGATATAATTGAGGCACTAATAAATGAGCTAGTTGACCCCAAGGCTACATATTTTCACAATGTGATGAGGCTAAGGCTAGAATTGAACTGGAGATTAAGCTCCCTCAGGTGGTTAACAAAGGTAAGAAAAGGATTACCAAGTTGAAAACAAGTTCTACTCTCCTATTGACCAAGGAAAAAGGTGCAGATGAAGAAGTAGGTGATGAAGAATTAGAGGAAGAGGAGCCATCAAAGAAGAAGGGCAAGGTAATCCTTACCAAGCCTGCCAAGAGAACCACTGTAGTATTCACCAGGAGATCCTCTAGGAAGAAGGCAGATAAATAAGGGGGAGACATAATTTTCAAGAAGTCTTCACCCAAATTTGAGGAGAGAAAGGAAGTATTAGAATTAGGTTCTGGAATAACAAACTTCAAGGCATTACAATATGAGATCAGAATAGCTAATGAGCATAAGAAAATTGAAGACATGTTGATATCCAAGATGGGTAAGTGGAAATACTCACCTAATCAGCTCACTCAACAAATTCCCAATGCTTTAATGGACAAAATCAAGCCAAGATGGGAACAAGAAATGAAAAAATTCAAAGGATAATCATGAGCAAACCATGAGGCAACTTATTCCAAATTTGAATGACAAAGAAGTGAAAGAATCTTTAAAGAAAAATTAACTTTATGATTCAATACTTGTCTTATTTTGTTGAATGAAATAGAGCATGTTGTGAAGAATGCAACAAATACATGGAAGAATATCTATCTTCTTCAAAAACCAAGTGATTTTCTGGTTAGTATAAGTGACAAGAATGATGGAGATGATCAATAAAAAGATGAAGAGAAAGATGATGAAGAAGTAACTCATTTTGACAATATTGATGATGAAGAGGAACAAGAACAAGAGGCTACTAAGAAAGGTACACAAGATGTTGAGGAAACTGACCCTATTAAGATTGTTATAATAGGTATTGCCTCACTTCTTCACTCCCCAAGAAAAAAATTGCCAACACCAAGCATAGAGATAGCCTCAACAGGATTGATTGTATCTAGCACTGCAAGCACAAGCATCCAATCAATCTTTGCACAGTCTAGCTTAGCACATCATTGACTGAAGTACCAAGTACTTTATCTACCAAGCTACAAGTTCTATGCTCTATAGCAATTTGGCTACAACATGTATTCCCACTAATATTTCTACAATGAGTGTAGTATCAATTTTTGCAGTGAGTCCTACTATTTCAACTATTGTTTCCATTTTGAGTACACATGCAATAAGTGCAAGGACAATTGAGACCAAGCCTCAACTGAGCACAAATTTTTTGGGCAAAGAAAATGAAAAGGAGAAGGATATAGATCTTGATGAGGAGATTATCATTCTAAAATGGGACATCTCAAATCAAAATCCAGATCAGATGCAAACCTTTGGTAAAATTCTCCAAAAGAAAGACAAGCAAAAAAGGCTAAGAGAAGAAACAAATAAGGAGTTCAAGATCATTGAGGATGCCAAGAACATTCTAGCAGAGGCTATAAGTATAGAGGTTGATACTTCTCAACCAATTTTGTATCGATTGGAAGAGGTAGTCCAAAAATAAAATGAAGATCTGAATGTATAGAATAAATTATTGTAGAGAGTTGAGAAAACATTTGAGAATAAGGTTTTAAAACTTATTGCTCAATAGATTGTCATTCATCAAGTAGAGTTGTCTACTATTTTGGGTTCTCTCGAAACTTCTTGTATCAATGCATCATTAATTTTTGGAAAAATTATGTGACACATCAATTTTTACAAAAGAAATAAAAGAAAAATTATCTAAAATTGATGAAGATCTAAAGGAAAGTGCATAGCAGTTGTAGCTTGACTCGAGTTCTAGCTCTGCTCACTTCAACAAAATAAGATCTAATTTGATAGATATCCAAAATATGATTCTCCCTAACATGGATGCACTGTAGAAGCATATTAAATATTCAAAAACTGTCATCCATGACAATAATTTCTCTATTGCAAACCATATGGTTGAACTATCAGTAGAAGTGCAAGTTTCTTTGCACACATGAAAGGTCTTGCAAGAGAATTAGGACAAGACTTTGGCACCCATACTAAAGGTACATTTAAACTTCTTATCTCATTTTGGCATTACCATGTAAATATAAGCATAAATATTTGGCATTAATGTCAAAAGGGGGAGAAACTATAGAAGTTATAAGGCTAAGCTATAAAGGAGGAGAAGCTTTAAAGAAAATGGGGAAGAAAGATGTAAAAAGATAGGGGGAGAAGATTGTAAGAAGAGTGTAAAGCAAAGGTGTATTTAGATATACACATCAGATGTATAGTATACTATTTAATATACTATGGAGGAGCATTACCATGTACAAAAATGTATCCTTTACAAACTCAATTTTGAAAAATCTCAAAAATAGTATACTCTACTAAGTTAGAGACATAAGGTGATGAATAAAGGTGTTGTTGAACATTCTTGAATCCAATTTTGACTGATAAATGTTTTTCTCACTAATGCCAAAGGGGTAGATTGTTGACATTCCAATCATGTTTGTTATTATTGGCATACATTTATTCAAATTGTGAGTTCATACCAAGCATATTGTATAGTTAATAGTGTTAACTAAGAATTTTAGTTGTTGCCAAGTTCTATAGTTGATACTAAGTCCTATGGACATTTTGGTGTTTAAAACTACTAAACAACAAAATGCTCAATATCAAAATGATAATACTCACATAACCTAAGGATTAGCCATTTCCTATTAACAATTACATCTACAAACCATTTGGACCCAACTTCAACAAAACCAAGGATGGTTTTCTACTCTTTAGGCTCTATAAAACCAAGGTGGGTATACCTAGAGGATGATTCAAATTGAATGTTATTGTATGAGAATTATATTAGTTTCATTATGATTCTCATCTTCTATCTTCAGACACATACACGATTTTGACATTTTAGATAAAATACATCCCATATGGAAAATTTGGTCATAATTCTTCTATAGATTTGCAAGTATTCCAAGCAATAGTGGCAGACTAAGGCTAAAAGATTCCATGCAAACAAGTGCTGACAGTCTTTGAAAATCTTCAAGAATAGTAAAATAAAGTTGATTGTGATTTTAGACTTGATGCTTATTTATGACCTAACGATCTACAAACTGAATTAATTTGATCAGTGCCCATTCCATTGGGATTTAGAATCTACTCCAATTTATAGATCTAATTTGTTGCATTACAACAAACATTATCATCTATTCTTATTGGAATTCATTCTTACAGACATCCTTTCTATTACCATAGCAATCTCATCAAATTCATCAAAGCTTTTACTTAATTCATTGAATTAATAGTATTAATGAATTGACATACTACCTAAATGAATTGCATTCAATTGGATAAGCTTTACTCACACAATCTCAAAATAACTAGGTGACATCAAAGGAGACAAAATTTAACAAGAACTGATATGGGGATAGCTCAAATATGTATTAATTTTTCTTGAAAATTGTATACAATTTTAGTAAACTCATAATGACTCTAGAAAGAGACACAAGGATCACATAACACTAAATTTATTCTCAAAAAATTTGCAAAGAAGATACATCATAAAATTTGCTCAATAACTGGATCAAAAACATCCTAAGTGTAAAACTAAAAATGCATAAGAAATTGGACCATTCTCTAGCCCTAGAATCTCACTTATATAGTGTGAGATGCAACAACCTTTAGGTGTAGATAATTGATAGGCATTCTTTTATAAAAGATATTTACATGTTTCTGTCAAAAAAAGAAAAAATTGTATGTAACAAAAGAACTTATACATCATTACATTATTCTGGTAGACCTTTTTTCTGTTACATCTCTTGGAACAATAAAAACTCTATGATTTGATTCTTTTATTATTCTAAATCTTTAGAATAAGTGGTTATCAGGCTTGAAAGTGATGTGTCCTCTTCAGTTACCTACAGGCTTACTTTAACTTGGTGGTTCTCCTTGTCTTCATCATTAACTATTAAGGTAACAATTACATTTGCATCTTCTTCTGCCTCATCACCTTCTGCCATCTATTCTATAGACATGAATTGTTCCTTCCATTCATTAAAAATAGTGTCATCAGGCCAATCAAAATTTAAGATCTCCCTTTGTATAGGTATTAAAGAATTTCCAACTAGTTCTATTTGAACAAAATCTTTTCTAATGGTGCTATAGAATAACTACACTTTAACCAACTCCTCATTGGTCATTGCCCATAATAAATGCCTATTTTCCATTACCTATTTTTGCCCCCCCTCGCCAAAATTTGAATTCAAATACCTGACCCATCCAACGTCCACTTCCCATCTTTAATATTATTTTAATGCCTAGGAAATATCAAAAAATGAACAAGCAAAAAACCTTATGATATTTCCTATTTCTCTAGGTTTATTTCCGCTGGCTAGTCGTAATATCACAAAAGGAAAGATTTGGGTCAATGATCTTATGATAGTAGCATAAGATCGTAAGGTGATTTTCAAGACCCCACAATTCAAGGATATCCCCCTTTTCCATGAGATAGTAAATCAAATTCCTAAGCTCTTCGATGTTATGATGAGGCCCCTCCTTGTCATGAGATCAGGAGGAGAATTTTAAAGGGTTATGATGACACAATGTTGTGTTATCGTAGGATCATAAAGAGCATAAAGGTGAACACAAGGATGATTTTTCAAACACGTAGTAGTCTCCTAATTGGATAGTGTCTATGCAAATGCCAAGTTAGATGATGTCAGAATTTGTGGGCCTAGAAGTATTAAAAGACACGATGGCATCCTACTTAGCATTTGCAGGCTAGAAGTTTTGACTCTGTCGTTGCTTGCTATATCGCTACTAGGAAGTTGTGATTTTTTTTGGTAGCGAGATAGTGACATACTTAGAAATGAAAAACATAGTAGGGTCAAGAAGAATGATGTCATTATGTGTGCCAACATGTTAAACCAACTCAGTGATAGTAGTATCTTGGACCCACACACCCATTCATAAAGCATGTCAATGATCTTGATCGTTAGATCATCTCAGATCAACAGCCCTCACTATCTCACTATGGAAAGTTGCAAGATGTTTAGTCTACACGATATAGCAAATATGGGACCCACCACTCTATAGGGTACCTTGTGTAGTTTTTGTACCCTTGATTTGATCTCAGATTGACATTCGGTGCTATCTCACCATGAGGAGTTTCTTGGAGGATATGCATAGCAAGGTAGCGACCTGTTGACATATGTCCTCAGTCGCCAGTGGCCCCAAATGGAAATGCCATCAAGGAAGGATCTTTTTACATGGGAAATTTTCATAGGATTGATTGGCTAGCTTGTCAAGAGAAATGCCAGGATGTTTTCCTCTGTATTCCATGATCGTAGGATTTTTTATCAATCAATGATACTCGCTAACTCGCTATGGAAAGGTGCTCACTTTTTAAGTATAGTGAGATAGTGATTTGGTGACCCATGTCCTTGGAGGCTCAAGGAGATAATGTTGTAGTTAGCATTGGTGGTGAAGACTAGCAATTATATGACATCATGGTCAGGGAGTTGCAAGGTAGCTCAGTTAGTTGATTAATCATGTGGAAACCTTGTGAGGTGGCAGAAAAATAAAAGGCTATTGGCCCACGTGGCTCATCCTAGTGGCCGAGCTAGAAACAAAGGAGATCAAGTTTTGCTACATGATCTGATCAATGTGATCAATGCCAACCAATCTTGAATGAATGTTGAACTCAATAAACGAAGGAGAACACTCCACCACCTTAGTTACCCATCTAGTTGGCCAGAATATTTAATGGCGTCATTTCTGTCAAGGCCCTATTTTATCAGATTTCATTGTATTTAGGTCTACGCCAAGGTTGGATTTTCCATAGATCTGCATGATTATTCTCTGTAAGACTTAATGGCAGTGGTTGTGGAATAACTTCAAAGAAAAATATCTCAGTTATGTCTGAGCTATAAAGGTAATTTTTTGTGGATTTTATACGCTCGACTCTTCTTTGACTTCTCTAATATTCCTTTGCAATTTCACTATAAATTCCCTTTGCCTCTGAATTGTATGACATTCTGCCTTATCTCCTTTAGCCATTGATGTAAAGTGAAAGAACTATTTAACTCTCATTGGTGTATTGTGGATATCTGCATTCTTGCATGAATGTATCTCTTTTGGCCTATGAATGGTATATAAGTGAATCCTCTCTTTCCTTGTGTCATTCATTTGGGTTTTCTTATCTGCATGTGATTGTTAGACTAAAGCAAGTCTGGGTGTGTGTATCTCTTGGTGTCACGATGGTTCAATAGTGCATGTATGGGCAGAGATTGGTTTGAACACTCTATTTTGGTGCATCATCTCCCTAGGTTAGAGTAGGTATATTTTCTTTCATGCATTCCTTCTCCCTTTTCCTCTCTAAGAGTAGTTAGGTGCATCCTGATAGTAAAGGAAGTTGACCTTCTCCAGAGAGTCAACCTCATAGTTCAAGTCCCACAACTTGGAGGTTGTTTCCATGTTTTACAAGGTTTTCCTTAGGTAAAAAATTTGGACAAGGGTGCAAACCTTTGTGACAACAGTTTTTGGCATGCCCGATGGGACAATATATAGAAAAATTCAAGTCTAATGGTGTCAATAGGAAGGTTTCAAGATTAATACTGAGGAGATAGTACTAGATTTAGTGTATAAGCATTTAAGAGGCTCATTCTTCAAGTACTTGGTGACTTTGAGCTTCAAATACATCTAGTTCTAGACCAAAGTTGCAGTAATTCATGCCCAAAGCTAAAACAAGGGAATCTTCTAGAGGTAAATTCCAGTACCAAGAGATTTCATTTTCAAATCCTAGAAGGAGGACTAGAGTATCTTTATCACCAATTAGGAGTGCAATAGCAACAAATATACTTGCAAGATCTATCTCTACTCCTCCTACTATTAGATCATAGCCTCGATTGCCATTAGCACATATCAATAGACCACTTGTCTATATGGTATAGCCTAGAGCCAATACTTTTGCAACCTTTAATGGTGGGAGTCCTCTTTTATTGGCCCAAAGACATGACATACCAATAGCTGCACTCAAAAGTATACCAGAGTTTACTAGTGAAACTTCTATCTCTCCATCAGAACACATTCAAGAAGTTGCAAATTTGATGTTGCAATTAGGCTTCTAGCCTCATCCTTAAAAGGAAAAGCACTACAATTGTATAGAGGTTTAGCTCATGGTTCTATAACAGATTGGGATGGATTAGGAGCAGGACAGTGCAAACACTTTGAAGACAAAAGTGACCATTTGTCACTTTTAGTCCAATTAACTACTATAAAAAGAACCTCCCATGAATGTATGACTAATTTCAACTATATATTTCAAAAGACATGGGATAGAATACCTACTTCAGTAAAGCCTACCCCTAGTAATGCCTTCTTGCATTACCTTTGAGCTTTTAACAGTGACATTGCCACTACAATCCAAACTATGGGAGGAGATACCTTGCCTAATGCTTATGACATAGCAATAAAGTCAAAAAACATCATAATACAAGGCGGTAAGCTAGCTCCAAGGCCTCCTATGCCTTTCTTCCCTCATGTTCCAAATCACCAACTAGCAATGGCTTCCATGCCCACAACTTCCACAGCACAATCCCTTGCTCTAGTCCCTCAAGCTTCCACATCTTCAAATGGAATAGATGAAATCAAGGAAATCATGCAATCTATGATGTTGAACATATATAAAAGATTGAAGGGCCAAGAAAAGAAGCTAGAGGATAGCTTCTCTGTGATGCAGAAAGTGTGCAATAAGGTGGTGACTTTAGAGAGATAGCAAGCTCAAGGTAGTAAGGCTCATCAATTGCAACATCAAACTCTGAATAGTGATAGGCCTCGAAATCATAATCGTGGGAACCTTTCTTTTGATCAGAATAGGAAGAATAGCCATGCTTCAACCTGAAATGTAAACCAAAGTAGGGCCATAGTTCCTCAAAACAACATGGCCCAAGATCAGGATTGTTGTCCCTCTTGTAACTACTCCTATGCCTGTTGCATGTGTCAAAAGGCTAAATCTTATTTGGCTTTGATCATCCAAGAGCCTATAGTAGGACAATCATATGAGGAGGGCAAATTTAAAGATCCCTCATATATGCAAGGACAAGGTGATTGCTCCTTTATGAATTATCAAGTGGAGGAACATTGTAATGTAAACTAGGATTCCATCGCTCACAATACTAGGAGCAAAAGAAGAGCTATTGAAGATGCTACGCATCCTCCTCCTTATCATGCCTCAACTTCAAATGTGATACCTCATGAGCAAGTAGTAAATGATCAATCAAATACTTCTCAGTAGCAAAGATGAAATAATGGTGAAAAAAATGTAAGTGATCTTCAAGTTGTTCCATCTCAACCTCCTACAAATGTAGCTCCCAAGGCTTCTACCAAAGCACCTACTATACCATTCAATGTGGTAGAAAAAATGAAAAATAAAAATGTGAATATTTCCATGTGGGATGTTATTGCTACTATACCCATGCAAAAGAGGTTGTTGTAGCAAGAATTGGAAAATATTGAACCAAAGGATCAGCCACCTAGGATGGAAGGTGCCACAAGCCTAGTAAAACCATCAAGGGAGGAAGAAACTAGTAAAAAGGTTAGACCCCCTCCATTTTATGTTTCTCTAATTATAATGAATAAACTAGTCCACAATTGCATGATTGATTCAAGGGCTAGTAGTTCAATGATGCCTAGGTGTGTTGCTAATGCTTTGGAAATCAAATATGAGCCCATTGTTAGGGATCTATTACAGTTGGATGCTAGTACTATCAAGACTATAGGGATCCTTAGGAGTGTGGAAATGGCCCTACATGCATGCCTTGTTTGTACTGTAACTCAATATATATCTATTGTTGAAGTCAAGCCACATTTTACCATTTGTTTTTCAAGAGACTTCACTACCCAAATAGGTGGTTATGTATCTTTTGATTGGTCATATGTCTTTTAGGAAAATAAATGGGACCAAAGCTTCAATTAGAGTAGAGCCTCTAGCCCTCCATCATACTAAACCCTACACCCCTAATCTCATCAACATGAACTACACTATCGTAGAAATGGATGAGAATGACATAACGAATGAGCCTACTACTTCCCTAGCAGAGATACCTGATTTTCTCTTGGATGAATGGGCTAATGCATATCAATTTTATCCTATGTCAAAAACCCTTGAGACAGGCCTTAGTACATATTGTATATTAGAGAAAGATGCTCTAATTCCCAATCTTTTGGATACTAAAGAAGATGTCAGTGGGATATGGAGCATGTACTTTGTTGGGTCAAGGAATAAGAATGGATTTGGGGTTGGCGTGGTGTTGATTTATCCTACACAAGTAAGGTACTACTTCTCCTTTAGGATCCATTTTAGTTACACCAATAATGTGGCCGAGTATGAATCCTTGATTTAGAGTCTCCTACTTGCTCATAAAAGAGGAATCCAAGCCTTAAGCATATATGGAGATAGTGAGTTGGTGGTTAATCAAGTGAGAAATCATAATATCACCAAGAATGGTTTTCTCAAGTCTTATAAACAAAGGGTATGGGATTTTCTTGAGGGTTTCAATGCATTTAACATTCAAAGCATCCCTAGAAAAGAAAATAGACATGCTGATAGACTTGCAGCAATAGGTGCATCTCATGATGTGCCAAGGGATCTTGAGGAGAAGAAGAAGCAACAAATCAAAATGTTAGTAAGGCTTGCCATCCCTAACAATAACATCCATTGGCAAGTGTTTGAATCTGATGAACAAATTGTACACTTCTTGCAGAATGAAGCAAAATTTTTAGATAGAAACCAGTCGATATTGTAGGATCAGTATGGTGATCAAATCATTAATCTCAGTTCCAACAAATTTCCTAAGGGTCTCATTACCTTAGTGAGTTTTTTCAATCCCAATGACCAAGCAAGAGGTAGATTCATGAACTTAGCTACTGACAAAGATGATCACACCCCAGTCATGGTTGTCGATGGAAAATCCTTAAACATGGGGAAGGTATGTTTTGAGATTGAGCAGGAAAGTTTTATTCATCTATGTCAAGAATTTAATGATATATTTTCCTAGACATATGATGATTTAAAGGGTTTTGACCCAAGGTTTTTTTAGCATACCATAGATTTAATTGATAATTTCATACCAGTAAGACAAAAATAGAGGCCAATGAATCCCAAAATTGAACCCTTAATGAGAAAAGAGCTATCCAAATTGATCGAGGCCAATATAATTTTTCCCATCAAGCACTCATCATGGGTAGAAAATCTTGTCCCTATTAGGAAGAAGAATGGAGAAATTAGATTGTGTGTGGACTTCAGGGACCTTAACCAAGCTCCCCTTAAAGATCACCATCCTCTCCCTTCCATGGAGCAAATTTTGTCCAAGGTCAATGGTTCAAAGAGGTTTTCATTTCTTGATAGATTTTATGGCTACAATCAAGTACTGGTCAAAGAGTCTGATAGGTACAAGACTACATTCACTACCAAATGGGGTACCTATGCTTATTATAAGATGCCATTTGGGCTAACCAATGTAGGTGCTATGTTTCAAAAGGAAATGGAGATGGCCTTCAAAAACATGATTGAAAAGTTCGTATTAGTTTACCTTGATGATATCACAGTGTATTCAAAGAGTGTAGAAGATCATTTTGATCATTTGAGATGGGTGTTCTTAAGGTATAGAGAGTTTGGGGTATCTCTTAACCCAAGCAAGTGTGTCTTTGCTACCAATCAAGGAAAATTATTAGGAAACATTGTATCTGAGGATGGTTTAACCATTGATCCAAAAAGAACAAAAGAAATAATTTCTCTCCCTCTTCCTAAACATAAGAAAGGGTTGCAAAGTTTACTTGGTAGGATAAATTTTGTGAGGAAATTTATCCCTAGTCTTGCTACCATGGTGAAACCCCTTACAGCTATGCTCAAGAAAAGTATGGTCTTTGAATGAACCAAGGAAGGGAAGGAAAGTTTTGAAGAAATCAAGGTAGCCATAGCCTTGGCCCCCACTCTCATTAATCCAAATTTTGAAAAGGATTTCATCCTTTATACCCTAGGTGGTGAGTCAAGTATTTCTTTTGTCTTGACTCAAACAAATGATAAAGATGAAGAGTAGCCCATAGCCTTCTTTAGTGAAAGCCTTAAAGAGTATGAAGACAAATATAGCTATGTAGAAAGGAAAGCCCTTGTAGTCATCAGAGCTTTAAAGAAATTTAGACACCTCTTGTCTCACAATAAAATTCATCTATTAGTAACCCATGTGAGTGTGAAGGATTTCCTTTTGAGAAAAGATATTAGTGAGAAGAGAGCTGGTTGGATTACTAAAGTAATGGAATATGATGTTGACATCCAAATCACGAATCTAGTAAGAGGGAAGGGGTTGTGTAAATAGATAATATCATCTCATGAATCAAATGAGGAAGTTGCTATGATACTAACAGAGCGACAAGAGACAAGTGATGATGACCCAAGGAACTGGATGGATAATATGATGAATTTCTTATTAGGCAATGGATACCCTCAAGGATTAGATATAACTAAAAGGAAATAGTATAGATTATAGTCAATTCCTTACATCATAGTTGATGCTATCCTTTTTAGGAAAGATTTTAATGGAGCCCTATTAAGATGCATTGAAATAGACCAAGCTGAAAGAATGATCAAAGAGCTTCATGATGGTCCTAATGGTGGTCACTTCTCAACAAGAACAATTGCAATGAAGGTCATGAGGGCTGGTTACTACTGGCCATCCCTATTCTATGATAGTCATAGGTATGTGAGGAAATGTGAAAAATGTGTCTTCTTCTCTGGTAAGCAAAAGCTATGTATTTGGAGAAACAAAGTGTCACTCCTTTCTAAAATGAATCCTATTCATTATCAAAACTCTCCTACTTATCTAAAAAATCAAAAATCTTCTCTATCTAATGACATGATAGCTAAATGACAAATACGTACATGATAGTAATATCATTATTTCTTTCAGTCCACTTCTATACAATGGGTTTTATTTTATCTTCATTTCCTTTTAATTCATCTCTAATTGTTGCAATCCTTTCCAACTAATCAAAAAATGTTGGTCATTCTATTCTATCCACCAAATAAATTATACCCTACCTTATTTTTTCTTCATATCAATTGTTCAACTCTACATGCATTGCATATAATTTATTCTTTTCTTCTTCTAGTTCCTCTACAGTGTAGAATTCAGGCCTCTCTGGAGTGTCTGGTATCTCAATGATAGGAGTTGATTTAGATGGTTCAATAGGTGGCCAAGGGTATACATTTCTAGGCCTACTAGATTCTCCCACCTTTCTTTTCCAAAATTACTTTTCCATTTGAGATACTTAGTTTTCCAGTAATTGTAACTGCTTACCCATTTCCTCATATGCCTTCAAAACTTCTTCAAATCTAGCATTAAGTTCTAAGAACTTATCCTCTTCTTGTCCAGATACCACATTTCCAAATTTTACTATTTTTGATGCCATTCCAAAAATTTGCTTGCTGCTAACCTCACCAGCCCTATATACTGTAAGTGCACCAGTATGCTCTGCACTAGAGATTTCTTGCATACTAGTTTTGTCTCTCTTCTCAATTGACCAGATTACTAGGGCTTGGTGGTCATCACTAAATTTAACTCCCCTATGGGCCTGTAATATTTTGTCCTCTATTTTATATTGTACATCTTTCTCTTTTCTAACTGAATCAAAAATCGTGGCATTAGCTATGTCCCATTCTAGAAAAATTAGGACCCCTAACTCCTTGACTAATTATCTCCTGGCCTCAGGTGTGAACTGGGCAAAGTCACCCAAAATTTTGGCTTTTACCTCTTCCTTAGTAATAGAGTTTGGTTTGCCAGGGTGCTCTGCTTTTATTTTCTCACATGTTTTCTCAAAGTTTCCTATATTCTTCCTCCACAAAAATTATGCAAAAGCCCTAGATTTAACAAAATTTTCATCATTAATAAATTTCTCAAAAGCTTGGGCAATTGTTGGATCTATCTCCTTACCTTGATAATTAGCAATTGTAAGGTCCAAAGAGGGAATAGGAGGCTCTTGAGGTACTCCACTTTTCCAGGTCTGTAGTGGTCACAATGACATCCCCTTCTCCACCAATCTATATCAATTGCTTACTTAAGGATGCTTCATCATCTATTCAGATTAGAGTTTGGCTTGGGGGGTACTCTTCTACATGAGAAGAGGATCCTTGTTCCAACTTCTACCTCTTTGGGGCACTAGCTACAGATGGGCTCTGTAGCCTTGGTCTTCCATGAGGGGGAACCTATTGTATGTAATGCACCATCACATATCTTGCCCTCTTTTGCAATGTGTATTGACCAGGAGCAACTACATTCTTGTTGTATATTCTTCTTTGTACTTCTGCAACTTTTTCTAGATAGGTTTTGGCATATGTAGCCTTTTTCTCATTCATTGTTTGCATTATTGGAGAAAAATTGTTCATCAACACATGCATTTTGGCTCCCCATTATTTTTAATCCTTCAAAGGATCATAGGAAAAGTCCAAAGCATTGAAGAATTTGAACACTTTGCTAAATACAATCCATTTTTCTTTCCTAAGTTCCTACTCTTGCAAAGAGAAAATATTCCTGATAACATCTTTAGGAAATACACCTATTGTGTCATTCAAGTATCTTTTGTCCTTTCTCTTAAAAGATCATAAAATCCCTTTGGATCAAAATATCTTGCACAGGACTCTGTCATGTTGTACCTATCCAAAAATAAACTTAGATGTTTTCATCCCTTTCTTACAAAAACAAAATCATGTGCCACAGTAACAACTGGGAAGAAGGTACCTTTCTTAGGAAAATCTCTTTCATCAATTGTCCCAATTTGCCATAACAATTTTGTTATCCCTATCTTCAAAGACACATGGAAAGGTAGCACATGAGGCTTCCCCAAAAAGCCATATACTCTAACCACTATAGAAACATTATATGGGATTATATCCCCCCAGTTATGACTAGCCAAAAGCCCCTTTGCATGGTCCTTGGGTCTGACCAATTCTAACAATGATTGTGGAATCCTAAGGCTATCTCCTCTCAATAACATTCTAAGCCTAGATGCAAAATATCTATCAAATCTCACAAAACTGGCATCTCTAGCCTCTGAACTCATATCAAGACTCCACAACTAGACTAGATTCTTTTCTCCATCCCTAGTTACTTCCAACTCCATACCCTTAGAGAAAAAGTTAACTCCTTTAAACAGACATATGTGCATAAGCAATGAGTACCAACAAAAGGGTATGTTTACCTTTCCTTGTGATATCCCCACCAAACCATTATGAATCTCTTGTGAAAGAAAAGTAGAAAATACAAGAATATTGCTCATTCTGAATTGTAATGTATGAGCCATGATGAGAAAAATAAGGCCTTTGATATGTTCCTCTTCATCCATCCCAAAAATTTTGCATAGGGTAAAGTATAATGCCTGGGCCCTAGGATTGAAATGTTTCGTCATTAATGGTTTTGGTTTATGGGCTGTAACCAAAGGAAATGTACCAATCCTAGAAAAATATTGTTGTAGAGGCACTATCCTTAGGTATGTTCTATGTACATCATATATTGCCTAAAGGTCATCCATGTCAATGGTCTCATGCACAACATAGTTAGGATTAAGATTAAACACTTCCCTAATCAGTTCAGGAGAAACCTCAAAAATATTCTCTCCAGAATAATTCTTCACAAATCTAGTAATATGATCATACTTTTTAGCAAATTAGCAAGTAGATCACTATCAAAGAAAACCCCAGGTACTACCAGCTTCCCAATGTCAAATTCCCAAACATTTCTCAAAGGGGTGTCAAGGTTTCTCTTAGCAAACCATTTTTTAAAACATTCTAGACCCCCCACAGAAACCTTCATGTCTCTTACCTAATTTTCTCTATCATAGAAACCTTCAGCTATAACTAACCTAGGGCTCTTTGGAATAACTTCTCTCCCTTTGGTTATTTTGTTTACAAACAATGGGAATTGTTCAATAAAATCATCATGCACAACCCTCTAAAGGTAATCAACTTGTCTAGAGAATTGCTTTTGTAGAGGCATCTTGAAAACCCTAAGCTCTACACAACACCAAATACTTAAATTTTTACAAGTTGTAGATCACTTACCCACTGAATTGAGCTTCTTTTTTGTGAAATTTTTGTTGCAATTAACTAAATCACCTGATAGAATTTTTTTTCCCTAGCTCCAGAAGTTCTTTGTGCTCTGATAATCTTTTACACTTTGGTGGTTCAATAATGGTGGATTTGTGAATTTTATTCATGGATTGAAATCAAATGAATGAACTCTGAGCACATTAACTTCCATTAGCCATTATTTCCATGTTGCTATCAAATTTGAATCTTGTTCATTGATTTTAGTAGATCAGATGGCCTTGATTCAAAAAAGTAGAATTGCTTTATTGCTTTAAAAAATATGGCCACATGTCAAATAGGCACTTCCCCATTTTCTTAAACTTCTTATATTTTGAAATTGTGGGCAAGTGTCGGCCATTGATCTTCCTTTAGATCAATGGTCAAGAGAAATAAAACATTCTTATGGCAATAGGTGAAAAGTATAATACAACTAGCTTAATGATTATTTCAACTTGGCACACATCAACCCATCTTGGTCACAATTGGTCCCACTTTGCCACATGTCATGTTAGCACTTCCTCACATTGTTTAAATTTCTTGCACCTTGAAAATGCAAGAAAGCACCAACCCGTGATCATGGTTGAATCGACCATCATAGATTACTCTACTGCTATGACACCCAGTTAGTTGTATTGACCAATAGAAAATCTCCATGTGTAGTAGTACATTCTAAAAAATTTCAATGCAAGTGAGTCCCTTATTATCTTGTGAGAGAGTGGGTCCTTGACATCACATTTGCCATGCGTCAGGCTGGCACTTCCCCACTTTATTTAACCAATGAGTATTTTCATGATGTAGGCAAGTGCCAACCATCAATCTCTATAAGATCAATGGTGGCATAGCTTAAACCTTTTTTGACAATCTGAGATAGAGGTGTTGACATCATCATGGACACATGTCAACATGGCACTTTCCCACAATGCTTAAACTTCTTACAAGTTCTTAATGTGGATAAGTGCCCTTTTTCGATCTGACCATCATTAATGGTGGGTCAAAATCTTTGTCTTTTATGGTCCAGTCATCCAATTTAACCAATGAAATAACACCTTTTAACCATCGTGCTCTGACAAGTCTAACTACCATATTAATTGTTAGAGTTTCTGTGCCTATGACATCATCACTCCCAACTTGGCATACATGTCATATTTGACCAATGAACATGCTTAAATTATTATAGTTTTACAACATGGCATGACTCAACAATTTTCCATAAACCTAGTTCCACTATGCCATGCAGTGCAAGGGCACTTTCCTGTATTATTTAAAAGTTGAGTAGTTTCCTAATGTAGGTAAGCACTAGCCTCTCATCTTCAAAATATCTATGGCCATGAGGATTCAAACATCTTTGACAGACAACCCTTTCGACTAGTCTAACTAGCATTACACATTAGCATTTCTTTACAGCATGGCACAACTCAACACATACCCTGCATAGTTGGTCCCACCTTGCCACATGTCATATTATCACTTCCCCACATTATTTAAAATTCATGCAACTTCATAAAGTGGGTAAGCATTGACCATGGATCTTACATAGATCAACAATCATGAAATCTTGCATCCTTATAACATCAAGTTAGTTGGAATGACCAATGAGACACTTCATTTTAATCCAACTCATCTGACAACTACCACAAAAGATGTGTCATTATTATCCCTTGAAAAGGTGGGCCCATGATGTCACATTTTACCATGCATCACATTGGCACTTCCCCACTTTGTTTAATTCTCATGCATTTTCTTAATGTGGGCAAGCACTAGCCTTTGATCTTAACAAGATCAATGGTGCATCAAAACTGAACATAAAGTAATGCCTTCATTAAAAGATCAACAAATGGTATCATAGGTATTTTAGCATGTGCATAAAAGATACTAACAATTCTACAAAAAGTTTCCAACTAACTCTAACAAACCATAAACTTTGTAGTGCACTAAAGTTCCATCATGAGCAAGGTCTACATGGCACAAAGGCGCTTGCCCGCTTTAGTTAAAAACCTTGCATTTCAATATTGCAGGGATATGCCATCCATCAATCTAACCAAGATCAATGGTTGATAAAGAAGGTTCTGCAATTAATATTTTCCAATAAAATATTCTAAATAACTGCCACCAAAAATAAGGTTATAAAAGGTTTATCAAAAATTAATGAAGCTTGCATGAGTAAAACCTTAGGTAAAAATGTCTTGCCTAAAAATAGTTTTAAATAGTATTTTCCAAAGTTTTCAAAAGCTAGGGTAAAAGAAGATAAGGAATTAGGATTTTTTTTGATGAATTTTACCCAAGGTCTTAACCAAAATTCAAAATTTCAAGGCACATAGTCAGGCTTTTTCACTGCTTAATGCACAAAATAAGAATGGTGAAAAACTAGGCCAATAGGACAAATTTCAGTTTGCATCGAGCAATTACTACAAAAGTGATGGTCAGCAATGTAAACTGAGCATATCAGTGTATGCCAAGTTTACCAATGCAAACCAAGTTTTGTAGTGATTATCAAGTTCATAGTTGATGTGATATGAGTCTAGTGTTAACCGAGCTATGTAGCATCAACCAAGAGACTTAGTTTATACTGAGCTCGAGGTGATAATGTTTACCGAGCTATGTAGTGTGAATCAACTAATTTAGTTTATATGCCAAGTTTCACAATATTCATTGAGTCACCAGTGTAGATTGAGTTCAAGACTACTTGGAAGTGATCAGTATAGACTAAGCTTCTATGTCTACCAAGTGCATGACTATGTTGAGCATTGATAGTGTATGTCAAGTAATAGAATCTCACCAAGTTAGTCTGCAGAGCCCAAGTTTCTACACTTTGGCTGACTTTGTAATATTTGTGTAAACTTGTATTGTGGCCAACTTTGTAATTATTTAATTGGATTGATAGATATGTAATGTATTGTATCACCTCCAAATGTATGTATGGAACTAATGTAATCATCAAAGAAGAGCAGAAGAGTGAATTACAAAGGCTACAACAATATAAGGAGTAGCAAAGATTCATCTATCACAACAACGTGATTTGTACACTTAGAGGAATCTCATTTAGCAAACCAAGTTGTAGATTAGAGATCAACCACTATTTCATCCTAATAGGTGCATCAGTCAAATCCTTTAACATGGTAGACCTAATAGTCTTATGTAAATCTCTTTACCAAATGCATTCTTCATTGTATGTTTTTAAATCCTTTTGCAAGGTGGACCTAGTAGTCCTTATTACTCCTAACAGGGCAGATCATCAGAAGTGATTATTGTAAGCCTTAACAAGCCAACTATATACTGCAGTACTAAAGCTTGTGGGTATTATCGGGCTGTCCTAGTTTTACTTTCTATTCAGAAGGTTTCTGGGTCACTAAATCTTATGTTAAAGTGTTGTGTATGCTTTCATATTTTGAGTTTATCATGCTTGTAGTTAGATCAGAATTCATATAAAGGATTAATTGCTAATTGGGATAAAAGTTTTATAAGTTGTTGATTCACCCCTCCCCTCTCAGTAACTTAGTCTATCTTAATATTTCCAATAAATGAAACTTTGATATATCTAACAACATCAAATTCCTCCTCAATATAGAAATAGGTAAAAATAAATCCAATATCAAAAATCTTATAATTAATAGCTCCATCTATAAACTATCTTTTGGAGAATATGAAGGTAAAATAAAAGATAACATTAATACAAAATCAAAAACATATATCAATACACAAAACCTCAAACCTTAAAGATTTATTACAGAAATTTCTCCCTCAAGAAAAGGACTTTGTTCAAAATAAATCCATAGCAATCATTGAAAGAGATCAAAATATCAATGAAAGATATAGAAAATTGGGGAATAGTGAGGAAACATATGGGGAAGTAGAAACATTAAAAAAAAATGATAATATTATTTCACCTAATAGAGAAGAAGGAAAAGGGGAAAGAAAGAGCTTAAAAGAAGAAGGCCAAGTGGTGGTTTTTAATAGATATGTCAGGAAAAAATTGTTCAGATTACAATAATGCAATCAATGTCAAAAAGGAAACATGTTTTTTGAGGAAATAATTATTGCATTAAGCATTATAAAAATTTAAACCATGATCTCTTTGGTATATAATGATATACATGAAAAAATTATTTTGGGGGAAAAATTACATGAGGAACTCCACAACAACCATACCCAGGAATAGACAATTGAAAAGGAAAATGAGCAAGAAAATACAAAAGGAAGAAATAGAGATACACAAAGAAACCAACTTTAGGAACTAATAAAATTCCAAATGAGAATTTAATAGAGGATATATTTGGGGGAAAGAATAGATTATAATAAAGTAAAGAAAGCAAGGAAGCAGTCAGTGGTAATGAAGAGAGAACTCAAGGACTGAGATCCCTAGACTCCTTTAGCATACAAACCTAAGGGGATCAAAAGGATTTAAGAACATCTCTGAATAATCATAAACAACAAAGGACAGAAGAGGACAATGAGACACAAGTAAATCAGAAAGAAAGTGAATCTATAATAGAAAAATATCAAGAAGGAGCATGTATTCCCCATGAAGGTTTAAATGAGATAGACAGTAGGAATAATCAATACTCATAAAAAAGGAAAAGTTTATATAAATTATCAACACCAAATAGTAACCCAATCTCATACTTCTAACATTCCACTAGTGTCCTCAAAATATTTGGGAAATGTCGCCATAAGGAAAAGACCAAAAAAGAGATCCCTCAAGTTCTGGCAAACCATCCTAAATGAGAAAGATGCATTTGAGGATACATATGGAAATCAAAAGGAAAGTGTAATTAGAAACTTGAATGGAATTGGGAGATCTGATATTCTAGTAGAGGTTGATGTAGTACAAGGCAGGAGAATCCCTAAAGGAGATGTCTTAGCTCCTGGCAATAAACCACATGGTAGAAACACAAAAAAAAATGCAAGATTTGAAGCCAATTCACAATAATTTATTCATAGATATAATAGGTTACATGCAATGTGTCAAGATGTAAGGCCTTCCCAGTTATAGCCAAATAGAAAGAAAGTAATAGTTTTGCAAGATCCCTCAAGATCCAAATCAAACCCTAGCTAGTCTAGATCCACATTCTAGTAGAAACCTCCAAGATCTCAACTTGTGTTTGCAAGCCTCCAAGCAATCTCCTTGTTTCACAAGCCTCAACTACTAGCTTTCTTCAAAATTTTCTCTCCTAGCTCCTCCTCTTCTCCAATATGAATGAATAATGACTAAAGACTTTCCTTCAACCCCTACTTATACCAATCTAAGCCACAAGTCATCCCAAAACACAAATTAAATACAAATACATAAATTAAATGCCACAAGTTAGCCTCCAACAACAATTAAATGCCCAAAATTGATATCTAAGTAAAATTGCATTATCTCCCAACTATTATTGAATTAGAACTTGCACTTCAAATTATAGTTAGCACTCTAGGCCCTCTTCAATCCTTCAAATTTTCATCTTCTAACACATTGAGGAAAATTAGTTACACATCCTACAATAGGCACCAAATTCCTAAGCAAGGTCAAGCTCTATAGACCATAACAAGCAACCAAAGACCATTTTGAGTCCCCAAACCATGCTAAGCAACCAAAAAACATGCCAAGTTCCTAGACAATGCCAAGCTCCCAATGTATGTCAAACATCAGCATCTACTAAGCTCCACAATACCTAACCAAAATCCCTCCAAACATGTAGGATTGCAAGAAAACCAAAGATTCTCTTGTATTACACACCCTAGGTTTGAAAAAATGTTCTAGTGACTGGAAGAACATATTTTGGGATTCATCACATAAATCCCAAGCTAGTTCTTCACATACATGTCCTCCAAGTCTTCAACTTGTACATTCTTTCCCTTATTTTTCTTCTTCTTCTTCACATCCACGACATGTGTTCCATAGGTCTTCTTTCCATGCTGATCTCCAACCTTCTCAAAATCTGCAAACTTAACTTGGCTTCCAATACTCAGGTTCCTCCTACCAAGCTCTTCATTCTACAAAGGAATCAGAAAAAACTTCTTGCCACCTTTCTCAATAGTGAACACATTCTGGACACAATCATGCATAGCCCTACAATCATACTTCCAAGGTCTACGAAGTAATACATCACAACTATTCATATCCACAATATCACACAACACTTCATCCTTGTACTACCTAATCTGGAAATCAACAAGGCATTGCTCCTTCACTTCCAAAGCATGCTCACCTTGCAACCAGCCAATCTTATAAGGATAAGGATGTCTCATTCTCTTCAAACCAAGTTTTTGAACCATCTCTGTAGCAACAAGGTTATCAATACTACCACCATTCATAATTAATTTTCAAACTTTACCACCATACTTACAATGAGTTTTGAACAAACTAGTCCTCTAACATGAATCTAATGACCTCTCACCAATTAGTACTCACCAAGAAAACAAGCTCTCTCCTTGCTTAGGTTGGTTGTCTAGGACTATAACTTCATTCACAATAGCAGTTGTCCTCCCTATTAGACATTCAAAAGATTTATTGACTACACTTGAAAGAATTACCTCTAAACCCACCTCCACCTATCCTACTTTTATATTTAATAGGTTTTGGTTCACCTTCTACTTTTTTTTTAGCTTGTGTTGAACTATCCTACTCCTTCCCTCGAGAACTACCTTGATTCTTCCTCTTTAGCTTCTCCTCTACTCTCAAAGCATACTGATAAGAATCCTCAATTGAAGAAATATTCAACATACCAACCTCATCCTGAATATTGAATCTCAAACCACTAATATACTGAACTACCTTCTCTTTTGACAATTCTCTATGCCAAGACCGAATAGTCAACTTGTAGAACTCCTTGATATAATCTTTCATAGTCATATCTTTCTACTTCAAATTCTACAACCTCTTAAATAACTCGAGTTCATAATCAGCTGGAATGAACTTAGCCTTCAACTTAGACACCATTAACCTCTATCTAGTGATCTTCATTTCACTTTCCTCTTGTCTATCTCTTTGTAGTTCTTTCCACCAAAGAGTAGCATGTCCCTTCAGCTTAGTTTGTGCCAACCTCACTTTAAGTGGATCCTCATATTCCTCAATCTCAAAGTAGTCTTCCAATTCTCCAATCTAATCAATTGGGTTTTTAGGATTCAAAGTACTTGAAAAATTAGAAACCTCCATCTTATGCTTCAGATTCAACTGAGATCCAGGTC
The DNA here is from genome assembly GCA_028749045.1 of Cupressus sempervirens. Taxonomy (NCBI): domain Eukaryota; kingdom Viridiplantae; phylum Streptophyta; class Pinopsida; order Cupressales; family Cupressaceae; genus Cupressus; species Cupressus sempervirens. Next base: position 300,731,618 of record CM053783.1, read on the forward strand.
TAGCAAAGTGACCAACCCTAGTTCCAATAGGTCTCTCTACATGATTAGTTCTATCTTCACCACTAGATCTAGTAGCTTCAAAGTCTTTGGCAACTTCCTCATAATTGTTTTTAGTACTCACATGCCTAGGTACACCACCTAAAGCACTTACAATTTCAGCAACCATGTCACTCTTCATTAATGCTATTTGAGATTTAAAATTGGCTTTAACCTCCCCCATCTCAGATCTGAAATATACTTTAACCTTCTCTAAGATCTGTTCTTCTATAGAATCACTAAGATTAAAAATTTCCCTAGGGTCCAATATTCTTGTAGGCATTTTCCAAACTTTTAAAAAACCCTAAGCAACAAATCCACCAATCTAGAAGATCAATTAGCCATAAGATCAAACTTCTTTACAAATCTTGGTGTAAATTGCCTCAGCTTTGATGATCTGTCATCACACTCAGGAACAACCTTCACTCTAATACCATCTAATGTAGTGCAAGGTAGGAGAATCCCCAAAGGATATATCCTAGCCCCTAGTAATAAACCATATAGTGGAAACACAAACAATAATGCAACATTTGAAACCAATTCACAATAGTTTATTCATAGATATAACTGATTACATTCAATGTGTCGAGCTATAAGGCCTTACTTGTTACATCCAAATACAAAGAAAGTAATAGTTTTGTAAGATCCAAATCAAACCCTAGCTAGTCCAGATCCACACTCTAGTAGAAACCTCCAAGATCTCAGCTTGTGCTTGCAAGCCTCCATGCAATCTCCTTGTTTCACAAGCCTTAGCAACTAGCTTTCTTCAAAATTTTATCTTCTAGCTCCTCCTATTCTCCAAGATGGATGAATAATGACTACATACTTTCCAAAAAATCCTACTTATACCAATCAAAGCCACAAGTCAGCCCAGAACACAAACTAAATACAAATACATAAAATAAATACCACGAGTCAACCTGCAACAATAATTAAATGCCCAAAATGTATATATGAGTAAAATTTTGATATCTCCTAGTACTAATTGAATTAGAACTCACACTTCAAACCATAGGTAGTACTCTAGGCCCTCTTCAATCCCTAAAATTTTCATTTTCTAACTCATTGTGGAAAATTAGTTACATGGCCTGCAAAAGGCACCAAATTCCTAAGCAAGGCCGAGCTCCATAGACCATGTTGAGCAACCAAAGACCATGTTGAGTCCCCAGACCATGCTAAGCAACCAAAGACCATGCTGATTTCCTAGACTATACCAAGCTCCTAGTGTATGCCGAACACCAGTATCTTCCAAGCTCCATAAAACTTAACCAAAATCCCTTTGAATGTGCAGGATTGCAAGAAAACCCAAGATGCTCCTACTTTAAAGGTCAAAACTTTATTAAGTGGGGTTGTGGAAATAAACTTAGAAGATAGAGAAATCAACAAGGATCTAAAAGAAATTAGAGGGGATGATGTAGAGGATATACACTTATGGGAAGAATTTGAGGTATTAGATGATATAGAACAAAGCAAAGGGAAAAATAACAATAAAATTATAGAATTTTTAGAAGGGAAAGAGAAGCAACTAGAGAATGAAGAGATGGATATGGGGAATTAGATATTGCAAGAATTAGAAAATGAAGAAGAAACTATAGAAGATGATTTAATGTCCACCAACATTTAGGGAAAAAGCCACTGAATATAGGGATGATTTAGGCATTTCATCCAATCAAGATGGTTTGGAAGCTCCAAGATGTGGAAAGCAAGAAATGAAGCAATAAGAAAGACCCTTATTGAACTAAAATTGGCTATAGCACAAGAAAAGAACCAAAAAATGATCAGTGACATATTGACTGTAAGGAAGGGGAATTTCCTGCCTACAGAGAAATGAAGATAACAACATGGAATGCTAGGGGACTAAATGCCCCTAGCAAAAAGTAAAATTTATTCCTATTTGATTCATATATAATTCTAATCCAAGAAACTAAATTAATCAAATATTAGGAAACTAAGCTAGGAAATTAAAATATAGAACTAGTAGAATCTAATGGTGCATTAGAAGGAATTGACATTATATGGAACCCATAGAGAATATACTCTAGAAAATAAATTGTAAATAATAATTGGATGGGAAAAAGGGTTAAAACCTTTAGGACCAAAATTTTTTTGACTCTTATCATTGTATATGGACCCATTCAAACAACAAACAAGAAAGAAATTTGGAACAAAATCAAAACATAGATCTAATTGATTACATGCAATGTGTCAGGCTATAAGGCCTTCTTGGTTATAGTCAAATACAAAGAAAGTAATAGTTTTACAAGATCCCTCAAGATCTAAATCAAACCCTAGCTATTCCAAATCCACCCTCTGGTAGAAACCCCCAAGGAAGATCTCAACTCGTGCTCGCAAGCCCACCAAGCAATCTCCTTGTTTCCCAAGCCACAACTACTAGCTCTTACAAACCCACTCTTCGAGCTCCTCCTCTTTAATCACCAAAGACTTTCCCAAAACCCCTACTTATACTAATCTAAGCCACAAGTCAGCCTAGAACACAAATTAAATACAAATACATAAATTAAATGCCATAAGTCGGCCAACAAAAATAATTAAGTGCCCAAAATCAATGTCTGAGTAAAATCATAATATCTCCTAGTTCCAATGGAATTAGAACTCACACTTTGAACAATAGGAATAAATCTAGGCCCTCTCCAATCCTTGTAATTTTCATCCTCTAACTCCTTTTGGAAAATTAGTTGCATGGCCTGCAAGAGGAACCAAATTCCTAAGTAATGTTGAGCTCCACAGATCATGTTGAGCTTAGAGACCATGCCAAGATACATAGACCATGTCAAGTTCCAAGAACATGCTAAGTTGTCAGTGTATGCAAAACACCAATGTATGCCAAGCTTCACGACACTTAACCAAAATCCCTCCAAACATGCAAGATTGCAAGTGAACCCAAGAAGATCCTGCATCAGATACCCCAGGTTCAATAAGATGTTGTAGTAACTAGAAGAACATCTTTTTGGATTCAGTATATAAATCCCAAATTTGTCCTGCACATACATGTCCTCCAAGCCTTCAATTTGCACACTCTTTCCCCTATTTTTCTTTTTCTTTTTCACATCCACCACAAGTGTTCCATAGGTTTGATTTCCATGCTGATCTCCAACCTTCTCAAAATCTACCGACTCAACTTAGCTACCAACACTTAGGTTCCTCCTACCAAGCTCTTCATTCTACAAAGGAATCAGGGAAAACTTCCTACCAACTTTATCAATAGTAACCACATTCCTAAAAAAATCATGAATAGCCTTGCAATCATATTGCTAAGGTCTACCAAGCAACACATGACAATTGTTCATATCCACAATATCACACAACACTTGATCCTTATACTGTCCAATCTAGAAATCAACAAGGCATTGCTCCTTCACTTCCAAAGCATGCTCACCTTGCAACAAGCCAATCCTATAAGGGTAAGGATGTCTCATTCTCTTCAAAACAAGTTTCTAAACCATCTCTTTAGTAACAAGGTTATCAATGCTACCACCATCCACAATCGCCTTACAGAGTTTATCACCAAACTTACAATGAGTTTGAAAAAAACTAGTCCTCTAACAAGAATCCAATGTCCTCTCACCAACTAGTACTCATTGAGTTAGCAAACTCTCTCCTTGTTCAAGCTGACTATTCTACACTTAAACCTCATTCACAATAGTAGCTATGCTACTAATTAGACATTCAAAAGATTTATGCCACTCTTGACCACATTGAAAATAATTACCTTTGAACCCACCTCCACCTATCCTTCTTCTTTGTTCAACAAGTTTTGGTTCACCTTCTACTTTTGGTTTAGCTTGTGTTGAACTATCCTACTTTTCTCTCCCTTGGGAACTACCTTGATTCTTCCTCTGTAGGTTCTCCTCTGCTCTCAAAGCATATTGATAAGCATCCTAAATTGAAGAAATATTTAGCATACCAACCTCATCCTAAATATTGAATCTCAAACAATTAATGTACTAAACTACCTTCTCTTTTGACAACTTTTGATGCCCAGACTGAATAGTTAACTTGTATAATTCCTCTGTATAATCTGTCATAGTCATATCCTTCTACTTCAAATTTTGCGACTTCTTAAACAACTCAATTTCATAATCAACAGGAATTAACTTAGCCATCAACTTAGTCACCATCAACCTCCATCTAGTTATCTTCATTTCACCTTCCTCTTCTCTATCTCTTTGTAGTTCTTTCCACCAAAGAGTAGCATGTCCCTTCAACTTAGTTTGTGCCAACCTCACTCTGAGTGGATCCCCAATATCCTCAAGCTCAAAGTAGTCTTACAATTTACCAATCCAATCAATCTAGTCTTCAAGATTCAAAGTACTTGAAAAACTAGAAACCTCCATCTTATGCTTTAGCTTCAACTGAGATCCAGATCGAGCAAACTGACCAGCCCTAATTCTAATAGGTCTCTCCACATGATCAGATCTATCCTCACCACTAGATCCAGCAACTTCAAAGTCTTCAACAACTTCCTCATAACTACCTTCAATACTCACATGCCTAGGTACACAACCTAAAGCACTCACAATTTCAGCAATCATGTTACTCTTCATTGATGCTATCTAAGATCTAAACTCTACTCTAACATCCTCCATCTCAGATCTAAAATCTACTTTAACCTTCTCTAAAATTTGTTCTTCTACAGCATCAGTAAGATCAGCAATTGCCCTAGGGCCCAATCTTTTTGGAGGCATCTTCCAAAATTTTCACAAACCCTAAGCAACAAATCCACCAACCAAAAGATCAATCAACCACAAGATCAACCTTTGTCAACCTAAGTCCTAGTGCAAACTGCCTCAACTTCGATGATCTGTCTACACACTCAAGAACAACCTTTTCTTTGATACCACCTAACATAGTGCAAGGTAGGGAAAATCCCCAAAGGATATGTCCTAGCCCCCAACTATACAACCATGGAATGGAAACACAAGAACAAGAAATAATAATGCAAGATTTGACACCAGATTACAATTCTTTATTCATAGATATAATTTATTACATGTAATGGGTCAAGCTGTAAGGCCTTTCCAATTATGGCCAAATACAAAAAAAGTAATAGTTCTGTAAGATCCCTCAAGATCCAAATCAAAAACTAGCTATTCTAGATTCACCCTCTCATAGAAACTCCCAAGGAAGATCTCAACTTGTGCTCGCAAGCCCACTAAGCAATCTCCTTATTTTCCAAGCTGCAGCTACTAGCTCTTCCAAATTCACTCTTTGAGCTCCTCCTCTTCCATGATGGATGAAATAATTACTAAATACTTCACCACAACCCCTAATTATATCAATCTAAGCCACAAGTTAGTCTAGAACACAAATTAAATACAAATACATAAATTAAATGCCACAAGTTGGCCAACAACAATAGTTAAGTGCCCAAAATTTATGTCTAAGTAAAATTGGATATCTCCTAGCTTCGATGGAGTTATAACTCACACTTAGAACCATAGGAAGTAATCTAGGCCCTCTTAAATCCTTTAACATTTCATCCTCTAACTCATTTTGGAAAATTAGTTACAGGGCTTGCAACAAGCACCAAATTTCTAAGCAATGTCGAGCTCCACAAATCATGTTGAGCAACCAAAGACCATGTTGAGCAACCAAGACCATGTCAAGCTCCAAGACCATGCCAAGCTCCATAGGCCATGCTGAGCTCCAAGACCATGTCAAGCTCCATAGACCATGTCAAGCTCCTAGTGCATGTCAAACACCAGTAGCTGCCAAGCTCCACAACATTTAACAAAAATCCCTCCAAACATGCAGGATTGCAATTGAACCCAAGATGCTCTTGCATCAATGCTAATGAAATTAGATTTAAGCTAACATAGATTGGAGACTCTTATGTAATACATTAGAAGCATTCAACTTTTCATGGCAATGGATAAACCTTATTTCACCTATATCTTTACCACCAAAATATCTCTTTTAATAATTGGATCTTCAAAAGGATTTTTCATCACTTCCATAGGAATTTTGAAAGGAGATCTCATCTCACCTTTTATGTTCATTACAACAATCAGAGTGTTTGGAAGGGAATTTTTTTTTAAAAATGAAGAATAGAGAGCTAAAGGGATAACTATAACAAAAAACATGCCCAAGGTTACACATCAACAAATTGGTGATGACACAATCCTACTTGGTGCAAGTAAAATAGAAGACGCCAAAAAAATTAAGCAAATAATACAAACCTATATGAACGTCTCACAGAAAATGGTTAATGCTGAAAATCAGAAATAAATAAATAAATTGAACACATCACTAAACATGGAAGAAGATATTTGCAATATCATAGGCTTTAGAAAAGATGCATTCACTTGAAAATACTTAAGAATCCATTTAGACAAAAGTGCAAAAAAGTATTCAAAATCTTGGAATCCTATCCTAGGAAGAGTAGACAAAAGATTAGAAAGTTGGAAAGGAAAATGGCTAACCAAGCTGGGAAAAAGACACTAAAATCAAAGAAATACTAACAACTATTCCAACATATCAGATGCCTTGCCTCTCATTTCCAAAAGGGGTTAAAAAGAAACTAGATAATAAACTCAAAAACATCTTTTGGTAAGGGTTGGAGGAAAAGAAGAAACTAGCCTTAATCAAATTGGATAATATTTGTAAATCTAAAGATTCAGGAGGGTTGGGAATTAAAAATCTTAGTTGGAAAAATAAAGCACTGGTAGCCAAACTAATTTGGAGAGTGTACCAAGAGAAAGATTATAAGTGGGAAAAAATCCTTTATAACAATTACCTAAATAAATCGGACCCACTATCACTCTTGAGAAATAGAAACACACCCAAAGGCTCTAATTTATGGAATTTTATGTTCCAATATTGTCCTATTATTAGTAACAATATAACTTTGGACATAGGGAAAGGTGAGGAGGCTCTATTCTAATAAGATTTTGTTGGAAATATGGCTAAGTAGGACAAGTTGGAGTTGTCTTTTATGGAAACATACACCTTGTGTAAATAAGGCAATATGTACAGTTGAAGACTCCATAGTTAGACATGGAAAATTCTCTAAGATAGTTATCAAGCAAAGTAGGAATAGTTTTGATGTGTATGGATGACTAAGTGATAGTTGGCATGTGCATAGTTAAGGACAAGTAGTATTGTATGCCAGGATGATGTGACTAAATGTTCAAGGTTGTATGGACAATATAGAAGGAGTTATACATTAGACACTAGTAAAGGAAGTGAACAAAGATGAGCAGAGTATATCAATAATTGGGTAATTACAGGTTAAAGAATTATTTTTTGTATAAAATAATTATTGAAATAATTAGGGATGACATCCTAGATGTTAACCCTAAGTTAGCAAGAACTAATCTTATATTTAGCCAAGCATGTGAAAGTTTGAAAGCCATCTGGGAAAATTTTGTAAAATGTAAAGGTATAAAGGAAAGATTGTATTATGCAAAGTAATGTGAAAGTTGTATGTGATATGCAAAGAGATATGAAAACTATATTATGTGAATTCTTATGCATGATGAGAGGTATGAAATGTTAGAGTAATTATTTTGTTTCACTTATTAATTAGATCATCTTGATTTAGTTAATTAAGTGGTTTATTACTCTAGTTCTTAATCTTGCTTTTAGGTGCATATAGTTAATATTTTATATTAATTATAATGCACAAACCTAGTTAGGGTTTTGTGATTCCTTTTATAAGGATTCACCTCTTTGTATTTTATTCATTCACTTATTGGATCATAATAGAAATTTCTCTTTGCATGTCCATAAGATGTCTCTGGCTTTTAGGTCTCCATGATTTTTCCTTGCCTTTGTTCTTTGCTTCATCCATGTGACAGGTTTATGCATGCAGGTGTTCTTGGGAGATTAGTTTTTCACCTAAACTAACATGGTATCAGAGCAAGCTTGTTGCTCACTGTTCGTGGTTTGTTGAAGCATTTCAGAAGCTACATTTTTCAAGGGTTTCGAAAGCTTTTTATGTGGATTTAGGGGGAACTTTTTTTTGGTCACTTTGAGCTCAAACGGACATCACCATTGCGCTCAGAGTGCCCAAAAACCCTAGAATCCATATAAAATTTGTCCATTTTGGACACCGTTGGTCTGGGAGGCAAAAAAAATTTGTTCGACAGGGCCATACTGCCCCCTGCACGCAGTTTGAGAAAAAAATTAAAACAATTTGCAAAAAAAATCATTTTGCAGCTATTTTAGCCACCGCGGTTAATAAACCGCAGCGGAGCCGCTAACGGTCACCGCAGGCGGTCCGCCCGCTGCCTGCAGCGGCTCCACCGGCAACGTCTGCCGCGGCCCCGCCGTAATCCTGCCCGGTGGCAGCTCTCTGCCTCCCTCCTCCCAGCCGCCGCTCCGCCGGCGGTGCGGGGGAGGAGGTGTTTTTTTATTTTTTTTTTATTTTTTTTATTAAAAAAAATTAATTTGTTCTTGCATCTGGAGGCCCTAGAGGTTTTTTCTCCGTAACTTGAGCATACGGACGTATTTTTTTGATCTGAAAAATGCGCCTGAAATCCGGTTTTGAACCGGAGATGATGATATAGGTTTTTTGATTTTTGGTTCAGTTTGGTTTTCTATTTTGGCAGTCAAAGCCAGATGTTCTATTTTTCCTTTCGGGAGCCATATCTCGCTCATCCGGACTCTATTTTGGGCTCGCTTTATATCATTGGAAAGCTGGTTCTATGAGTTATTCAATTGCAAAGGTCTTTTATCCAGATTCTACTCCAGGTTCTTTCTCCTTCGAGTTTTTCACTTTTGCACTCTGGTGGATTACTTGGATTCTATAGGTCCTGGAACCTCTTCTTCTGTTATTTTGGCTCACTCTTCTTTCTCACTTCTGAGCATTGTATGCTTCTATTCTGTTGCATTCTTTTTTTTGTAATTGCATTGAGATAAAGTGCCTACTTTTGCATATCTGGGATCTTGTACACCTTGTGTTTGTTTGTACTCACACTCAGTTATAAAGTGCCATGGGGGGTCATGATGTTTTGCCATTTTATGCTCATCCACCTTTGTTAAGTGAGTGTTCCTTCCACGACATTAGCCCATGCAGTGTGTCGGTGACACCACCCTTTATCCTATGCATGTACTTCTATTGCACTGTTGGTGTTCCTGATTCTTCTTCTTGCAGATGTTTTTGGCATTGCATTTCAGTGTTCCTGTCACCCCTCTCCCTGTTCACCATCATGGGGGGGTTCACCTGTTGACTCTATTGCTTCCTTGGTTTGGTTGAGTGATCTACGTATTCAATTTTTGTTCCTATGTACTAGGCGGATGCAGTGGCTAGGCACCTATGCATTTCGGTGAGATGGTTCATCTACTATACAGACACTCGTTCATTCCTACTTTTGGAGGTCACCTCTTCGATTGATCAGCTCTTCAAACTTTGTCTTCTCTACCTGGTCATGCTCTATTTTAGTGGGGGTTCGAGCAGTTTTGTCTGACAGTGTTTGTAGTTTCATGCTTTAGAGATGCTTCATGCTCTTTCCCGTTCCTTTCTTTGGGACATTTCCTAGATTGGAGGCTTTTTTTCCTTCATCTAGTTCATTTCCTTGTATTGGATACTTGATCAGGCCTTGTTGTTGGGACCCATTTTTTTCTACTTTCATAGCTTTGCTAGGTTAGCTTCCTCCCAAGCTTCACTTAAGGGGGGGTGTTAAAGTAATTATTTTGTTTCACTTATTAATTAGATCATCTTGATTTAGTTAATTAAGTGGTTTATTACTCTAGTTCTTAAGCTTGCTTTTAGGTGCATATAATTAATATTTTAAATTAATTATAATGCACAAACCTAGTTAGGGTTTTGTGATTGCTTTTATAAGGATTCACCTCTTTGTATTTTATTCATTCACTTATTGGATCATAATAGAAATTTCTCTTTGCATGTCCATAAGATGTCTCTGGCTTTTTGGCCTCCATGATTTTTCCTTGCCTCTGTTCTTTGCTTCATCCATGTGATAGGTTTATGCATGCAGGTGTTCTTGGGAGATTAGTTTTTCACCTAATCTAACATGCAAAGTACAATGAAAAAAAAATCAGATATTGAAGATATCAGTAGTGAAAGATGTTTTTATATCTATCTCTTTTTGTATCACATAACTATATTATATAGTTTCATGTTTGGGTAGTGGGCTCATCTTGTATACATTGTAATTCTAATACCAACTCCTAATAGGTTTGATGCAACTCCTAACATGGTTAAGGTCCTCTAACAAGGACCAAGACACTAAATGTACTTAATAGACTCCTAATATGGTCAAAATTCTTAACAATATACTTTTGTTTAGTGGATCATTTTGTGGGTACCATCTCCACCAGAGTTTTCCCTTGGCTATGGTTTCCCTAGTTAACAAAATATGGTGTTATGAGTTCTCTTTGTGTATAGTTATATTTATTGTTCAAAATTTTTAGTTTACTTTCATATGGATGTTATAAAGTTAATAAAAATATTCAATTATGGGCTAAAGTTTGTAAAATATTGATTCACCCACCCACCCCCCACCACCACCCCCCCCCCCCCCCCCCCCAATATTTCCTATTTCTAAAAATTAGTATCAAAGCACAATTACTCTGAAGAGGCTTAATAGCTAGTAAAGTCCCTATGAATATGGAACAGTTATAAAAAAATCTTGAAGAACCCCTTCAGTAGATTGATCTTCTTATTCAAGAAAGAGATAACCTAAAAGAAAGGTATGGAGATGCAAAAGACTGCATTAGGAAATTGAAACACAAGATTGATCATCTCATATCTAGAAAGGAACCTAGAGAACATAGAAAAGAAAGTGATTAGGTAGTAACAACATGAGTTGAAGATTGTTGAACTAAAGCTAAGTCTAAAGAAAGATGATAGCAAGGTTGAGTTAGATCTAAAATCTAAAAATGTAGATCTAGATCCCATCTTACAAACATAACAATTGAACCTGATTCCATCAAGATAGAGCATGCAGAACTTGAGAAGTAAAATACTATTGTGAAATGAGAGTTAACCCAGGCTGAGCAATAGTTAGAAAATTTATATTATAGTTATGAGAGAATTGGTGAGAAACTGTATTATCGAAGACCTTCCTATGATAAGACTAGTCTCGGATATTTCATTCAAGAAAAATCAACAAAAAATCTTAAGAAAGAAAGGAACCAAATCCAGCTATTGAAACTCATAAACCTAAGAAAGATAATCAAAATTAGATTGAACCAAGTCAATCTAAAGATGTTGAACATATAAGTCAACCTAAGAAACTATTTGTAGTGGCCTAGCATCTCTTATAGTGTTTGCAACATGGCTTAACCACCTCATGTGGTTCTATAAGACTATTGGTTGTATCAGACATTAATAGGTGCATCTTTTGGTGCAACGACAACTATGGCCTTTCTAACAATTGGTATCAGAGCTTAGTCACATAATCGAATCCTACAAGCCACAATGAGTGACACTAGGAGGGGGATTTTTGGTAATGGGCCAGCATCCCTTATAGGGTTTGTGACATGGCTTAACCACCTCCTATGGTTTTATAAGACTATTGGTTGTGTTGGGCATTGATAGGTTGATCTTTTGGTGCAATGACAACTCTGGCCTTTCTAATAGAAACTTGATGAACCTAAGCATATAGATAAAGTTGAACCACCCAAAGAGGTAAGGTATGAATTCAAAGGTAGATTCTTTCTATTTAATAAAATTAGTCATATGAAGAGAGATTCTACAAGTCATTCAAACCTATTATGAATTTCTATTGTTATAATTGTCATGGTTTTGGTCATAAAATAGTTGATTGTGAAAAGTTTGATAGTAATAATAGAAATAGTAGAATGTTTAGAGATACTAACCCTACAGGTAATGAAAGAAGAAGATCCTCCAATAGATCTAATAAAGGAGAAAGATCAAATGGAACAAGGAGTAACATTGTATGTTACAAGTGTAACAATTTTGGACACATTGCTAGAAATTATAGAGCACCAGTTAATGAGAATGAACCTAATCAGAGGAGTAAACCAGTATGATAGTTATGCAATAATCATGGTCACATAGCAAGATACTATAGAATGGACATGAGAAACATCAAGAAGAATCTAAATTTTAGAAGGACCAGTTACCAAAATGCTAGAAGGAATGATAGCACTAACAACAATTAGAAAGATGAATTGAGAGAACATGTTGAAGAATTCAAAGAGATATTTGTCAAAGAAAAATATCCATCAAGTTCACAAACACTATTGGAAGAAAAATATTTTGATTCACCTGGTAAAAGATTGAAGTCAGCTATTGTATGTGATTCATCCTACTTGAATTAAGCATTATCTAGTGAAGATCAAGTACCAGAGAGATGGAACATGAGTTAGAGATTGAGTTAAGAGTTGAAAATTTAGCAAAAGATAGAACAAATCATGAGGAGGCTATGGCTAAGTAAGAAAATGATTTGAAGATCACAAGAAGTTAGATGAAAGAAATTGATTTTACTAGTAATGAAGAACAACTTTTTATGGACTAAGTAGTTGTGCAATTAATGCAAATTTCAATTTGAAAAGATTTAAGGGATGTGAACAAGATTATATGTACCATTCAATTGTATGAAAAAGTTAAGGAGAATTTAAGAGAAAGTTGAAGGAAAATCGAAGTGATTTCAAGTGAAAAGTAAAGGAAGCCCTAGTTATGCATTAACCATATATTTCATGGATCTATAGTTGAGTTTTTAAAGCTTTTGAATCAATGAAATGGAGAACCCAGTTGTGTCAAATGTTAGTGAGAGGCCAAGGTATAAAATCAAGAAACACCCATTTGTATCTTTGATAGATGGTCCTCCAGGAGGGTTTTTACAAGTTTCAAAAAATGTGTTGCATGTTGAAGATGTTAGATCATACATTCACTATAAGTTTGAGAGTATTGGTGATAGTGACATTCATAAGGACCTAGAGCTTGTGTGGAATAGAGATTTATCATTGAAATGGGAGTTTGCACATTTGAATGATTTGAATGGTGTGAATTATATGTTCCATACAAAGTTTTACAATCATGAATGGAGCTGACTCATCTTAAGCAAAATTTTCTAAAGGGATGTCTTGGGTAGGAGACATTCTTGTGTTGATTGACAACAATATGATCCATAAGCTCACTAGTTAGAGAAATGAAGGTAGCAATGTAGTGAATGTTAAGAATGTGAAGAAATTGGTTGAAACCAACCTTAAGACTAAATTTGATGGAAGGAATATGATAATTGATCTTATAGTAGAGATAGATGTTAGAGTCATAAGTAATATTATAGGATATAATATGAACCACAATTCCAAAGTAAATTTAGTGCCTATTGGATTCATCCATGTAGCCTATCTAATCAATGTGATGAAGGAAAAGGAAAACATGTGTGAGGTTGTGAGGCAAAAGTTATTGGATATTATAGAGAAGTTGAAGAAGACAAAGAACATGGTGTTTAGATTTGAATCCCTATTGACACACCTATTCTTCCAAGTAATTAGACAATTACCTAGTATGCCACACTGAGAATGGGATGGATATCAATACACTATAAGGTTGATAACTTAGGGTTATAGAGCGTAGCTAGGGAAAAGGATTACTGCATATATCCAGAATGATGAAGAGTTTTCAGACAATAATGAAATAGAGGTTCAAAATTTCTCCTACATTAGTTAAGAAGTACAAAGATGACATATGTTTCATGGTTGATATAGATGTGACTTTTATGGAGGCAGTTGAGCCAAGAGATAAGTTCATAGACCCCATGGGCTATGAAATTAGTGAAGACATCATAGAAAGGTAAGCAAAGATCATACTAGATTCTGAAAGAGACAAGGAATGTCCTAGATGGGGGACATATGAATAAAAAGTTAGAGAAGCACAAAGTGAACTTTATAGAAAGGACATTAAAAGGAAAGTTGAGAAGAAAATTGAGACTATTCTAAAGGAGACTGGTATAACCAAAGAAGAATTTCATGAGGCAAAGGGAATTTCCATGCAAATGAAGGCCAATGGAGATACATAAGTATTAGCAGCTACACCTATAGTAGTGGTAGGACTAGTAGAGGAAATCACACTAGCTGGACCCTCTTCACAAATACCAACTGCACCTTATGTCACAATTGCACAAGTACAACCTATTGTTGTACAACTTCTTTAGAAGAAGAAGAAGAAGGAGAGGAAGTAAAGATCATTGATGAAAATTCAATCACTCCTCCAAGCACAAGGAAATCATAGATAATAACCAAAGTTAAACAAGAGACTGAGTCAGCTTCTAGGAAGAGAACCATGCACTTATCAAGTAGACTAGGAAAAAGAAGGAAAAATCTATAGATGATTGAATCTAATGAATCAAAAGAAGAAGAAGAATCAGAGGATGGGACCATAGAGAAGATGACAATTAAAAGCAAAACTACCTTTGGTAAGAAACCTAAGGTAGAGAATCTAAATGTTCAAATTATTGATAATAAGAACTTTGTTTAGTTGAAAAGGTAATATCATCTATAACAACATGGATAGAATGTGATTAGAGAATGTAGTTATTAGATACATGATTTTGGATTCATAAAAGATTTGAAGACATTCCTCGGGATTTGTAAAATAGACTAATTAACAAAAAAGGAGAGTAGAAGAAGAGGATAGAGGAATAAGGAAAACTAGATTAAAAAAATTTGTGAAGTTAATAATGATGAGGATATGAGAAGAATAATGAGAGGTATTGAGCCCTTGTTAAGGAATAAGAGAAGAACAATTTTGTTAATGGGTGGTAACTATGAGGAAGTGAATGAGGAGACAAAGCAAGCTATTGTTGAATTCATGACCTCTGTACCCACTATTGCTAAATAGAGCGAGGAGATAGGGGGCGCTATCCCTATGAAAATTGAAAAGAATACACCTACACCAATAGTGGTGGAAGTGAAAGACACTATGATGCCAAAATCATCCCCACTAAAACAATTGGTACTGGTACCATGCAAGCAGATGGAACACAAATGACAATTGATGACAAGGAATACCCTTTTAAAGATTATGGAAACAACATTGTTGGCAATATGACTAGTTACTCCATCATAGATGAGGGAGCTAATGAAGAAGAGGAAGAAAGAGAATTAGAAAATGAAGAAAACCAGAGGAAAATAATAGAAGATGAGAAGAAGGAGAAAGAAGATGAAGAGAGAAAGAAAAAGTAGGAGAAAGAAAAAGAAGGAAGAATAAGAGAGAAAGAGAAAGTAGGAGAAAGAAGAAGAATAAAAGAAGAAAGAAGAAGAAGAGCAGAGAAGAAAGGAAGAAGAAAAGAGAAAAGTTGAAATTGAAAGATTAGAGAACAATTAAAAGGTTGTGATGCAGGAACTTGCATTCAAACCTCAATTGAAACATGTTGCCATAGAGTTTGTGTAGTGCCTCCCATGTTTGTATTATGTACCTTGTTATGTTTTTTTTCAAGAGATACTTCGATACTCATGTTTGTGGACATTCAAGATAACCTGATGGTTAGATTCTATATTTTGATTTACCAATATAATAAATGTTAGATGCCATGTTGTTCAGTTTGATCATATTTTCATGATGAAGCTTATTGATGTAACATGATGCTTTATAATGATATATGGTTATTTTGCATTCAGACATATACTCTTTTTATGATTATATGATGGACTTGTTGGATTCTAGATACTTTGATTTGATGCTATGAATTTCACTTCATTCTTGCTTTGAGATGTTTTATGATGCTTTGAGATGTCTTATTGATGTGACATGATGATTTATGATGATATCTAGTTATTTTGCATTTGGACATATACTTTGTTTGTGATTATATGATGGACTTACTAGATTCTGGATACTTTGATTGGATGATACAACTATTTACTTCATTCTTTCTTTGAGATATTTTATGATTCAGTGAGTGATTTAAATAGATTATTTTAATGTGATTTAATGCATTTATTGCTTTAGGTATATTATTATATGCAATTGCACTTGATTGTGTTGGTCAATGTGCAAGACTTATAGCCCCAGCAGTGGCACATGGAGTTAGTGATCCAGTTGTTCTTATCTAGCTAATGTCATCCTTGTATGGTCAACTTATTCTATTTAATTAATTAATTAAACCCTCTAGTGATTTAATAAATCTAGACTCATTTACATTATTTTTATTAGACTCGGGAGCATGTTTGTGCATTTAGAGGTTTTCAAATGTCGTGAAAGTTATAAAGGATTTTTTCGATTTAATAGTTTAAGAGAAATTTATATTTGATTTAATTATTTCAATTCTTGACAACTTTGTCATAGTTGAATTCCATTTAATTGGAATTGCCTAATTTTTGATGGGTTGAAAAAGGGTTTTTTTAGTAAGCCAGATAATTTCCTAATATTATATTCCACTTTTAAAAGTGAATATATATACCAAAAGTGAATTATTTCCTCACTTCTCACTTGGAAACTAGGAATTTGGAGAGAAAATTCCAAAATCCCCTTTAAAGGATTCACTATTTTGTTCATTGCAAGAGCTATGGGCATGGGATCATCATGACATTAAGCTCATTGGATCCAGCTCATTGAGATCTTCATTTTCCAAGATTTTTGGCGTGACCACTCGGCAATTATTTTATTGCGCATGGTTCTTTTTATCCCTTTTGGTTGCAAGGTAGGGCTCTCTTGTTTTATTATTTTTTCTAAGCTAGTGTTTCCCTCCATTTTTGCATGTTATCTCTACCCGATTGGGTGGGTACAAGTGTTTGTTCCTTTTTGGACTTGAGGGTTTGGGATTTTGTGTCATTATGCTCACCATTTTTGCATACGGACTCCAAACCCATATTTTATTTGATAATTGTGACTTTTATACCCAATGACATAACGGGTTCTAATTTTGAGGTTTTTGTCATTTTTGGTTTTTGCCTTGATTTGTGTGTCACCCAATTCTATCGAGTTTTCTTGGCATGGAAGTGGTCATGGATCCAAATTATCCATAGGGATATCTATCTAGTCCTTGATGTATTTTTGTTACATTGGGATTTGTGTGAAATCTATACTTCTAGATATAGGTCAATTGAGTGATTTTTTTTATTGGTGTTTTAAATGTTTCTCATCCAACCCTTGTTACTATGATCATCGTGTAGTTAGTGTACCCATTAATGAGCACGTAAGCATACACTTGTTAGTCTTGTGAGACCCAAGCTCCCGGTTGCTTTTCGGTTGATTTATGTTCATTGGGGTTGGGTTGGGAAATTGCATTGCCTATAGGCACTCATCATGTGATGAGCATGGGAATGTAAGGCACGTCAGTGGAGGGGTTTCTCTCATAACCCCAGGTCATGTTCCCAATAAGGCTTATGTGTAGAAGTTTATAATAAGTGATAACTAAATAAACTCATGGGTAATTAACTAAGATAAGAAAATACTACATACCTGTATAGCTCATCTGAAGGTATGTGCTTGTCTGTTTATCCAAGGGCCTATCATTTGCATGGTTGATCTAGTGACATAGCACCATGGCCTCCCAAGGGAGTCTTTCCATAAGGTGTTAGCCTGGGATCCATGATGCCAATTCATCTACTCTCTATTAGAGTCCCTACATAGTAGACCCATAGAGTGTCTGACCAAGACCTATTATACTACATTCTCTCATGATCTTGGTTTCAATCCTTTGTATTTTTGGGTGTGAGTGTTAGCCATGGATGATTATCTTTATGTGTGTTTTGGGTCAGATCACTATCTCCATCAGCATGGTGGGAGTGGGCCTATAGGTTGCATGTGGTTGGGAGGTGCAACTACCTTTACCACTGCTAAGGACTAACATAAAGAGTTGGCTTTTCTCCATGTTCAGTTTCAGAGTTGGACCCTCACATGATTTGTCATTTCTTTTGAAGTATGTTTCATGTGATTTATGTTATTTTAGTTCATAGAGATAGTTGATTTATGCACATGTATATTCACTACGATGTTTCTTTCCATATAATTACGTTAGATATTTGGATCAGATATTATGGTTGAGAAGTTAGACTTATGTGATCTTCATTATACTTTTGAGTGTTTACTCCTCAATTATTGTGGATCCTATACTCCTCAATGTGGAGCTTCAAACTCTTTTCC
Organism: Cupressus sempervirens; assembly: GCA_028749045.1. NCBI lineage: Eukaryota > Viridiplantae > Streptophyta > Pinopsida > Cupressales > Cupressaceae > Cupressus > Cupressus sempervirens. The sequence continues at coordinate 300,749,697 of CM053783.1, forward strand.
CCTTTAAATTTCTCATCAAGTTATTTCCTTATAAACCTAGGTGATAGAAGTTCAACACTAGGCAATACTGGAAAAGTATCACATGCCTTAGAGAGAAATATCATGCAATACTAGAAAGTATCGCCCATTAGTATTAAGTTCTATCATGCAACATTGGAAAAGTATCACACAGTAGTAGCAAGGTTATCAATATCTAAGATTATTGCACAATAGTTATAGGAAGTATCACACAATAATAGAAAAGTATCGCCTGGTAGTACTGTGAAATGTTGTATGATAGTGGAAAAGTATCACCTAGTTTCTTTGCAAAAACCTACTTGAGTAGACAATAAGTATCTCTAGAATTTTTGGTTGAGAGTCGAAGGGTGTTCTCAATAGCCTCTTGGATCATGCCCCTTTCTAGGCCTTAATAAGTCATTGATTATTGGTTTCATATTTGTGCAAACTTTCATAGTTGATTTTGGTTGCATTGATAAGTAGTGATGCTTGAAGTTTTTTAGATGTCAAGATTGATTGGTTAAGTCTTTAGTTGCAATCATTTGATCAATTTCATGTTGATGTTGTTTGAATCCATGCTTATTACTTCAAAAAAATGTATTGGCCTTTATTTATCCTTGTTCCAAGGATCTCCAAGTGGGGCATTACATCTGGTATTAGAGCTGATGTTACAACATTGGAATCTCTATGTTATGCTACCACTATAATATTATTTTAATTGCATACTAAGGTATCCTATTTTAGCTTATGCTTTTGATACTTATGATTATTACATATGACTCTGACCCTTATCTTTTTGCTCCTTTACTGATGCCTCCTACATGAAGACCTGGTGATCAGGGTAACAACTAACATAATAACAATGAAGAAGAACAGCATTGGGAAGAACATCAAGGAGTTGGGGGAGGAGAAGGTGATAATAATTAGGGTGATGTTAGGAAATTTTTTCCCTTGTTACAAGAGATTATAGCTTGGTTGGGGCCTTGAGTTGAGTAAAACTTACAGGACCATGGCCAGGAAGAGGGATTCCATCATAAAGACTTCTACATGTTAGAGCATGGCAAGGAAGAATGTAGTCATGAACCTGAGCATTTTTACACCCCACTTGGTGGTAGAGGTGAACATAGGAGAGGTTATGCTTGAGATGATGAGATTCCATCCAAATGGACATGATGAGAGAGCTTCAGAGGTCTAAAACACCATTGTTTGATGGCCTAGGAGGAGGTCTCAAGGCTGAGATATGGTTACTAGATATGGGGAACTACTTTTCCTTGCATCCATATGAAATCAATGTGAAGGTCCATTGTGTTTTTATGTAGCTGAGGGAACATGGATCTGTGTGGTGGGATATGGAGAGTAAGAAGCTTTAGATCAACATAGCAGATCTCACATGGGAGATCTTTGAGGAGAGGTTCAAGGAGAAATTTCAATCTCCATAGTACCATGAGGCTCATGATGATGAGTTCCATTAGCTCAAATAAGGGAACTTGATAGTGGATCAATATGAGAGGAAATTCTTTGGGCTGAGATAGTACTCCAATTACCATTATGATAAGGTACTCCTCAATCAATATTTTTCCAGGGGTCTTAAAGACTCTATCATTGGGGATTTTTGTCTTCATCATCCTAGGACACTTGCACTCACCATTGAGAAGGAAAGAATTGTTGAGTGCAATGTGGCTAGGGGGCTTAGTGTTAGATCAGGCTATTAGAGCCACAATATATGATCCACATGGCATAGTGTACCAACTATTCAGACACAAGTTGACAGGTAGGGTCAAGCTCATTCAACACCCCTATGGGGTGGTCATAGGGGCGGAAAGCATTTAGGTACTATAGGAAAAATGGGGTGTGACCAAAGTCAAGGTCAATAGTCACAATAGAGTCATCCATCCTAGGGTAATCAATAACACTCTAGCAGAGGGAGTGCACCATATTCTAGTACTTCCTAGGGCAGGTGTGGATCTGGTTCCAACTTTGGAGGAGTGTTTTTTCATGTGGTCATCTCAACCATAAATTAGTGGAGTTTCCTATAAAGACATCTTTAGGACCTGACAGAGGTGCAGCCATGTCAGAACCTACCATGGGTGTTGCAGGAAAATCCCATAGAGTATTTCCAAAAATTGAAAATCATCAAGCTAAGCACCAGGATACTATAGTCAAGGCTACAAGTACATTGCATTGTAATTCTTTTGTTGTATTAATGGATTTTGGTGCATCTGATTCTTTTATTTCACCATCCCTTATTCAACGATGTGGGCTAGTGGTTGCACAACAAGTTGATAGGTGGCAGGTTAAGTTAGCTACATGTTCCAAGGTGACTATGGATTCTATAGTCATTGGTTGTGCATTGGACTTGGGCACCTTCACCACCATAGTTGATCTTTGCATCCTATCCTTACGTTTTTATGACATTATGTTGGGTATGGATTTTTTAGCCACATATCAAGTGAATATAGACTACTGACTCAAGTTTGTATAGTATGTGGATGACATAGGTGGGTAGGTGGAACTTGTAGGGGTCCTGAGCCTAGTCTCATTTTGATGATCTTAGCTGAAGTAGAATGTGTGACATGTATGTCAGATGTTTGTGGTCTTTATCAGTGACCTTGAGGGTGCTGAGAGACAAGAGGTGATGCTAGATGATCACCCACTCCTTTGTGAGTATGTTGACATATTCCCTAATGAGATACCAGGAATATCATTGGAATGCAACATAAATTTTAGTATCGATCTCATTCTAGGAATGAAGCCTATTTCACAAGCTCCTTGTCATATGACTACTCAGGAGTTGAGTGAGCTCAAATTATAGTTAGAAGAATTTTTGGCCAAGGGCCATATTTGTCCTAGTGTATCTCCATGAGGTGCACTAGTCATATTTGTAAAGAGGAAAGATGGGTCATTCTATTTATGCATTGATTACCAACAATTGAATAAGGTGACAATGAAGAATCGGTACCCCTTCTCGAGCATTGATGATTTTTTTATCAGATGAAGGTAGTGAGAGTGTTCTCAAAGATTAATCTAAAATCAGGATACCATCAGTGTCAGATTCATGAGGCTGACATTCATCGAACAACTTTTTGTATATGCTATGGGTATTATGAGCTTACAGTTGTACCCTTTAGGTTAACCAATGCATCATTAGTGTTTATGAGTTTGATGAATGGATTATTTCACACATACCTCAATTGGTGTGTTCTTATTTTCTTGGATGACTTATTTATCTATTCTAAGAGTATGGAGGAGCACGAGGTCCATTTATGCTAGGTGTTACAGTGCTTGTGAGAGCATCAGTTGTATGGCAACCTAGGTAAGTGTATATTCTTCCTGTTTGAGTTGAAGTATTTGGGGCATATCATCACAAGTGATGGTATTGCAGTGAACCTAGAGAAAATTTAAGCTATTATAGATTGGTTGACACCCACTAATGTTTCTAAGGTTTGAAGTTTCATGGGATTAGTAGGTTAGTACCATCAATTCGTGAAGGCCTTCTCATGAGTGATTCACCCTATCACTTACTTCAAAGGAAAGGGAAGAAGTATGTTTGGTCAAACTAGTGTGAGTTAGTGTTTGAGGCTCTGAAGGAGTGATTGACCAATGCACCAGTCCTTGTAGTGCCTAATCTTGTAGGTGACTTTATGGTTGTTATAGATGTGTAGTTGGAGGGTGTGGTTGTAGTGTTGATACAAGATGGTTGAGTGATTGCATATGAGTCTAGAAAACTCAAAGATCATGAGCTTAACCACCCCACACATGATTTGCAACTTCTAGTAGTTGTGCATGCACTTGTGCATTGTAGACATTTCCTTTTGGGACATGGGTTTGAGCTACATAGAAATTATTGTAGATTGCAGTATATCTTTAATTAGGAAAACCTAAATGCATGATAGCATTGTTGGATGGAGTTCATGTCTGAATATGATTTCAATGTTCACCATATCAAAGGGAAAGAAAATGTCATCATGGATTTCTTGAGTAGGAGGCAACATGAGATATCAATTTTGTCATTAGTGTGGATTTGTGAGGTCATATCTTGGAGGCCTTGCCTAGTGACACATGGTATCAAGAGGTAAGGGCAAAGATTGAGTCTATACATACCCTTGAGGGGAGGTTTTTAGGTTATTTTCTAGAGTTTTATGGACTATGCAATACTTGGGGCATATTTATGTGCCAGTGTTTGGGGATCTTTGTACCTTGATTTTGTCAGAAGCACAATGGGCACCATATTTTGCACATCCCAGTGTCAAAAAGATACATGCTGGCCTTAGAAATTTTTACTTTTGGGTAGGGATGAGGCATGATGTTTCTAATGTTGTTACTTGATGTTTGGAGTGCCAAAGAGTGAAGACAAAGCATCAACATTTGACAGGCCTTCGCAATTGCATACCATTCTAGAGTGGAAGTTGGATACTATATCCATTGATTTTATCATAGGGTTTCCTATGTCATCATGATGACATGATTGTATCATGGTGATAGTGGACAATTTGTCCAAGGTAGCACATTTTTCACCCATGAGAACATCCTACACAACTTCTTCTATAGCAGATGTTTTCTAGGAAGATATTTTTCCTCTGCATGGAATCTCTTGATAGATTATATAGGATAGGGATCTAGTGTTTACCTCATCACTGTGGACATATCGCCAAAATTTTTTGGGTGCAGACCTCAATTTTAGTTCAGCTTACCACCTAGAGACCAATGATCAAATAGAGAGAGTGAACCAGGTTCTTGAAGACATGCTTCACATGTATGTGATGGATAGGCAATTGAAGTGGGAGGATTATATATACCTTGTTGATTTTTCCTATAATAATGGGTACCATAGTTCTCTTAGCACATCACATTTTCAAGCCTTCTATGGTAGATCATGGCATACCCCTTTGAGTTGGGATTATTTAGAGGATGGAGTGATTTTAGGTCTAGAAATGCTTTGGTATATGGAGCAACAGGTTGTTCATATTAGAGAGCATTTGGTTACTTCTTAGGATAGGTAGAAGAAGTATGTAGATGCCCATAGGTTGGATCATCACTTTTCAGTTAGTGATAGGGTGTTTCTGAGAGTGTGCTCGAGGAAGAGCCCCATTTGTTATGGGAAAGGCTCTAAGTTGGTGCCACATTTTGTCAAGTCATTTGAGATTCTAAGAGGATCAATCCTATTGCTTATCAACTAGAATCTCTACCTAGCCTATTGCACATCCATGATGTTTTCCATGTTTCTATTTTGAGGCAGTATATTCCTAATGTGAACCATGTACTTGATTGGGATGCTTTACAGATGGAGGACAAGAAGCTTTCTTTGGAGCCCATCTGTATCCTTCAGCATCAAAGGCTGACCCTTAGAGGTTAGGACATAGAGCAGGTAAAGGTCTAGTGGGACCCAAGTGATGAGACTTATGCCACTTAGGAAGATGCTACACAATTCAAAGATTTGTACCCTTATCTTTTTGTAGGCTTCTTGGAGTAAACATATGCCTAGTGGGAGAGGATGTAGTGCCTCCTATATTTGCATTATGTACCTTTTTATGTTTTGTTTTGAGAGATACTTTGATACTCATGTTTGAGGACATTCAAGATGACCTGATGGTTAAATTCTATATTTTGATCTACCAATATCATAGATGTGAGATGCTATGTTGTTTAATTTGATCATATCTGCATGATGATGCTTATTGATGTGACATGATGTTTTATGATGATATCTAGTTATTTTGTATTCAGACATATACTCTATTTATGATTATATGATGCACTTACTAGATTCTAGATGCTTTGATTTGATGCTACAGCTATTTACTTCATTCTTTCTTTGAGATGTTTTATGATGCAGTGAGAAATTTAAATAGATTATTTTAATGTGATTTAATGCATTTATCACTTTAGCTATATTATTATATGCAATTACACTTGATTGTATTTTTTAGTGTGTAGGATTTATATCCCTAGTAGTGGCACATGGAGTTACTGATTCAAGTGTTCTTACCTAGCCAATGTTGTCCCTATATGGTCAACGTATTCTACTTAGTTGATTAATTAAACCCTCTAGTGATTGAATAAATCTAGACTCATTTTCATTATGTGATTAGACCCTTGAGCATGTCTATGCAATTATAGGTTTGCAATTTTCATTAAAGTTGTTAAGGAATTTTATGCAAAAGTCTACAACGCAATGGTAACTTGTGAGCCTCTCATGTGCGAGGTCTTGGGTTTGAATCTACCTTCACTTAACATATAATAATAATTAATTTCAACAAATAATAATAATTAATCTAGGCTTCATTCATTTACCAATCAAAAAAAAAAGTTATTAAGGTATTTTGAGATTTAATAGTTTAAGGGAAATTTATATTTGGTTTAATAATTTTAATTCCCAACAAACTTTATCGTAGTTGAATTCCATTTAATTGGAATTTCTTGATTGTCTAGGTTGAAAAGGGGTGATTTTAGTGAGCTAGATAATTTCCTAATATTATACTCCACTTTTTAAAGTGAATATATATCCCAAAAGGGAATTATTGCCTCACTTCTCACTTGTGAAATAGGAATTTGGAGAGAAAATTCCAAAATAATCTTTGAAGGATTTACTATTCTATTCATTGTAGGAGCTATGGGTGTGGAATAGTTGTGAGGTTGAGCTCATTGGATCCAACCCTTGGAGACCTTCATTTGCCAAAAATTTTGGTAGTGATCATGGGGCTATTAATTTATCATCCGCATTTCTGTTTAGCCATTTTGGCTGCAAGGTAGGGCTCTCCTATTTTATTGTTTTTGCTTTGTTTAAGTGTTTGTTTCTAGTAGTAATTTGTTTGGAGGTAGAGAACTAGTGTACCCCTCTATGTATGAATGTTGTCTCTACCTAGTTGGGTGGCTATGAGTGTTTGTCCATTTTTGGACTTGAGGGTTAAGGGTTTCATGTCATTATGTTGGCCATTTTTGCATACGGACTCTAAAGCCAAATTTTATTTGATAATTATAATTTTTATACCCAGCAACATAATGGGTTTTAATTTTGAGGTTTTTGTCATTTTTGGTTTTTGCCTCAATTTGTGTGTTGCCTAGTTTTCTCAAGTTTTCTTGGCATGGAAGTGGTCATGGATCAAAATTATCCATAGGGATATCTATCAAACCCTTGATGTATTTTTGTTGCATTGAGATTCATTCCAAATCTTTACTCCAAAATATAGGCCAGATGAGTGATCTATCTTATTTGTGTTTTATATTTTTCTTATCTAACCCTTGTTATTATGATCATCATGTAGTTGGTGTGCCCACACACAAGCATGTGAGTGTGCACTTGTCAATCTTGCGAGACCAGAGCTCATGGTTACTTATCGGTTGGGTTATGTTCATTGGGGTTGGGTTCAAAAATTGCATTGCCTACTAGCACTCATCATGTGATGAGTATGGGTATGTATGGTGGGTCAGTGAAGGGGCTCCTCTCATAACCTTAGGTTGTGTTCCCAAAAAGGTATACATGTACAAGTTTCTAATAAGTGATAACTAAATAAACTCATGGGTAATTAAGTAAGATAAGAAAATATTGCATACCTATATGACTCATCCAAAGGTATGTGCTCATCAGTTTATCTGAGGGCAAGTTGTATGCATGGTTCATCCAAGGGAGTGTTTCCATTAGGTGTTAGCTTGGGCTCTATGATGCCAAGCCATCTACTCTCCACTAGATTTCCTACATAGTAGACCCATTGAGTGTCTAACCAGGACCTATTGTACTGCATTATCTCATGATCTTTGTTTTAATCCTCTATATTGTTTGGCATGAGTGTTAGCCATGGATGATTTTCTTTATGTGTGTTTGGGGTCAAATCACTATCTCCATCAACATGGTGAGAGGGGGCCTATATGTTCCACGTGGCTAGGAGGCATAGCTACATTTATCACTACTAGTTATTGACATACAAAGTTGGCCTTTCTCCATGTTTAGTTCTAGAGCTAGATGTTCACATGGTTCTTTGTTTCTTCCAAAGTATGTTTCCATGTGATTTATGTTATTTTAGTTCATAGAGATAGTTGGTTTATTCACACGTATGTTCACTATGATGTTGCTTTCTGCATTATTACATTAGATGGTTGGATTAGATGTTATGGTTGAGACGTTAGACTTATATAATCTTCATTATGCATTCAAGTGTTTACTACTTGATTATTATGGATCTAGTACTCCCCAATGTGGAGCTTCTAACTCTTTTTCCCTTTAAATTTCTTGTCAGGTGGTTTCCTTGTTAACCTTGGCGCAAAAGTTGAGCACTAGGCAATACTGGAAAAGTATTGCACACCTTAGAAAGAAATGTCACGCAATACTAGAAAGTATTGCCTGGTAGTATTAAGTTCTATTGTGTGACACTGGAAAAATATCACACATTAGTATGTTAGAAACACTAAATTAAAACAATCAAAAAGCATTTGCATACTAATTTAACATAACTTCATGAGAGACAAAGTGAAGTCCTCAAATAAGAATATGAGCCATGGATAGGCTCTCTCAATGAGGATGATCACTTGATGTAGAGGTGTGTCTAATAGCTAAAATGGCTTGATTGTGTATGTATGCTCAAATGCTCAAATGGGCTTCAATGGAGGATTTTTGATGGATTCTGGTGAATGGATTTGATGTAAAAAATGGCTTCTCAAAATGGCATTATAGCTTTACTTTTTAGATTTTGTTAAAATGGCTTGGGAGAGGATTTCTTAAATAAGCAAAGGGCTTAAGGGATCAAGGGCTAGGATGCAAGGATGGAAAAAAGTTTATGGAAGGTTTAGATTGAATGAGAGGAGAGCACATGGATTGTGCTTCCTTATAGCCAATCAGAGAGTGACACATGTCATAGAGTCATTGGTTATAGCAAGAGGGGTTGAGGGGTCAACAAAGGAGACTCAAAACTCATAAAGACCCTCATAATGGCTTGTAAGAGCAATGAATGGGCTTGTAAGAGTCATTTATGACTTTGTGGGCTTCATAAAATTTTATGGTTGGGATATTTGTGAGAGAGTTGAGATATTTTGACTTGGGCTAGATCAAGAAAGTCTTAAACTTGACTTAGGAATGTGCAAATGATTAAAGCTTGGATTAGGCTTGGGTTAAGATTAGATTAGACTTGTTAGAGATGGGCAAGTGGATGGCAATAAATGAGGGTGGGTGAAGGAGGAGATATTTGTTAACTTTTCCTTGGGTTAGCAAGTCTTAACCCATGTTTAGGGAATGTGACAAGTTTAGGAGGGGATTAAGATTAGGATTAAAGATAAGGATTGACATCTTCTAGAAGAGTCTAGGCTTTGGATGAGGATGAAGACTTTCTAGAAGAGTCTAGAACTTCCTAGGATGAGGATAAATAAGATTTTTAAGAAATAAATAAAGTTGTATTTATTTCAAGGGTTTGGGTTGAAGAGATATTTATTAAAATATTTTTAATAAACATGAGGATTAATATTTAATCTTAATTAAATATTTTGAGTTGGGATTAGGGGTAGGAAATGATGGGATTAGCCTTTAATCGAAATTAAAGAAGGATTAGAAGATTTTGGAAGAGGTTAGTGGCCTTAAAGAAATTGGCCAAATTTTGGGCAAAAAATAAATAAATTATTTATTTTGGGATTTTTGATCAATTTATTAATTAAATAATTAATAAATAAGGAAATAATGTTTAAATAAGATTTAAAGATTTTTTAGAGGGATTCCTTAATTAAATATTTTTAATTAAGATAAAGGGATTTAATGACATAAAAATAAATTAATTAATGATGATGTCATCAGAAATTTTTCAGAAAATAAAAATACTTTATTTTCTAAAAGATTTTAGGTGTCTACATTTTGCCCCTCTTTGATGTGATGCCACAAGTCGCATGGCATCAAAGATAAGAAAATAAGATGCCCAAGGCTAGAGCAGAAGACAAAGTGAACTTCTCAAATGAGAATATGAGCCATGAATAGGCTCTCTCAATGAGGATGATCACTTGATGTAGAGGTGTGTCTAATATCTAAGATATCTTGATTGTGTATGTATGCTCAAATGCTCAAATGGGCTTCAATGGAAGATTTTTGATAGATTTTGGTGAATGGATTTGATGTAAAAAAATGGCTTCTCAAAATGGCATTATGGCTTTACTTTCTAGATTGTGTTAAAATGGATTGGGAGAGGATTTCTTAAATAGGCAAAGGGCTTAAGGGATCAAGGGCTAGGATGCAAGGATGGGAAAAAGCTTATGGAAGGTTTAGATTGAATGAGAGGAGAGCACATGGATTGTGCTTCCTTATAGCCAATCAGAGAGTGACACATGTCACAGAGTCATTGGTTAGAGAAAGAGGGGTTGAGGGGTCAACAAAAGAGACTCAAAACTCATAAAGACCCTCATAATGGCTTGTAAGAGCAATGAATGGGCTTGTAAGAGTCATTTATGACTTTGTGGGCTTCATAAAGTTTTTTGGTTGCGATATTTGTGAGAGAGTTGAGATATTTTGACTTGAGTTGGATTAAGAAAGTCTTAAACTTGACTTAAGAATGTGCAAATGATTAAAACTTGGATTAGGCTTGGGTTAAGATTAGATTAGACTTGTTAGAGATGGGCAAGTGGATGGCAATAAATGAGGGTGGGTGAAGGAGGAGATATTTGTTAACTTTGCCTTGGGTTAGCAAGTCTTAACCCATGTTTAGGGAATGTGACAAGTTTAGGAGGGGATTAAGATTAGGATTGACATCTTCTAGAAGAGTCTAGGCTTTGGATGAGGATGAAGACTTTCTAGAAGAGTCTAGAACTTCCTAGGATGAGGATAAATAAGGTTTTTAAGAAATAAATAAAGTTTTATTTATTTCAACAGTTTGGGTTGAGGAGATATTTATTAAAATATTTTTAATAAAATGAGGATTAATATTTAATCTTAATTAAATATTTTGAGTTGGGATTAGGGGTAAGAAATGATGGGATTAGCCTTTAATCAAAATTAAAGAAGGATTAGAAGATTTTGGAAGAGGTTAGTGGTCTTAAGGAAATTGGCCAAGTCTTGGGCAAAAAATAAATAAATTATTTATTTTGAAATTTTTGGTCAATTTATTAATTAAATAATTAATAAATAAGAAAATAATGTTTAAATAAGATTTAAACATTTTCGGGAGGGATTCCTTAATTAAATATTTTTAATTAAGATAAAAGAATTTAATGGCATAAAAATAAATTAATTAATTAATAAATGATGATGTCATCAGGGATTTTTCAAAAAATAAAAATACTTTATTTTTTAAAGGATTTTAGGTGTCTACATTTTGCCCCTCTTTGATGTGATGCCACAAGTCGCATGGCATCAAAGATAAGAAAATAAGATGCCCAAGGCTAGAGCAGAAGACAAAGTGAAGTCCTCAAATGAGAATATGAGCCATGGATAGGCTCTCTCAATGAGGATGATCACTTGATGTAGAGGTGTGTCTAATAGCTAAAATGGCTTGATTGTGTATGTATGGTCAAATGCTCAAATGGGCTTCAATGGAAGATTTTTGATAGATTTTGGTGAATGGATTTGATGTAAAAAAATGGCTTCTCAAAATGGCATTATGGCTTTACTTTCTAGATTGTGTGAAAATGGCTTGGGAGAGAATTTCTTAAATAGGCAAAGGGCTTAAGGGATCAAGGGCTAGGATGCAAGGATGGAAAAAAGCTTATGGAAGGTTTAGATTGAATGAGAGGAGAGCACATGGATTGTGCTTCTTTATAGCCAATCAGAGAGTGACACATGTCACAGAGTCATTGGTTAGAGTAAGAGGGGTTGAGAGGTCAACAAAGGAGGCTCAAAATTCATAAAGACCCTCATAATGGCTTGTAAGAGCAATGAATGGGCTTGTAAGAGTCATTTATGACTTTGTGGGCTTCATAAAGTTTTATGGTTGGGATATTTGTGAGAGATTTGAGATATTTTGACTTGGGTTGGATTAAGAAAGTCTTAAGCTTGACTTAGGAATGTGCAAATGATTAAAGCTTGGATTAGGCTTGGGTTAAGATTAGATTAGACTTGTTAGAGATGGGCAAGTGGATGGCAATAAATGAGGGTGGGTGAAGGAGGAGATATTTGTTAAATTTGACTTGGGTTAGCAAGTTTTAACCCATGTTTAGGGAATGTGACAAGTTTAGGAGGGGATTAAGATTAGGATTAAAGATAAGGATTGACATCTTCTAGAAGAGTCTAGGCTTTGGATGAGGATGAAGACTTTTTAGAAGAGTCTAGAACTTCCTACGATGAGGATAAATAAGGTTTTTAGGAAATAAATAAAGTTTTATTTATTTCAAGGGTTTGGGTTGAGGAGATATTTATTAAAATATTTTTAATAAACATGAAGATTAATATTTAATCTTAATTAAATGTTTTGAGTTGGGATTAGGGGTAAGAAATGATGGGATTAGCCTTTAATCAAAATTAAAGAAGGATTAGAAGATTTTGGAAGAGGTTAGTGGTCTTAAGAAAATTGGCCAAGTTTTGGGTAAAAAATAAATAAATTATTTATTTTGAGATTTTTGGTCAATTTATTAATTAAATAATTAATAAATTAAAAAAAAATGTTTAAATAAGATTTAAACATTTTTGAAAGGGATTCCTTAATTCAATATTTTTAATTAAGATAAAGGGATTTAATGGCATAAAAATTAATTAATAAATGATGATGTCATCAGAGATTTTTCAGAAAATAAAAATACTTTATTTTCTAAAAGATTTTAGGTGTCTACATTTTTTCGCTTTTTGATGTGATGCCACAAGTGGCATGGAATCAAAGATAAGAAAATAAAATGCCCAAGGCTAGAGCAGAAGAGGAGAGAATGGAAGAAGGCAGCGGGGAGAGAAAGCGAGGCTCAACGACTTCTTGAAAAGTACAAGAATCTTGGCAGGTGGGAGGACGAAGAGTGGCTTAAGAGAAGAGGTTTAGTTAGCTCAAACTCTCAGTATGGGAAAATGATAAAGGAGAAAATCAGAGGCACAAGAGTAAATGAGCTTAAAACTTTCAGGATTGGGGAGAGGATGAAGGAGCAGAGCGCTATAAAAAGGAATCCAGGATAGGGAGAAGGATGAGTTGATTATAAAGCTAATGCAATAGGATTTTAAAGAGTCAGATTGGCAGAAGATGGATTTCGGAGATCTCTAGGATTAGGATTGTGGATCTCGAAAGATGAGGCTTGGTGGATTGATTGGATTGGTGGATCCCTAAGACTAGGATTGTGGATCCCTAAAGCTAAAAGTGAAGATTGATTCAAAGAGATACTGATGCATAAGCTTGGGTAGGAGAGACAGATGCTAGAGATGGATGGGGGATAATGGAGATGAAGGGAATCCATTAAAGCTTTTTGAGTAGGGGGATACTTCAAAGAGAAGTACCACCATGTAATTGAGCACTAGATTTGCTATAGGACTGTTGGTTAATTGTCAACATTACTAAGAACATCAAGGCCGTGTCACCAACCGTCTAGAGGACTAATGGACTGACTCAAAACAAACACACAAGGATTGCCCCAACATCACACATGAAACTCAGAGGAAACAGCGTAGAATCGACACTGGGTAACCCACAAGCAGAAAAGAAATAAATGAAAGACTTGATCAAAATTGTACACTCAGAATGCCCCATTCGCAGCATACCATGATATGGAAGATCGTGGCAACCTTAAGGAGGGAACAAAAAGATTTCTTGGAAAAGATACTTCAAGACCCAAAAGGGAAGATTTCAAATCAAAAGAAAGCAAAAATCCAAAAGAGAACCGTTTGCCAATGAGATGGGTAGGACGAGGTACTAACGAACCAAGATCAAACATGAGGAAAGCTATATCCAACAAGGATCTATCAGAGAGCACCTAAGCTGGTGGATTTGGATGAGTGATGCGTCTTACAAGCTTAACTAAGAAGGATAACACTTTGATGACAGGAGATCTAGCTAAAGGATGCATTGGAATAGCTAACCAAGATTTGTGCAATCTGTGCAAGATGTTGATCAAGGATGAACTAACACAAAAGCTGGATAGATACAATGGTACTAAGCTAAAGAGGATGTACAAGCTGACAGACCAAGATATGTTACAAATGTACAAGGTTTTGGACAAGATTGGATATACAAGCTATGATACAAGGTATGATACAAGCATTGGATACAAGATTATTTACAAGCTGTATAGGAGCTCCGGATGATAAGATAGTGGGATGGCTCAATTTGGTGCAAGATGCAGAAGCTAAGGATGAGGTGATAGCAGAAGATATGGATTTGATAGGATGCATCCAATGATGATGATATATGTGTGACCAAGGATGGGGACAATGCTAAGGTTGGTGGTAGTTGAGCTGATAGATGGCGCCAGAGTGAATGGCTAATGAGAGGATGACATTGGATTTACATGAGGATAGCCTAGAGCAAGATATCAATGACAAGGGAGGATGGACAAGACAAGATCTCCAAGGAATATAGTGCCCCTAGTCAGAAGATGACATGTGGAAGGAGGGCTTACGATGGATGTGATAGGATTGAAGCTAGGATGGAAAAGCTGAAGGCGCTAAGGAGATGGATGATAGTGGGCATGATGGGGTGAGGTTGCAGAAGATAAGTGGATAGTGATAGATAAATGTTGGAGGATGAAAGATAGGTGGATAAATTGGAAGATGGATCTGGATGGCAAGATGTGACCAAAAGTATGAGGATGATAAGCTAAGCTGGGGATGGCTAGATTATGCATGACGCTTGTTTGCCAAGTTTTCATCATGGTACTTGTCCAAGGCGCTTGAATTGCCAAGTTTTCACCAGTGGACACTTTATTTTTCTTTATTTTTTTTAATTTTTGACTTTGGACTTAGCTAGAATGATTTTGGCTTTCTTCAGCTATTTTTTTCTTTTTGGGGATTTTTTCACTGGCTGTTGGAATGTTCAATTTTGTTACTAGCTGGTTGTACACCAGATGTGTGATTTATGCAATAGATCAAATTAGATAAGATTGATGGTAGGAAATGGAGGGATGAAAAGGCTAGAAAGGAGCATGAGATTCGGATGCTTACAGGATTAACATTGGCACATGTTGGGACGGGTGTGACAAGAGCATATGGGGGATAGATGGTAGATGTGGGCTTGATGGAGGATTTTTGGAAGCGTGCTTGGGGATATAGGCACCCAAGATGGAGTTAGGAGATGGGGGACATGAGTCACTGGATGGGGGATTAGCAATGGTGGATGCGATTATGCATTGGGTTTCAACTTTTTTCTTTGGGATCCACATGGTTTTGGATTTTCTTTTCATAGGCTTTTGCATTGTTTTGCATTCTTTGATTGAATTTTGCCTTTTTGGAGAATGTCTTTTAGAATAGACATATGATTTCCTAGGATGTGGATTTTTAGCTTTATGCATTTTGAAGTTGGCATTCACATTACTGTGGTAAGCTTTCGGAAGATGGTTAGGAGAATCTTTGTGATATGGAGAGGATATGGAAGAGTGTGTAGGGGGATGATGATGGATAATGTGCCCTGATATGTGCCTTTGTTGATCTTGCGTAGGAATGGAAGGAATAGGATTTTTATGATGGCTGATAGGAGGATGGAGGATGGTAGATTTTGGGACATAGGGACCCAAAATGGAATTAGCGGATGAAGGAGGGATATGGTAGGTTGTTTTGGGTTGCAAAGATGGTGGAGGGGGGATGACATAAGATTTCTTGGAGTGATGGGAGGCTAGCGTGGTGGGCTTGGAGATAGGCTTGGTTTGGGGATGGCATGTACCAACACTTTTAGATGGTGAGCCTTTGGATACATATCCAAGACCATGAAATCCTAGATTCTTTTGTGCAATAATAGGCTTTTTGATTCCTTGCTCTTGTGGTCCTAAACCTTGACCTTGATAATGCCATTGATTGAGCATTTGAATGAGCTGAGGAAAATTTTTGCTTGTAGAAAAAGGTACAAGTGCTTTATTAGATGTACTATAATGGGGAGATATTGTTCTTAATTCTTCTGCTGAGAGGGGGCCACCATAGATTAATGTAAGTGAACCAAGAGGGTAGATTATAGATGATGGAATAGCTTGGATAGGTGGTAAGATGGAAGCATGGAGCGGAGGAGATGGTAGGATAGGATCTTGATTTAGCTGATGGGATGAAAAGATATCCTGCAGTAGAGGAGGTATGGCTTGAGGTTTTGGAGATGGAGGGGATGGTGACTGCACTATGGATGGAAGACATGGTATGATAATATCTTCATTTATGCTTTGGGGGATGTCAACATGCTTTTGGGCAGGACCTTGATAGGATTGGATTGGAGTGGATGGTGTGATAGGAGGTGAAGGGATGGATTCTTCAAAGGCAGTGGATGGATAGGTGGGAGATTTGGTAGTGGAGATGGGTGAGTAGAAGATGGATGCATAAGGGTCATTACGGGAGATTTGGAAAATTCTTGGAGGCGATGTGGATAGGATTTGGAGGGATTTGACAGGTGGTGGGATTTTGATGCTTGCTGGAAGTGGAAGGATTTTAAGCAATTTGATGGATGGTATGGGAATGATATCTATGGGAGATGGAGGTGATATTATAGATGGGGAAGCTTCATCACTGACTACTTCACATGGTTGGACTAGATGAAATGGTCAATTGACTATTGGAGGCAGCTTTTCTTGTATTTCCTCTAGGAGATTCCTGGGAGACTCGTGTGTCGAAGGTGGAGGTGGTGGATTGATAGGAATAGCTGGTGTGATGGGGGTGGAATATTGGAAGCTTGGTTGATTGGGTGATGGAGGAGAAGCTGGGATATGAGATGGCATGACTAGATAGTTTGGAAGAATGCTTGGATTTTGGGGGATGGTTGGCGGAAGGCATCTAAGGCTCTCAAGAACCCTATCATAGTCAACAAGATTTTCATCATCATTGGAATAGGATGTAGTGGGAGAAAGGAAAATGTGACCAAACTCATTATGATAGGGTTGGGATTTCATGTTTTGATGATGAGTTGGATGGGGATGGAGTCTTGCATATGGATGAACATGGAAGCTCATGGTTGGATTTGGATTAAGCGCAGATTTTGGATTGGCTGATGAAAGATTTCCTAGGGAGAGTCAAAGCTACATGACAGACCTAAGGAGGATTGGCTGGAGATTTTTGGCTTTCCTATGGATGGAAGACTTCAAGGGTATGCTGTCAAAAAGTGAGAGTTTTGCTTTCCTATGTGCAAGATTGGTGGCTTTTGGTGTCAACTTGAGGATAGACAAATGATCCTATGGGCATGACACGAGATTGACCACTTGTGGATCCCAACCTTTAGCTTAAGGTGATGAGGGATGACAAGTGACAAGGCTAGATTACCCTAGACAAAGCTCTGTCAAAGGGATAACCTTGGGGAAATTGAGAGGTTTGGATAGATTGATTGGATAGAAAACTCTGGTAGAGTAACAACAATTCCTTAAAGGCTTGGGTGATTTTGGATTAGGTTACTAGCTGGCTGGG
This sequence comes from Cupressus sempervirens, assembly GCA_028749045.1. NCBI lineage: Eukaryota > Viridiplantae > Streptophyta > Pinopsida > Cupressales > Cupressaceae > Cupressus > Cupressus sempervirens. Next base: position 300,767,149 of record CM053783.1, read on the forward strand.
GGGATGATTTGGATGGACATTGGATTTGGGATTGTTCTAAAGCAAAGAACTAGATAGATTCAGTTGCGGTAAGGGAGCTTGGATGATTTTCTAATGAGGTAGTGACTATGCTAAGTATGCCTTGAACTGGGAGATTTCTGCTTTTCTAAGATTTTGACCAAAGTTGGCAAACATTCATTCAAAAGCTATGAACAAACAAGTAGAAAAAAGTTTGGAGCAAGCACGTCAAACACACCAACATCCTAGGAAGCTTTCTACAAGGATGAAATTTGGTTTAGCTAGGCAGTCCTCGATATACGCAAGGTATGTGAGGCCTAAATCCATAGATGAAACCAAAAAGATGTCACACAGCCAAGAGGAGTGGTAACCCACTTCTCCTCTTTCACTTCTCAAGGGTATAAAGTTCCTTGAGGCTTAGCCCGAGTGACATAATTTTGATCCCAAGAGAGGTGTCTTTGGATTCACCTCCCGATCTTTATACTCCGCTGGAACGCTGGAGTTGAGGTCATCCCAAGGGGTGATGAAATCCTCGAGTAGGCCTCCTAAAACTTAAACAAGATTTTGGATCCTAATCTTATGCACCCAAGATGGCCTCGAAAGATGACAAGGGGAGAGAAGACTTGGATGATCTTGGGCTAAAAGACAGAGTTCTTTTCCAACTGACGCTTAAGTTTTTTGATCTATAATTTTTGAAAACACACGTGATTTAAGATGCAAAGGTTCAATTCCAATTTCAAATGCACCAACAAAAGAGAAGTGATCAAAGAATGAATACACCAAGAAGATTTAGGGTCAACAAAAAGTAAACTCGCATGCCTAGAGGCCCTCCACGTCAAGTATCGATTGATTTTCTTTAAGGCATTCAAGATTAAGTGTGAGTTTTTTTTAAGCCCAAAACAAAGATGTGTGTAAAGCTCGATTTCAAGCGCGCCCCCAAAGGCCTTCCACATCAATATTTGTTCAATTTTTATGCCCAAATGAAGTGTTAGCGAGACTAATGTGCATTCAAGAAATTTTCCATCTTAGAAAAACCAATGAAAACTCAAGTGAGTGGAGTTTAATTTTTGTGGAGCACTTAACACCTTCTTAGGTAGACCCATCCCCATATATGGCACTGATATTGCAACCAATGGTTAGAATTATGGGTGATTAAAGAGGGTGAGTCCAACAACAAATTCACTCAAAGTGTCTTTATTTGTTTTCATAATTTAGAAAGTTTCTAAAATGTGGATTATTTTTATGCCTCAAAAGATGATTATTTGATCTAAAGCATTCAAGATTGGATTTTTTTTTTTAATCATGCATTCATAAAAAAAAAAATTAAAAAAAACTTGATTTTAATCCATGGCACTCAAGAGTGATTTTAGCAACATGCATTCAAAGACAAGTGATTAAAAATTCAAAATTTTTCCTTTGAGCATTCAAGATTGAGATTTTGCGTTTTGTTTTAAGAACTTTGAAGTGTTTTAAGCCAAAAAAATGATATTCCTAGATTGTTTTGATGCATGAAAAACTTAGGAAACATTCAAGATTTTGCAACAAGACATTTGTTTGGAACAAATAAAAAAGCTTTTAGGACAATTTTGGCAACCATTTAGGACTCTTAGTTTTCATCAGATTTTTAAAAGAACTTTAAAATATTAGCAAATGAGGTTCATTTTATCCTTGATTGATGCTTTGAGTTTGATTTAGATTTTAGTGTGCACTTAGTGTTGATTTTGAACTTTTTGAAATAAAAACTTGAAATTCTTTTTAAATTCCCAAAAATGAAGTGTTCCTAACTTTGTATGAATGCATCTAAAACCTTGATGTTGCAAGGATGCAAATAATTGGATTGGTTTAGTTTCACTTGTTAAAAGATTTTTTTTTTTGCAAATTTTTAGTTTTTAATGGATTTAAGTATGATTTGTGGGTTTATTTTAAGCACTTAAAAAAAAGTGTGTATGATTTTTCTTCCTTAAAAAAAAAAGGCCAAGATCCCTCAAGAAGAAGAAGAAGAAGTAGAGGGAATAAAAGAAGAATATAGACAAGAAGAGGAAGAAGAATTCCAAGTGCTTTGAATACCTATAAGCTTGAAAAATATGCAAACAATATGAGATAGACTATGAGTTCCTTTGTCTTCTTCATGCTTACGTGGACCTACAAAACCAATTTATACAATCCTACCGATCACAAAAATAAGAAAAATTAGTCAAAATCAGCAAATGACATACAAAACTTGACTAAAAAAGCTAATGAAGATGACCCATGTGGGGTCCCACCGGGCATGCCAAAATGTATATGCTACTTTAGTATGTTAGAAACACTAAATTAAAACAATCAAAAAGCATTTGCATACTAATTTAACATAACTTCATGAGAGACAAAGTGAAGTCCTCAAATGAGAATATGAGCCATGGATAGGATCTCTTAATGAGGATGATCACTTGATGTAGAGGTGTGTCTAATAGCTAAGATGGCTTGATTGTGTATTTATGCTCAAATGCTCAAATGGGCTTCAATGGAGGATTTTTGATAGATTTTGGTGAATGGATTTGATGTAAAAAATGGCTTCTCAAAATGGCATTATGGCTTTACTTTCTAGATTGTGTTAAAATGGCTTGGGAGAGGATTTCTTAAATAGGCAAAGGGCTGAAGGAATCAAGGGCTAGGATGCAAGGATAAGAAAAAACTTATGGAAGGTTTAGATTGAATGAGAGGAGAGCACATGGATTGTGCTTCCTTATAGCCAATCAAGGAGTGACACATGTCACAGAGTCATTGGTTAGAGCAAGAGGGGTTGAGGGGTCAACAAAGGAGGCTCAAAACTCATAAAGACCCTCATAATGGCTTGTAAGAGCAATGAATGGGCTTGTAAGAGTCATTTATGACTTTGTGGGCTTCATAAAGTTTTATGGTTGGGATATTTGTGAGAGAGTTGAGATATTTTGACTTGAGTTGGATTAAGAAAGCCTTAAACTTGACTTAGGAATGTGCAAATGATTAAAGCTTGGATTAGGCTTGGGTTAAGATTAGATTAGACTTGTTAGAGATGGGCAAGTGGATGGCAATAAATGAGGGTGGGTGAAGGAGGAGATATTTGTTAACTTTGGCTTGGGTTAGCAAGTCTTAACCCATTTTTAGGGAATGTGACAAGTTTAGGAGGGGATTAAGATTAGGATTGACATCTTCTAGAAGAGTCTAGGCTTTGGACGAGGATGAAGACTTTCTAGAAGAGTCTAGAACTCCCTAGGATGAGGATAAATAAGGTTTTTAGAAAATAAATAAAGTTTTATTTATTTCAAGGTTTTGGGTTGAGGAGATATTTATTAAAATATTTTTAATAAACATGAGGATTAATATTTAATCTTAATTAAATATTTTGAGTTGGGATTAGGGGTAGAAAATGATGGTATTAGCCTTTAATCAAAATTAAAGAAGGATTAGAAGATTTTGGAAGAGGTTAGTGGTCTTAAGAAAATTGGCCAAGTTTTGGGCAAAAAATAAATAAATTATTTATTTTGAGATTTTTGGTCAATTTATTAATTAAATAATTAATAAATAAGGAAATAATGTTTAAATAAGATTTAAATATTTTTGGGAGGGATTCCTTAATTAAATATTTTAATTAAGATAAAGGGATTTAATGGCATAAAAATAAATTAATTAATTAATTAATTAATCATGATGTCATCAGGGATTTTTTAGAAAATAAAAATACTTTATTTTCTAAAGGATTTTAGGTGTCTACAAGTAGTAGTAAGGCCTATCACACATTTCTTGAAAGTATCACATGGTAGTTATAGGAAGTATTTTGTGATACTAGAAAAGTATCACCCAATAGTATTGTGAAATGTCATATGATACTAGAAAAGTATTGCCTAGTTTCTTTGCAAAACCCTACTCAAGCAGACAATAGATATCTCTGGACTTTTTGGTTGAGATTCAAAAGATATTCTGGGTACCCTATTGAGTCATGCCCCTTTCTATGCCTTGACAATTTAGAGACTATTGGTTTCGTGTTTGTGCAAACTTTGATAGTTGGTTTTCATCATGTTGATAAGTAGTGATGCTTAGAGATTTGTTGGATGTCAAGATTGCTTGGTTAAGTCTTCCATTGTGATAATTCAATCAATTTCATGTTCATATTTTTTAAATACATGCTTACTACTTCAAAAAAAATGTATTGGCTTTTATTTATCCCTTTTCCAAGGATCTTTGAGCAGGGCATTATAGTTTGATAAAGTTGTGTTCCAACATTAGGCAAACATTTTGCTAGCAGTGCCTATGAAAGGTAAATATTCTATGATAATAGAGATAGCCATTCCATTTGATGATGAATATGATCAAAAGGAACTTTTATCATCGTTAAGAAAACTATTGGAGAAGAACAAGAAGGTCAAAAATCTTGAAAAGACCTTGGGTAAACTTATAGTGAAATTCCAAAAGATAGTCACAATTAAGGTAACAAAGTAGGATTTACAACTAAGGGAAGAAGATTTAGTGAGGAATTTTGATAAGAAATTCACTACCTCATTAGATATTACATTAGTTCAAATGGTTAAAAGTGTAATTCGATCCACAATTTTGCAAATTTGAGTTTTTTATCAATATTTTGGGACTTGGCCAATTTTCCCATATGTTGTCATCAATGCCATAGGAGGAAATTTTTTGAAATATGGATAAGTAGGACAAGTTAGATTTTTCATTTATGGAATCATACACCTCGTGTAAAGAAGGCACTACATACAGTTGAAGACTTCATAGTTAGACATGGAAAATTGTCCAAGTATTGGATAGTTATCCAACATAGCAAGAATAATTTTGATGTGCATAGATGATTGAGTGATATTTAGAATGTGATAAATTAAGAAAAGGTAGTATAGTATGTCATAATGACATGACTAAGTGTGCAAATCTGTACAAACAATACATAAGTAGTTATACAATAAACACCAATAAAGGCAGTGAACAAAGCTGAAAATAACATATCAGTAATTGGGTATTTAGAGCTTAAAGAATTATTTTCTATACAAAATAGTTATTTAACTAATTAGGGATAACATCATAGTTGTTAACCCTAAGTTAGCAAGAACTAATTTTATATTTAGCCAAGCGTATGAAATATTGAAGGTCGATTGGGTAGATTTTTTAAAATGTAAAGGTATAAAGGAAAGTTTGTATTATACAAAGTAACGTGCATGTTTTATGTGATATGAAAAATATATGATGCAACTTATGATGTATGATTGGAGGTATGCAAAGTGCAGCAAGAGAAAGATCAGATATTGAAGATATCAACAGTGAAAGAGGTTTGTGTATCTATCTCTTTTTGTATCACAGAACTATATAGTATAATTGAATGTTTGGGTAGTGGGCTCATCTTACATACATTGTAATTGTAATACCAACTCCTAATAGGTTTGATGCTTTTAATAGGGCCTAATCCTCTAACCGAGACACTATATGCACTTAATAGACTCTTAACAAGGCCAACATCCTTAACATGATACTTCTGTTTGGTGGATAATTTTGTGGGTACCATGCCCGCCAGGGTTTTCCCTTGGCTAGGGTTTTCCCAGTTAACAAAACATGGTGGTATGAGTTCTCTCTGTGTATGGTTATGTTTACTATTCAACATTGTTAATTTACTTTCATACGCATGTTATAAAGTAATTAACAATATTCAATTTTGGGCTAAAGTTTATAAAATATTGATTCACCCCACCCACCCTTTGTATTCCCTATTTCTAATAGATTCATGTGACATACTTCTAGGCCTTGATAGTTATAACTATCCAAACAAAATTAAGAATACACTCATCAACTTATGGGGTATTCATGTGAACAATTATAAGAAAGTCTTAAAGGAAGAGGCAAAAAACACTTGGAAATAGAAATCAATAGAAAAACCAAATTTAACTATTTAGGAAAAAGAGGATTTCAATAACTTTCTTAGAAAAAGACAAACCAATTACAAAATTTAGAAAAGATAAGCTAATATGGGGAGCATCAAAGGATAAACAATGTAATGTTAAAAAAGGCTACAACCTCATTATCACTTCTCAAAGATGGAAGAAGATTATGTTGAGATATGATTGAAAAGATCATTGATAAGAGAGATTGTTAAGAGAGAGATTGTTGAAGTAGACTATGTGTTCCAATCATTGTTTTTTCACTGATGTCAAACTTGCTATTTTCTCGTAAGACAACTACTTATAAGATTCAAGTACTATCACTTAGTTGATTGATGAAGAGGATTTGATCAATAAGAGGTAACAATCACACCTAGAGGAAAGGTTGAGTTATGATTATGTAATGAAGTACAAGGATCAATTAAGATAGTGATTACATGATGTATTGATGATCTACTCAAGGTTACAAAATGTTGGCTACACTTAGAAAGTTTAGAAGAACAAGTTAAACAAATTTAGTCTACCAAGCTTGAACAAGTGGATAGTAGGTGTCAAGCAACGTTAGTGCAAGCTGGGAAAAAAGTCAATTGGAGCCAAGTAAAAGAAAACTCTAGTGGATTCCAAGAAAAAAGTTGATGCCAAGTAAATTTTAGTTGACGTCAACCATCAGTAAACTTTACTTGATGTTGAGTGATTTTACAATTGATGTCGAGCAATGTAGTATGTGTCGAGTATAAGAAGATTGATAATGCCAAGTTGTTGCATTATGTTAAAGATCAAAGATTTGTCAAATCTAAGCTAACAAATTCTTTTTCTTAAAACTTGTGAACCAGGAGGAAGATAAGGTTGATTAGCTAGTGGCACAGAATTTGATGTAAACCATTTTTAGGCAAATTCTACTGGATTCTAGGAGAAGTTTCTAGAAAAGACAAGATAGTGGGTAGATACATTGTATCCTACCTAATCCATCTAAAACCCTAATTTGGACGATGGAAAATGAGCAGGAAAATATCCTAATTTCCTATTTATAGGAATTTCTAGTCATAAAGCAAGAGAGGTTGTTGTCATGTGTGAAAACCTAAGGAAGAGAAGGAATTAAGGGTTTTGGTTCATCAAGTGACCCAAGAGGAGAATCTATAATGACATGTTAAGCAAGAAGGCTTAAGAAGATGAATTCTTGATGGGTGAACAAGTCGTTAGAGATATAAAGTATGAAGGTCAAGCAGAATTGAGGACTAAATAGAGATCTGTAATCTGCAAGAGAAGTTGTAAGTTGTATCAAATCAAAGCTCTATTGTTACTCTTTAATAATTGTAGCAATTTAGGGTAAATCCTTTGGATTAAGGTTGACCTAACAGTCATTTGAAAATTATTTAATAGGGTGGTATTCCTAGTGGATGGCCTAAAGTCCTCTAACAAGGGTCACTTTTAACATGGTGATTGAAATCCCTTAATCGGGTCACATTTAACAATGTGTATTGTAATCTTTAACAAGGTTGGCCTTTCACAGGGCATCACTTCAGAAGAGTAAAAAGGAGTAGCATGTTACTGGTAGTTTTTCCCAAATTAGGTTTCCACATAAATCATTATGTCAAGTGTGTTGATGAATGTGTTGTGTTTTATGCTTTGCATTTCTACAAATTTAATTGATAGTAACATACAAGTTTTAGTAATTATCTAATGGATGAATGCATGGCTATAAATATTTTATGGTTTCACTAAGCTATGAAAAGTTTTAATTATACATCTAGACCTTGGATAACTAATTCACCCCCGCCCCCCTCCCCGATTATTCTAAAGTATTCCAATAGATTAACATACCTATTAAGTTATGTTGGGATCCAACATGCCTACAAAAGGTAGGCATTTTTTATGGGTTGCAACACAAAAAATAATACTAAGAATGGATAGATTTACCAAAATGAGTTTTGATGGCCCAACAAGATATACTTTATGCAAAAAGGATTGAGAAAATGTAGAACATTTATTATATCAATGCCCTTTTACAAGAGAAAGTTGGAACTAGCTATGTCAAAAACTCAATTGGATCACAACCCTACTCAAAAACCTAGAGGGACATTTAAATAGTTGGTCCATCTACATAAATAAGAAAGCATACAAAAAAAATTAGAACATTACTCCTTCTATTCTATTGTAGGAAATTTGGAAGGAAATAATTCAAAGAATCTTCAACAACTCAAAGATGACTATCACCTCATTCCTCAACAAAGTAGAAGCTAGCATCATAGGGGTTATAAATAATAACCTTAGAAACACAACCAAGAAATAAGGTTCCTTTTCAGATTGGGATGCTAAGATGCAAAAAAAATAAACCAATCTTATTAATCCCCCTAAGAGATACTCTAAAAAAAATAAGAAAGCTTGAAAAGAATGTGGATGGAACTCCCCCCCCACAACCCCCACCCAACAAGAAGGGATAAATTAAATTTTGATGGAGCTTATCAAGGAAACCATAGCAAAGAAGGACTAGGGTGTATAATACGATCAAAGACAAGAGATTGGATTGCAAAAAGAGAAAAAACTATTAGGAATTATATCAAATTATATAACATAAATGGAAGCACTGATAAAGGGACTTGGTATTAGTCTAGACTTGTGCATATAAAATATAATAATTGAGTCCCAAATTATTCTAAATGCAACTAGGAAGTGTAGTGCCCCTATCTAAAGAACCAATTCTGAGCTTTAAAAACTCTTCGATTATATTAGACAAGTTTGAGGAGTCAATAATTCAACATATTTATGGATAAGGTAACAAAGAAGATGACCAATTCACCAACTTGGGAGTAGCTAGAGAGAAGATCTTTCTTGAATCTCATTCCTAGGAATTCATTCTCCCCTCTTATTTTAATCATAAATAGACTTCCCTGTAATACTTTATTATATGGTAAATCCTTATTTCTATAGTATTTTCCTATTTCAATTTGCTAACTTTTAATATACTTTATCTATATCAAGACTCAATAAAACTCTTTTCCTTTTTAATTTCCTAGAACTAAGGAGTGGCCTAAGAACATAATATCTTCCCTTTATTTAGTTTCAATGTTGTAGGTTAGGCCTAGAGAATGACAGTGTACTTATGCTCTTCTAGACTTGATAGAAAAGTAGTAACTTAAGAAGAATTCATATTAAGTCTAAAAGGTGTCCTACCTTAATCACATATGATTAGATCTTGGTTTGAATAAGTGGGATATAGGTATCTATAATTAGAAGATCATATAATCTCAAGCTACGAACTTGTCATGTTTGGTAAAATTTAAAATCTTTATATTATACTCATCATTATTTCTACTAGCTAAAAAAAAATCTAGGCTTGACATTGAATGATTAATTCTTCAATGTTTTTGTCCTCATGAGAGGGACTCTTAGAGTCTCTACATCCTTCTAGTTGATTCTCAAAGAAGGGAAATTTTTTTTTTTTTGTATGAGAACCTTATATTAAGTCAAGCTTTGACACAAAATGTGCACCTGCACTCTATCTCGCTACTATTCAACCACCCTTCCAGTAGATTGTAGATGTGATTTCATCATGGAGTCTGCCATAACCCTATTCCATGTATATTAAGATAGATCCATGGCTTTCAGAGGATTTTTAAAATCTGTGAGATGGAATAGGATTCTCAACCTTGTAGATGACATGACTATAGTGGTGGTTAGCAAGTCTAGAGGAGAAAAGGTGTTTATATGTGAATACACTTAGCATACTAATAGTTCAATTATTGACACATTCATTGCCTATATAGCTAGAGTGTGGGTAGGTCATTGGGACATCATCTATCTCTACAACATTTTTTTTGAAGAAACATGATTGGATGGTTTGGAGAAAATGGTCTTAAGTATAAATAAGAACATGGAAATATCCTATGCATAGGACTATATATCCAAGCTCCCATGTAGCTTTCTTCAAGCTATGGTTCTTAGGTGGCCAATTCTATAGATTAGAGACATCAACCAATTTAATGGAGTATGGTCAAAGATGAAAACAAGTATTCAATTTCTTCTAAGGTGGAGGAACATTATAGAATACCAAAATTAGGACTGACTCTTTAATTACCTAAGAGCCTTCTGTTACTATGCAAAGCTAGAGGTGTATTTCTTGGACCTAAGTAAGTTGGACTTCACTCTCCCGAACAACAACAAATCTAGCAAGCTAAAAAATACTTTTGTACTTATGTCAGAGTCAAAGGAATTTGATATAGAGGAGGTGGAAGAGTTCATCATGATCTTCATGAAAGAATACCATTGAATTAGATGTATTGGATTTTTTTATTGGTAGCTATTTTTTAATATATATCTATATAGTTTATCTAGTAGTTATAATTTTGGGTAGGGTTTAAGTTTTACTTTTGTGGGTTAGTTCCTTGGTCACCAAAATTTTATGGGGGTTGTGCCGTTTTATATCTTCCTAGGTAGTAGCCCCACTTGTGTGTACTTTTAGTTTCTTCCTAGCTTCTCTTAAGTATAAATATTTTTGGGTTTTATGGGCTTGGGATACTCAATTGCTTGCCTATTTTTGTATCTCCCTTAGCCTTGGGTTTACAATAGGGTATTTTTATAGTCTTATGATCATCTTTGGATGTTTGTCAAAAATCCATACTATGAATTATCATTAATCAAAAGTAAGGTTACTCTTTTGTTATAATGTGTCTTCGCATCTCATGGTACCATTTTTTACATCTTTAAGAAAATGAAGTGTTCAAAATTTTTAGATCCTATTGTTATAATATTTCTAATAATTGAGTGGGGGGGTGAATCAATTATCCCTAGGTCCATATGTACAAATCAAACACTTAAAACTTCAAAATATTGAACCTGATAGTTCATTGATTAAAAATATTCACTATAATCTAATTTATTCATTTCATTTAGCTCTCTATTCTATATGTGTTGATTTGCAGAAGCTTATCATAGTAAAAAATAAACTTAAAATTAAAATTAATAAGTAGAATTAACACAAAAAAAAACATACAAACAATGTTTGACAATAGGATTTAATGTGGAAACTGAATTTGGAAAAACTCATTTGAAACATGCTACCACTTTTCATTCTTTCAAAGTGAGCATTGTTAGGAGCCAGTCCTATTAAAGGTTACAAAACATACTATTAGGTGTGACCCTATTAAAGCATTTAATCACCCTATTAGGAGTGGCCTTGTTAGAGGACTTAAGAACATTCTATTAGAATGTCACCTTAATTAAAGGATTTACAAATGACTGTTAGGTCAACCTTATCAAAATGATTTTTACTATTGGGCCACAATGGTTAGAAAGTAACATCAAAGCTTTGATCTAATAACATACAACTCACTTTGAAAATTCATATCTATGTTCAACTCAGTCCTAGTTCATTGGCTAGACTCCATCATTCTCATCATCTTAGATCTACATGGAAACTCTTCAAGCAATCCTTCACCTTAAAAACTTCACACATCTCCTTGCAAGTCTATTCACCACTTGTCTTCATAAGTTTCTAGTTCAACAACCCATAAAACATGCCAGATACCTCCTTGAATAGGTAGCTTTGATATTTTGTTGCTTAATCACAATCATAGAACTTAAGGTTTACAATCATATTCAAAACATTCAATGAATTTTTCCACCTTATTGTTCAGCTTCTCTTCTCAACACTTCTATAAACATCTCCTCAAATCTTTGATCGCTCAACTAGTCCTTTCCTTGCATTAAATAATATAACTCATCAATCCTTATTATCAACATATTTTCTTATTTCAAGATTTTAACTATGTTAGCCAAAAACATTGATTCTTTCATAAGATATCACTTGGTCATCATTGTGTTCTTCTACTCGATCCTCAGTGGATTACTTGGTCATCACTTGATTACCACTATTCAACTTAGTCAATAATATCATTTGGCAATATTTTTCACTGGCAATGCTTAAATTCTTTAATATTTTGCTTCAACTCTTTCACTGACTCGGTCAAGCTTACAGTAAATATTTCAATATCAATCTCCTTTTCTCTTCAACTAATCTTTCTTCATAATGAATAAACAACACATTATCTTGTCAAGTACTAACTTATCAAGTGCCCATTATTATATCCAACTCAATTATGCATGTCAACTATGTTGGAAATATAAGAGTAACTAAGAGGGGAGGGATGAATTAGTTGCCACTAAAATAATTCCAAATCCCTAAGATGTCAATACAAGCTTCTTATTAACTCAAATCCTTTTACAACTCGGTTAGAACTAGATATTCATTGTAACTCAGTTAACAAAGAAATCTTGAGATATTAATGTGTATCAACCTTTAGTAACTTAGTTGTAGAAAGATAAAGAAGTAAGCAAATAACAAGAACACAAGAGAAATGAAGATTTAACATGAAAACACAATTTGGGAAAACCACCAATGCAACTAGTTATAGCTTTTCACTCTTATGAAGTGAGCCCTGTTAGGAGATAACCCTATTAAAGGTTATAAAATACATTATTAGGTGTGACCATGTTAAAGGATTTGAATCACCCTATTAGGAGTCGCCTTGTTAGAGGTCTTAAGAAACTTCAGTCTAGAAATGCCACCTTGTTAGAGGATTTACAAAATGATTGTTAAGTCAAATATGTTAGGAGATTTCTTCACTACTACAATTGTTAGAGAGTAACAATGATTGACCTAATTATTGAAAAATTTGATTTGAAGATTCAGATTTTTTTTCTAGTTTATCCTCTCGATCCTTCTTGATCAAAATATTCTTTGTAGCTCCTTGGATATTCTATCCTTACTCAAAAATCCTTGGTTATTTGCATCTTATCCTATTCCACAACTTCCATATTTCAATCCATAACTTGACCTTTCATATATATGAAACCTAATGTCATGTTAGGTTGAATAACCTTGCAAATAAAAAATTAGCATCCACTAAGTCAGCTTTCATAAACCAAATAATTCTATTACAGTTTGGCTAACACTAAAATTGGGTCACTCGATTACCACTGAGTTCCTTGGTAACCGACCTGACTTGATTTACACTAAACCCCTTTGGTAACTAACTTAACTTGGTTTACATAGGAATCCTTTAATGAATAACCAATATTAGTTAACACTTGATCACTAAACTTGTCTTATTCTAAACTTCTGATTAGCTGATACTAGAGTCTTCTAAGCTCGGTTACTACTAGAAGTGCTTGGTTAGAATACAAAATTTGCGTAACATCAATGATAATATACAAATGAATAATTATTTTCAACAAACTCAACCTTTCACTAGGTCATCTCATGGTCTCTTCTTTTCAAATCCTCTTCATCAATCAAATGATATGGCACACTACACTAGTAGTGAATGTCTCTCCAGTAGGTTTGACACTTGGTATTACCAATAGGTTTGACATCAATGACAATATAAAAATTGTTCCAATCAAGCTCTCAATAATTGTAGCTCCAACATCTATAAAGCTTAAAAACACTTTGTGGAATAAGGAAATGGATTGACTCTTACTCATAAGTGAATACAAATTGGCAAAATCTTAAAGAAAGATGTTTTAATTTTTAATACCACCCCAAGCCCTATAGAGTGGATTAAACAAAGCTATATAATAACTATTTGAAAAAGGATGCATGATCACCAATGGAATACAATAAAATAGTAGAAGTGAAATGACATATTTAAAATTAATTACAACATGGAAATTGAAATATAGTGGTTTATTCCAGTCATCATCTGAGAGATCAATCAAATTAGAAACATGAGTATGGTAGGAACTTCCTAATAAATTTGATTTTAAAGATGGATGAGAATGAAATATTAGGATATTTGTTTTAAAAGACAATAATTGGAGCATACTAGTAAGAAGAAAATGTTTAGATATTAATAAGTAAAACTTTCAAACTGAGATGCTTAGAACATTAAGGAATTTGGAATTGACAACTTTTAACCTCTCATTCATTAAATCACTTCTTTCCCTATTGTATAGTAAGAAGATGGATATTTTTCAATTCAGGTCATTCAAAAAGTCTTATTATAAGTACTTGATAGCATCTTCAATTGCCCATGACCATTCAAATTTTTGAGTCATTCTTTTACTGAGATTTTTTGGAAATGTGATTGAAAAGATCATTATAAGAAAAAGATTGATTGAAGAGGAAGATTGTTGTTAAAAGAATGTTTTCAATCATTGTTTTGTCATTGATTTCAAACCTGCTATTTGTAGGAATGAAAATTGCTTATAAGATCCAAGTACTATCACTTAGTTGATTGATGAAGAGGATTTAATCAACAAGATGTAACAAGAGCACCTAAGGGAAAGGTTGAGTTATGGTTTTGTAATGAAGTGCAAGGATCAGCTAAAACCATGGTTATATGATGTATTGATAACATACTTGAAGATGTAGAGGTTGGTCACACTTAGAAACACTGGAGGAATAAGTTGGAAAAAGGTTGACTATAAAGCTTAAACTAAATTCATCAGTGAGTGCTAAGCAAGCTAGTTTGAGTCGAGAAAATTTTTAGTTTGGGCCCAGCAAATGCAAAATCTAGTGTGTGCTGAGTAAACTTTAGGTGTTGAGTGAAGTTCAAGTATCAACTGAGAAAATAGGAAAACTTAGTGGATGCTGAGTGAATCCACAATAGGTCTTGAGCATCAATAAAATACAGTTGATGCCAAGTAACATAGTATGTGTCGAGCACCAAAATTTCAATAGTGTCGAGCTATTGCATTATTTGAGAAGTCAAAGATTCACCAAAATCGAAGCTAACAAGTTTGTTACCTTAAATCTTGTGAACTAGTTAGAGGATAAGGATGATGAGCTGATGGCAAAGAATTCTATGTAAACTATTTTTGAGCAAATTTAAGATGATTCTTCATGATGTTTCTAGAAGAAACAAAATGTGGGTTAGATTCAATGAATCCTACCTAATCCATTTGAATAGAAATTAAGGGAGGGAAGAATCGAGTAGGAAAACAAATTCCAGACTTCTATTTAAGGAGTCACGGGCCAAGAAGCAAGAGTTGCTAGAGTGCCAAATTGTGAAGTAGTTGAAGGGCATCAAAGAGAAGACATCTAGGAGAAGAAAGAATAGAGCACAGAGACTTTTCTTTAATAAGTGATCAAAAAGAGAGGATTGCACTGGTACATTGAGCATGAAGACTCGAGGAGACAAAGCTTGAAAAGAGGGCAAGCTATTAGAGCTACAAAGATTGAGAGCCAGGAAAATTGTGAAGAGCTAAAGAAGTGATCTAAAATATACAAGATAACTTGTATGTTGTAATCAGGTCAAAACCCCTTATTGTTACTCTTTAGCAATTGTATCAGTTAGGGTAACAGAAAATCCTATGGACTTAGGTTGGTTTAATAGCCATTTGTAAATATTTTAATAGGGTGGCATTCCAAGTGAATGTTCTAAAGTCCTCTAACCAGGCCCACTTCTAACAAGGTGGTTAAAACCTCTAACCAAGTCACATTTAACAGTGTGTTGTAGCCTTTAACAGGGCGGGCCTTTCAGAGGGCATCACTTTAGAAGAGTGAAAATTGAGTAGCATGCTATTGGTGGTTTTTCTCAAATTGGGTTTCCACGTAAATCATTGTGTTATGTGTTGATATTTACATGTGTCATGTTTGCATGTTGATTTACAATAACTTGATGAATAGGAAAATTTAAGCTTGGATGAATAGATAGTTAGATGTGCACACTTTACTTGATGAAAAGTTTGAATTGGACATTTGGACTTTGAATAACTAATTCACACCCCCCCCCCCCCCCCCCCAAGTTATTCCAAAGCATTTCTAACAAGATTCTATTTAAAGGTGTGGGTTCGCTCAATTCTTCAAGAGTTCTCAAGATGAATCTGATTATCAAGTTGAGGGGACCTTCTCCTGATATTTATTTTGATGAACCTATCTCAGATGTACATCTCTTGATAATACTACAGTACACACACTTCCTAATTAAAAGAGTAGTATACAAGAATTTAGGCAAGAAATTTGTGGATAATATTGAATGGTATAGACTCCTCAGTGACAAACCTATCAGGTTCTTGGCTATGGCATGTTTACTTGAACTAGATAAATCAAGTATCTCAATCTAGTGTAAGTGTTTATTCAAACATGAATACATAGGGAATCTTGCTACATCATTGGCAAGTGTCAGAAATGATATTTATATCTGAAAACCTTGTCATTAGAATATCCCTATAACTCAAAGGAAACTTATTCCATTGTATCCTCTTATATTGTCCTTTGACTCTAGTAGATTAATAAGATGGTTTCCTATCATCAAAATAAATCTCACCTTTCTTATAGTCTTCTTTCACATCTAACCAACTAACCGTAATAATTGGATGGACACATACTTAGCAGAAGAAGAGATTGATGTCTAGGACAAAAATTCCAATTTGGATATCAATATGCTTGAGTTTCCAAGCCAAAACATGGAAGAAGAGGATAAGAACAATGAATCATCATCACCACTAATTATGCTAGATTTTTAAAACAATTCATTCCTAACTTAAGTGTAAATGAAAAATACAATATGCTCAATAAAAAAATGTTGGGATAAGAATATTTTTGATGATTTTATAAATAGTTTTAGAAATTAGATATTAGATTACTACAAAATGTATGATATCTTTCAATGGAAAATTTAATTTCATTTGAAACATAATAAATCATTTACGATATCCATTACCAATATAGGAATACCCAAAGAACTCTATCTTTTCTACAATATAACTTACATAGGCAATTAGCCAAGTCCAATTTTTTTCCATAATTCAAGCCTCATATGAAACAAAGAATTGGAAATAGTATGAGGATCGAGCATATTAAATCAAAGTGAATGTATCTGAATTAAAATGGTAGAATTTGTACTTAAACAAACAATAGCCATATCAAAAGAAATGATAATCTAATAAAAAAATAATATATGAGAGAATAAACACATATGATTCACTAAGGAAGGATATTAAGATTTTGTATGTATATATTCAGGATAAAGTATTGAAAAACAAAGTTTAATCAACAATAAGAGATGGATCACCAAACTATAAGTGGAAGTATTAAAATTAATTTAATTTTACAATAATGGTAGCCTTCAAAGATTTCATAAAATATGCACCTTGAAACTCTTTAAGAGATCTATTGCAAAGTAACACCAATATTTTTTTATTTATTCACTAACAACTAACCTTGATATGTAAGTGTTTGGTAAAATAGAATGCAGGGTTCCAAAGTAATTGAACAATAGCTGAAATAGAATAAGGAAAATGGAAGATTCGCTCGAAGAAAGGATGAAGGGTTATTAAGAAAGAAAAATGAATGAATTATGAATTTTGCAAGGAGGGGGATGCCTTCCAAGACCTTTATGAAAAGTTAAAAGTAATTGTATTCAAATTTTCTTTTGGACTAAAATTATCCTGGGCAAAACAGGGGGTTTCCTTTTTCCCAATGCCTACACTTGAATTGGGACAAAATTTTGTATATTTATCTATAAGATATAAAGGCTCTAAATCCATTACTAATAAAGAAAGAAAGAAATAAATGTTACTTATTAAATATAAATTGATGTGTCACCTTCTATATGTATTGCATAGTGAACACACATCAATACTTTTCCTACCCTAAATTTTCATAATTAAAACAAAAAAAAAATTCTATAAAAATGCAAAGAAACAATTACAAATAATTTTTTTTAATACCAAAAATACCATTTATAAAATATAGACATTAAAAGCCTGAGAATATCTTAATTTTTTAAAAACATGCACAATGTAATAGACACGAGCTCAACAAAAAATATATTAATTCTCTTCCTATAAAAAGTAATGACTAATAATATTCAAAGTCCACTTGTTTTTAAACTTATACACCTAACTTCAACAAAATATCAAATTAACCTATCTTAAAACACCCAACTCCTTTAAAAAAATATCAAAACAATCACATCTTTAAAAATCCATCCGGGAATACTATTCCAACTCTAACCATCTTTTAATATACATGCCTAACTTCAACTATATATCAAATTAACCTACTTTAAAATAGTTAGCTCCTTAAAAAAAATTATGAAAACAATTTAAGCTCTTTCTCTATCGAGAAATAATATTCAAACTCTATCAATCTTTTAATAAATACACAACTTCAACCAAATATCAAATTAACATGTCTTAACAATAGCCTTACAAAAAACAAACAAATATATACCTCCTCCCACAAACGTTATCCAATCCACATAAACCCATAAACACTCAAGAAAAAATAAAATTAAAATTAATTTATCACCAAAACTCCCTTTAAAAATTAGCCTACTATTACCATAAAAAATACAAACTACACACTAAATCTCCCATCTAGTATAAAAATGTCATGATCCTTCAATGTAATAACTCATCATTGTTATCCATTCATTGGACTAGGAGTATGCAATGATACGATGCTAACTTCAACCAAATATTAATTAACCAATCTTAAATCTTAAAACATAAAAACTTCTTTTAAAAATATCAATACAATCACCTCTTTAAAGAACCATTTAAGATTAATATTCAAGCTCCATCATTCTTTAAATGGACACACCTTACTTCAACCAAATATCAAATTAACATGCCTTAAAACATAGCCTTAAGAAAACCAAACAAATATACACTTTCTCCCACAAACCTTGTCCAATCCACTTATACCTACTTACATGAAAGGAAAACTAAAATTAAAAATTGACACCAATTCCTCCACCACCTTTATTACCATAATAAATACAAAAATCCACTCAAAACACTAATCTCATTTAAGTAAATCATGTGGTTCACTCGTGTAATTACTCAACATTGTCATTCATTCATTCCTCGGGGAGTATTCAATAATATAATACCAGCTTCAACCAAATATCAAATTAACAAATCTTAAAACACCTAACTCCAAAAAACACACCAATACAAACACCTCCTAAAAAACCCATCCAAGAATAATATACAAACTCTATCAATCTTTAAATATAAACTCCTAACTTCAACCAAATGTCAAATTAACATATCTTAAACATACTATTAACAAGAGTTGCAAAGATGCAACTACAATCCCTAGGTCTATTATTTAAAATAGATATATTGTGAGAGGAAAAATGTCATAGCTTGTGATAAACAAACAGTAAAAAATGGTCTTATGTGTAGATCCCTTACAAATTCTACTTTATATAATCTTTAATAGTGAGATGTGTCTTACCTTGTGAAGCGAGATTGGCTTAGCTTTAATTCTAGATACTATTTTACACATATATTATTACAGCTAAATTTATGTTAACATCAAGCATACGACTTTAGAAAATGATGAGAAAATTAGATTTAACACTTACTTGATAATGTTGCATAGTCACCAAAGTTACTAGTTTGTCAAGTGCATGTTGTTAGCTCGTTTATTTTTTATCAAATAATAAATTGAAAATGAAGTGGACATTTGGTAATGTTATGAATCATTGTAAAAGATTAAAAAAATAGAGTGCATATTGTTATAAATAAATATTTTTAAGATTCAATATAAAGAAGATAGCATCAAGGACTATGCACTCATATTCTTGCAAGTACAACCATCTATGCCATATTATATAACAATGTAAAAATTATTTACATCACACCTACAATGACAATAATTGGTACTTTCAGGAGAGATGTAGTGTCTCTCCTATTTGATTTCTATAAGTCATCCTAATAGATGCAACCTTGATTATCTTGCTTTGCAAGTGATTATGATTGGGACCATGAGTGGTCTACACCCTTGGGGTGATTATATTTATGTTATTTATTAGTTGGATTGGTTATACTTTTGGTTGACTTATGAGATTATGATGTGTTAGATGGTTTCACTAAGGTTTGTGCCAATGGTTACTAGAATTGATGTGTTATCATGATGTTGTTCCATGGTTACCTTATGATGTATGCATAGATTGCACTGTGTATTATTATCCTACTACACTTGACTAGGTTCTTGTAGCAATGGTTAGTCATGTATTCGACCATGTTCACTTATGTGTTTTAAGTGCATTTTTATGTTGTTTAACAACTATTATTAATTCCATTCTTAAATGCTTAAATAATTACAAATGAATTGTCCATGTTGGATTCATTAGTTATGTGCTATGGATATTTACCTTGTTCATTTTGGTAATTTATGTAAATGGGCTATTTAAATCATTATTTAAATGAAATTAAATAGATGCTTTAATTACGCAATTTCATGTAATTATTGCTTTAGCTATTATTATTGTGTATCTGCACTAGATTGTGTACATTTATTGTGCATGAATTATATCTCCGACAGTAACACATGGAGTTAGTGATTAGACCTTTCATGTTGAGCCAATAGCATCCCTATATGGACAATGTATCTTTATTGTCATTTTAATTTTCTAAAAAATGGTGAATCTCAATTCATAATGCATTATGTGATTAGACCCATGAGCGTATATGTGCATTTAGGATTTCGCAATGGTCATAGAAAAGATTAAATTAAATGATGTTTATTGGGTTGAAGGGTTTAATTATTTGATTTAATCTTTATTTTGTTGTCGGGTAATTGGTCGTAGTTGGATTCCAATTCAATTAGAATCACTTGATTTAATTTGGTTTAAGGGAGCCAATTAGATTATTTAATTGAAATAATCTAATTAATATTTCACTTTGCAAAGTTGCATATTGGCTAAAAATGAGTTTATTCTAACTTCTCACTTTGTTATTTGAAGATTTTGGAGAAAATTTCTCCAAACCCTCTTGTGAGAAATTGATATTTTTCTCATTGTGGGAGTTTGGCTCGATGGATAGTTGTGAGGTTAGTCTTGTTGGATTTGTATTGGGATTGCTCCACTATGCTAATGGTTTCATCCAATTTGGCATCCCCATTATTTTATGGTGGTATTTCTTGTTTTGCCCTCTTGGCTGCAAGGTAGGGCTTTTGGATTTTAATGGTTTTATTGTGTTTCGTGTTTCTAAATGTTAGGGAGTGGATAACTAGTGTTCTATTTTTATGCATTCTTATCACCTGGTTGGATGGGGATGAGCATTTCTATTTTGTAAGAAATTAAAAATCCAAGTTTAGGCATTGTTATGATGCTAGATTTCTATGAAGTATTTGACTCCATGATTTTATTTGAAAAGTGTAATGTTGGGTAGATTTGATTAGTGGGTTTTTTATTCTGTTGAATTCCAAGATGTTTTAGTTTTGGGTGTTTTAGCATTGTTTGTTTTTGTGTGCCATTAAGGCTTTCACCCATTTCTTTGTTTGGCTTATTTAGAGATTTGATCTTGTAGCCCTTGAATTAATGATTAGGATCATTGAATCAGAATGGTTAAAAGAGATTTTAGAGTATTTTATTTCCTGATCTGAACTCATGTTTCCATAGTGAATTTTGTAGACTTGTGTCCTTTGCCAGATTTTCCAAATTGGGAATGTGTGCTTGTTTGGTGAATTTTATTTGACTCTTGGTCTTTTAACCCTATTCTTGAAATGAGATTTTAGTTTCATTATTATCTGAGAACTTTGAGTTTTGGGCTTTTTAATCTTGCCTCAATTTGTGTGCCTCCCATATTTTGTTAGGATTTTGGCATTGTTTCCTTGAATAGTGGAAATGGATTGTATTCCATGTTTCCTTGCATGTTATGTTTCCCATGTTAGTTTATGGTGACTGATCAGGGAAGTACTATACATACTTCCTAATTCTTTGGGCCAACATATTGTAATTAACTATAACCCTAAAATGGAAAAAATACTTGTATACAAGGTCTTACAGTTACGGATTTCTCTAAAAGGTGTGATGTGAAAATTGCTTTTTGTGGTGGTATTGAGCTATAATGGATTACAAATTATAATCACTAGATCATAATTGTTGGTGTAAATAAGTATTCACTATTTACACTTACTTAAGTTTACTTAGATTAATTCATTATTTAATTATTTTGCACTATTTTATTATTTTTATTTGTGAGACACTTAGGAGTTTGTGCACCTTTTTGAGTTGTCATGTAGACAACACGGGAGTACGCAACTCTATTTTAGCACATGGTGTCTACAACACTATTTTGTGTGTCACACCCTTGTAGCCTAATCCTCACATCATCACACATACTTTCGTGCTTAATGGAGGATAACCCATATCTGGTGGACATGTGCCTGGTTATTGACACATCATGTAGTCGATTACAAGACATTCTAGATGTATCTTAGAGGCCTTTATATACAAGCACTCCTAGTGTACTCTCATCATGGCATATTCAATATATCATCATTCTGATCATACTCTCTCTCTCTCTCTTGGTCTAGTAATTTTTTGTGTTTGAGTTCTTAATTCCTAGGTGAATTTTTCCCTTAGGCAAATTCTTACATGGTATCAGAGCTATACCAAATTCTTACATGGTATCAGAGCAATGTATTAGAACATACTCTGATTAATTGATCATATCCATTATTGGTCTATAGTTGTGCTTTTTTTTGAGTTCTTAGTTCTTGGGTGAATTTTTCCCTTAGAAAAATTCTTTCATGGTATCAGAGCTATACCAAATTCTTATAGTAATAATATTGGACTTGTTGTTTGGTGAACATAACCTAGGGTTTGGGTAAACCACATTAAATCTTGGTGTCTTGTGTTCTCTTCTTTGTGATTTATTATTTTTTTGATATTGTTTATATTTGCATGTAATTGTTATTTCTGTCTAAGGTTAATACTAACAAGTGGTATCAAGGCGAAGTTGTTTTTTAGTAATCCTCTGTAGGAAAGTCTCTCAATTGAGTGGGAGTCTCATAATTGAGTGGGAGTCTCATGGTTGAGTGAGAGTCTCACGATTGAGTGGGACTCTCACAGTTGAGTGGGAGTAACGGTAGATGAGGGTAAGCTAAGGGTTGACAAGTTTAATGGGCAGAACTTTCAGTTAAGGAAAATGCAAATGGAGGACTATCTTTATTAGAAGGATTTATGGAAACCATTGGAAGGAAAAACTAAGAACTAGGGAACTATGAAAAATGAGGAATGAGAGATTTTAGATAGAAAAGCACTTGGAAGGTTTTGAATATGCTTGGCACCATCAATGACATTTAACATTACAAAAGTGAATACAATAGAAGAGTTGATGAAAACCCTAGCAAATTTGTATAAAAATCCCTCTACTTCAAATAAGGTATTTCTCGTGAAGTGTTTATCTAATATGAAAATGCCAAAAGGTGGATCTATTGCAAATCATTTAAATGAGTTTCATATTGTTACTAGTTAGTTATCTTCTATGGGTATTAATTTTGATGAAGAAATTGGGGCTCTCTTGATTTTTTTTTCTTTGCTTGAAAGCTAGAATGACTTGGTAATGGATGTGAGTAATTCCATTTCTAGATCTAATACCCTAAAATATGTTGATTTCATTGATGTTATTTTGAGTGAGGAAATTTGTAGGAAAACCTTAGGTGGATCTACATCAGGAAGTGCTTTAAATGCACAAAGCAAAGGCAAAATAACTGAGAGAGGAAATAATTCTAAAAATCATGCAAAATTAAGAGGAAAGTCAAAGGGGAAGAGGTCTCAATCCAGAGGACCAAGAGATTGTTGGCACTATGATAAACTAGGACATAAGAAGAAAAATTGATGGACTCAGAAGAACAATGGAAGAGATAAACTAGAAGGGAACAAAGAGGCAAATGTGGTAAGTAACAAATCCGAAAGGATGCTTTGCTTCTATCTTTAGAAAGTATTGATGATTCATGGGTTTTAGATTTTGGTGCTTCATTTCATGCTACATCTCATAGAGGTTATTTTATTGATTATGTCCAAGGGGATTTTGGACTTGTTTATTTGGGGGATAATGAACCCTATCAAATTGTTAGAAAGGGAAAAGTTAAGATTAAGTTGCAGAATAGGAATCATTGGCTACTATATGAGGTAAGCCATGTTCCAAGGCTGAGTAGGAATTTAATTTCAGGAGGACAACTTGGTGATGAGGGTTGTGTAGTTACTTTTAATGAAAAAATTGGAAGGTTTTAAAAGGTTCCCTTGTAGTAGAAAAAGGTGTGAAGTAGGCACCTTATATTTTGTATAGGTCATACTGTTCCTTCTACTTTGATTTTTTCATAGAAAAATGGATGTTTAGCAACAGTTGTTGTAGTTGAGCAAGAAGAACAATTAACTATTATAGATTCTAATATAGTGTTTTTGCACAACAAACTTGGGCACATGAGTGAGAAAGGTATGAAATTACTTCATTCAAAGAAATTTTTACCAAGACTAAAATCTGTTCATATGGATTTTTGTGAAAGTTGTGTGTATAGAAATAAAAGAGAGTGAGTTTTGTGAAGACAGGAAAGGAAAATAAAAGTGAGAAATTAGAGCTTGTGCATAAAGATGTATGGAGACTAGCTCAGGTATCTTCCCTTGGTGGCTCTCATTATTATATCAAATTTATTTATGATGCACCTAGAAAAGTATGGGTTTAATTCCTTAGATAGAAATTTGATGTATTTCAAACTTTTAAGAAATGGAAATTTTTGGTTGAAAATGAGAATGGTAAGAAATTAAAATGTCTCAGATCTGATAATGGTGGTAAGTAATGTAGTCATGAATTTGGAGATTATTGATCCACTAATGATATTTATAGACTAAAAATTGTTTTAAGTATTCCACAAGAAAATGGAGTGGTTGAACGCATAAACGAGACTATAATGGAGCATGCAAGGAGTATGAGGTTACATGTTGGGTTTCCCTTAAACATGTGGGTGGAGGCTATCAATTTTTCTATATATTTGATTAATCAAGGTTCCTCTACTCCTTTGGGTTGTGGTATTTCAGAGGAAGCATGGACTGGTAAGAAGGTGAGTTATTCTTTTCTCAAGGCCTTTGGTTGTGAAGCATTTTCTCATATAGATTCTAAAAATAGAACCAAGCTGGAAGCTAAGTCAAAGAAATGTGTATTTGTTGGATATGGCATTGATGAATCTGATTATAAGCTTTAGAGTTTTGAAAATTGTAAAATTGTAAGAAGCAGGGATGTCATATTTAATGAGAAAGTGTTGTACAAAGATCGGTTGAAACAACATGAGAAGAAAGAAGATGATTATGTAGTAGTGGATGATACTCCAAAAGATGATGTTTTGAAAATTCTTCATGATCTACAACAAATACCACATACACCAATGAATGTTAGACAATCAACAAGGCTAAGTAGACCTCCAGAAAGATTTTACCCTTCTTTGTACTTTATTTTACTAACAAATGTTAGTGAACCTAAATGTTATGATGAAGATATGAAAATGAATACTAAGATTTAGTGGGAGTCTACTATGGAAGACAAAATGGACTCCTTGCTAAAAAATAAGACTTGAGATTTATGCAAGTTGTCTGCAGGTAAACGAGCTTTATAGAATAAATGGGTTTATATGTTGAAAGAAGAGGGTGGAGGTAAGAAGTTAGTTGTAAAAAGATTTGCATAGAAAAATGGCATTGGTTTTGATGAGATATTCTCTCATATCATTAAAATGACTTCTATCCATACTATTTTAAGTATTGTAGCTACTAAAGATTTGCATTTGGATCAGCTTGATGTTAAAACAACCTTCTTTCATGGTGATTTGGATGAAGAGATATATATGGCTCAGCCAGAGGGATTCAAGGTCAAAGGTAAGGAGAACTTAGTGTGCAGATTGAAGAAAAGTTTATATGGCTTGAAGCAAGCACCTCGATAATGGTATCTAAAATTTGACAATTTTATGCATGAGCATGGATATAGTAGGTGTCATTTAGATCATTGTGTTTACTTTAAGAGGTTGGATGATGATAACTACATTAGTTTATGTTCATATGTTGATGATATGCTTGTAGTTGGGTCTAACATGAATCACATTAAAGGGCTAAAACACCAGTTAGCACATGCGTTTGTTATGAAGGATTTGGGGGCAGCACAATAAATCATTCGTATGAAGATTTGTATAGATAGGAAGAATAGGAAATTGACATTATCTCAGGCTAATAATATTGTGAAGGTGTTGCAATGTTTCTCTATGGAGAATGCTAAAGCTGTCAATACACCTTTACCTATTCATTTGAAGTTGACTAAGGAGATGTGTCCAAAGACACAAGAAGAGGAGGATAAGATGTCTAAGCTACCTTATCATTTAGTTGTAGGTAGCTTGATGTATTTTATGGTATGTACAAGGCCAGATATTGCACATGCAATGGGATTCATTAGCAGGTATATGAGTCATCCAGAAATTGAACATTGGAATGCAGTCAAATGGATTCTCAGATATTTGAGAGGAATATCCAATATGTGTTTACACTTTGGGGGCTCTACTACTAATTTACAAAGATATGTTGACTCAGATTTGGTAGGGGATATTGATAGCATGTGGAGTATTATAGGTTATGTATTTACTATTATATGGCTTCAGTTCTTCTTGGAAGAATTGGGACACCCTTAGAAGGATAATTATTTGTTTAAAAATAGTTAGAGTTTCATTCATCTTGTCAAGAATTATGCTCTACATTCAAAGACAAAACACATTTAGTTGTGATACCATTTTATTCTGTTAGTTTTGGATGATGGACAATTAAAGCTAGACAAGATACATATAGATGGAAATCCATTAAGATATGTTTACAAAAGTAGTAACAAGGGAGAAGTTTAACTCTTCTTTAGCTTCTGTTGTTCTTCTTGAATAATCAAAATAAATGAACAACTAAGTCTAGGGTGGTTTGATCTAGTGGGAGCCCCATGTGGTAGCGATATTGTTATAGGATTGGTCTCCAAGTGGGAGATTGTTGTCTAGTGTGGAGCCTGATCAGTCCCCAAGTGGGAAATTGTTAGTTTATGGTGACTGATTAGAGAAGTACTATACATACTTCATAATTCTTTGGGGTTCGAGGCCTATTCTATCACGAATATTTTATCAATAATTTTTGGGTTGACATATTGTAATTAACTATAACCCTAAAGTGGAAAAAAATACTTGTATAAACAGGCTTAGGGTTAGGGATTTTTCTAAAAGGTGTGATGCAAAAATTGCTTCTTATGGTAGTATTGAGCTATAAGGGATTATATATTGTAATTAGGTTGTAATCATTAGATTGTAATAATATTGGACTTGATGTTTGGTGGACATAGCTCAGGGTTTGAGAAAACCACATTAAATCTTGGTGTCTTGTTTTCTCTTCTATGTGATCTGTTATTTTTTGATATAGTTTATATTTGCATGTAATTGTTATTTCTATCTAAGGTTAATCCTAACATCCCCTTCATAGACATTGAGATTTGTGTAGATTCCATACTCCCAGATTTAGGCTAGTTGAGTGAATTCATGATGCTTGGTGATTTATTGTTCATTGGGATTCATGTAGAATCTATGCTCCTAGATATAGGTCAGTTGAGTGATCTTGTTTTACTTGGTATTTTAATTATTTATCATCCAACCCTTGTTGTTTATGATCATAGTATAGCAGGTGTGCTCACACATAAGCACGTGAGTGTGCACTTGTTGGGTTTTTGCAAGACCCAAACTCCTAGTTGCTTTCAATTGAGTTATGTTCATTAGGGTTGGGTTGGGAAATTGCATTGCCTATGGGCACTCATCATGTGATGAACATGGGTATGTAAGGTAGACAAGTGGAGGGGATTCTCTCATATAACTCAGCTATCCCAAAAAGGTATATGTGAAGAAGTTTCTAATAAGTGATAACTAAATGAATTCATTGGTAATTAACTAAGATAAAAAAATATTACATACTTGTATGACTATCCTGAAGGTATATGCCTGATCAATTCATTCAAAGACCAAATGTCTACACAATACATCCAAGGACATAACATGATGACCTCCTAAGGGAGATTCCATATGATGTTTAGCTTGGGCTTCGTGATGCCAAGAGATTTACTCTCCACTTAAGTCCCTACATAGTAGACCAATAGAGCATATACCTAGGATATGTTGTATTGCTTTGTCTCATGATCTTGGTTTTAGTCATCTGTATTATTTGGTGTGAGTGTTAGCCATGGATGACTCTTTTACATTATTGTGTTCCTACAAGTACCACATGGTTGGAAGTCGTAGCTACCTATACCACTACTAGGGACTGGTGTACAAAGATGTATATTTCCAATTTGAGGTCGATGTCGGATATTCACTTGGTTCTTTGGTGTATTAAGAGTATGTTATCTAGTGATTTATGTTTTACTTTGGATTCATTTTATATCATTTTTAAATTATGTTTAGTATTAACTTGATGCATTCCTTTATCATGATGTTGTATCATATTGCTAGATGATGTTTCTTACAACTACTTTGGATTAGTGATGTTATTGGTAAAATAACATGTGGGATATACTTGTTCTTATGATGTTATTTGATGATTATTGTTAAGAATGATGAAATGTCCCTTTCTCTAATTTTATATGATATTTCAAGCCTCTAATTAAATTTTTAAAATCAAAAAACCAATATTTCAAAGATCCACCAATTTCTCAATAAACATCAAATTGGGTATGCCCGAATTAGTGCCAAAAACTTCACAGCTTCACATAAATCTAAAAGTGGATATTTTTACAAAAATTTCAGCAGAATAATAGCCTACAAAATGAAATTTCTATATCTATATAAAATTTATGCAACAGCTCCCAAACGGAGGACAAAAACAATGCTCATCGGGCTCCCGAAAATAATACAAAATAGCCCGAAAAAACCACAAAACACTAATAATCTATCAAAAAAATTTAACCATGAACCAATACATATATTAAGCTCTATTTTAACATCTAAAATTCTGAAATATAGCAGCAACTCAAACTGATATGAAATACTCAACCGGAAACACCAAACTCTTACAAAAAACACACCCGAAAATCCACAAATTTGCACTATTCAGCACAAGGAAAAACTCTACATGAGCTTGCACATGGAATGGATTTAAACTCCCATCCTTAGAATTCTTTAAAACCTAAAAAATATTGTCATTGGGTCTCCTTCTCCACAGGTTTGGCAGCCTCTGAAGAACAACAAAGCAATGAGCAAAAATCAAGTTCTGGAATGAGCCCAAAATGCCTCCAAATCCTTTAAAAGAGGGCATAACCCTAACTCACATCCAAGAGGGGTTAATAAAACATATTTTAATAATAATTTTTATTTATTAGTCCATTGGTTTCTAAAGATTAGCCCCTTTTTCCGAAACTTCACCTTTTTGGGACTGCTTTCCTTAGCAAAAATTATTATTTTTAATTATTTGAAAAGGGGACATGTCAAGTCCTCCCGTCCCAAATATTTCTTTTCCTAAACCAATGAAGGTTGAAATGCTCAAGAATATGTGTTCCTTCCCAAGTTGCATCCTCCACTAGTAATCCTTTTCATTTGACCAAATGCTCTATGATGCTCCGATTTCTCAATCTTTTCTCTCTTGTATCCAAAATCTCTTCTGATATCAAAACTAATTCCCCTTCATCATCAAGAGGTGGTAATTCTGTAGATACTATAATTTTTTGGCCTAAAACCTTCTTCAAGCAAGATACATGGAAAACATTATGTATTTTGATGTTTGGTGGGAGCTCCAATTCATAAGCTACCTCTCCTACCTTCTTGGTGATCTTATAAGGCCCATAGAACCTTGGCTTGAGTTTCTCTACCCCACTCCTCTTCAAGGTACTTTGCTTATATGTATGCAACCTGAAAAATTCCAAATCTCCCACTTCAAAAGATCTTTTAGTCCTTTTCCTATCAGCATACAACTTCTATTGGTTCTGTGCATGTTGTAGATTATCCTTGAGGGACCTTATTATGTCTTGGCTTTGCTTGACGAAATCGCTTGATGTAGGTACTCTTCTATCTGAAATTACTAGATCAACAAAGGAAATGGCATCATAACCATAAAGAGCATGAAAAGGAGGCATACCAATAGACATGTGATGAGATGTATTCTAACAATACTCCCCTAGGTGCAACCATTTCATCCAAGCATGTTGTTGATTTGAAACGTAGTTCTTCAAATATCCCTCTATCCATTTATTAACTATCTCTGTTTGTCCATCTGTTTGAGGGTGATAGCTAGTACTAGGAGTGAGTTTAGTTCCTGCCAAAATAAAGAGCTCCTTCCAAAAAGAGCTGAGGAATCTATTTTCCTGGTCACTGACAATGTTTCTAGGCAAGCCGTGTAATCTAAAAAAATTCCTTGAAGAACAATTCAGCCACTTGTGATGCCTTGAAATCAGATGTGATAGGAAAGAAATGTGCATACTTAGTTAGTCTATCTACCACCACATATATGAAATCCTTACCTTGAACCTTGGGCAACCCAGTGATGAAGTCCATGGAAATACTTTCCCATTTTTATTCAAGAATAGAAAGTTGCTGCAACAACCCTGCAGGAAAATTTTGCTCACTCTTGCTTTGTTGGCATACCATACATTCCTTAATGTGTTTAAGGACATCCTCCTTCATACCCTTCCATGAAAACCGCCCTCGAATTTTCCTGTATGTCTTGAAGTATCCCTGATGACCAGCCAAAGGTGTGTCATGAAAGGCCCTCAATATACTCTCCTTAGTTTTTGATCCTAGCACTAAGAAGATCCTATTCTTGTAATAAATCAATTCATTAACAACCTTGTACCTATTATCATCCACTAACTTATCCAAAATCTTGGTGGCAAAGGAATCTTTAGCATACTCTAAAATTATGGAGACATTCTAATTAGTAGAGATAGATGTTAAGGAACACAGAGTGGGCTTTCTTGAGAGAGCATCAACAACCACATTATTCTTTCCTTTCATGTATTCAATATCAAAATCATAAGCTTGCAATTTGCTTACCCATTTTTGATTATGATCATTCAAATCCCTTTGGTTCAAGAAGAACCTGAGGCTATTATGGTCTGTCTTTACAATGAATCTCCCACATACCAAATATTGTCTAAAGTTATGAAGTGCATGCATGATTGCCAACATTTCCTTATCATAGATGGAGTAACCTTTCTCTGATTGATTTAGTTTTCTACTCTCAAATGCTATTGGATTTCCCCTTTGAGTTAGGACAGCCCCTATACCTTCTCCAGAAGCATCACATTCCACAATAAAAGGTAAAGAGAAATCTAGAATTGCAAGCACAAGGCATGAACTCATTACCTCCTTAAGCTTATCAAATGTTTTTTGTGCCTCTTCTATCCAAAGAAAAGCTCATTTCTTTGTCAAATCAGTCAAGGGGGCAGCAAGCTGAGAAAATCCATTGGAAAATCTCCTATAGTAGCTACACAACCAAAAGAACCCTCTCAACCGTGTAAGATTAGTGGGTGGAGGCCAATCCAAAATTGAATAGATTTTTTGTTGATCAACTTGTACTCCTTTAGAACTTATAATATGTCCCAAATATAAGATCTTTGTCAAACCAAACTCACATTTAGATAGCTTAGCATAGAAGGATTGCTGCTCCAAGATTCCCAAAATAGTGTCTATGTGCTTTAGATGCTCTTCCCATGTTTTACTGTAAATCAAGATATCATCAAAAAATACTGAAACAAATTTTTGAAGATGCTGGTTGAATACCTTATTCATACAAGGTTGGAATGTTGCAGGTGCATTAGTGAGGCCAAATGGCATAACAAGAAACTCAAAGTGCCCATTGTGACATATGAAAGCAATCTTTTCCACATCTTCACTCCTCATTCAGATTTGATGGTACCCTGATCTTAAGTCAATTTTTGAGAAGTATACAGCACCATGTAACTCATCAATGAGTTCATCTATGTGTGGTATGGGATACCTATTTTTTATGGTCTTCTTGTTTAGAGCCTTATAGTTTATACACATTCTCATTGTACCATCCTTTTTCTTGACAAGTACCACAGATGATGCAAATGGACTAGAGCTAGGCCTTATAAATCCCATGTCCAGGAGTTCCTTAATAGTTTTCTCAATTTCTTCTTTATAACCTCTTGGATGGCGGTATGGGGTTGTTATAACTAGTTTGACACCCTGTTCTAACTCTATAACATGTTAAAAACCTATATCTGTTGGTAATCCTAGAGGCAAGTTATTGAAAACTATACTATGCTTATCAAGAATATTTTGAATTTCAAAATGGAAATTGTAGAACTAGATCTTAGTGTGCAAGGAACATTAACATTAAAGAAAGCATTCACAAACCAAAACTAAGTTCACATATATGCTTAGACAAAGAAAACAAACAAGAGATTCAAACCTCAAAAGATGAAGCACTTCATTACTTTCTTGATTTTGTAGATGCGTCCTTTGATGTGGATGTATGCTCAAGATGCTCAAATTTTCTTCAATTGTGGAGATGGGTAGTAGCAAATTGGTAGCTTTGTGAGCTCTCAATTTGGCATTATAAGGGTATGGATATGGATTTTGGCTCTCAAAAGGGCATGATAACTTTAGTTCAAGGATTGTGATTAAATGGCTTGGTAGGGGATTCAATTTATAGGCTAAGGGCTTGAGGGATGGAGGGCTAAGATGCAAGGAGAGATGAAGGCTTAAGGAGGGCTAGGATGCACTCAAAGGAGAGCACATGGATTGTGCTTGTTTAGAACCAATGGGAAGGTGACACTTATCACAAGGAGGATGAGTGTGAGAGGGTAGGGTAAAGCGTTGGTTAAAGGCATGATGAGTGGGTTTGAGTATGTAAGAGAGATGTAAGAGGAATGAGTGTGGAAGAGGGAAGAGTGTGAAAGATGGATGTAAGAGACATGAGTGGGCTTGTAAGAGTCTTTTATGGTTTGTAAGAGCACTCATGACTTGGTGGTTGAGATTTTTGAGGGGAGACTTTGGTTTGGTTTAGGAAAGTCTTAAACTTGCTTAGGGAATGTGACAACATTAGGGGTTGGATTAGGCTTGGGTTCAAGATTAGATTAGGGATGTTAGAGATGTGCAAGTGGATGGCATTAATGAAGGTAGGTGAGTTAGTGGCTAAGCTTGGTTAGTATGGGTGGATGGGGTGGATTAGGCTAAATGGAAGATTAGGGATAAGTTAGGGGTTTTTAGATTTGAGGATTTTATTTATCAAATAGATTTATTTAATAAATGGGGATTTTTGGAATTAGATAGAAGACTAGGATTTAATTGATAAATAATAGATTATTTGATTTATCAATTAGGACTATAGATGATTAATTAAATTAATCAGCTAGGGATGGCAAAGGATTAATTAAATAAGAATTTAATTAATGATGCCTTTAGAGATGGCTAAATTAGATTACCAAAGCGGTGTAATCAAATTTAGGTGTCTACATTTTGCCCCTCTTTGACATAGTGTTGAGACAACACTATTTCAAAGAAGTTCGAGTAAAGACAACATGAGGAAGATGTTTTAGAAACAATGTTGCCCTAGTCTCGGATAAGAAGAGGAGAGACTAGACTTAGATGATGCCCCCTCAAGAAGGCGATGAAGAGATAAAAGAGGCTCGACGGCTTCTTGAAAAGTACAAGAAATTGAGACGAGTAGAGACACAGATTGGCAAAGAGGAGGGGTTGAATTAGCTCAAACTCTCACTACGGGAGAATGATAAAGGGAAATCAGAGGCATAATAGTAAAGCAAGCTTAAGACTTTCCAGGTTTGGGGGGGAGGATGGAGGAGTGGAGCACTATAAAAGGAATCCATGGTAGGGAGATGGATGATGGAATGATAAAGCTGATGCAACAGGATTTCAAAGAGTCAGATTGGCAGAAGATGGGTTTCGGAGATCCCTAAGACTAGGATTGTGGATCTCGAAAGATGAGGCTTGGTGGATTGATTTGATTGGTGGATCCCTAAGACTAGGATTTTGGATCCCTAAAGTTAAGCGTGAGGAGTGATTCAAAGAGATACTGATGCATAAGCTGGGGTAGGAGCAACAGATGTAGGATATGGATGGGGGATAATGGAGATGAAGGGATTCCATTGAAGCTTTTTTGAGCAGGGGGGATACTTCAAAGAGAAGTACCACCATGTAGTTGAGCACTAGATTTTTTATAGTACTGTTGGTTAATTGCCAAGGTTACCAAGAACATCAAGGCCTTTTCACCAACCATCCAGAGGACTGACGAACTGAATCAAAACAAACACGCAAGGATTGCACCAGTATCACACATGAATCCTAAAGGAAGCAGCATGGAAACAACACTGGGTAACCCACAAGTAGAAAAGAAAACAAGCAAAAGACATGATCAAGACATAATGCTCAGATTGCCCCATTCGCAATATTCCATGATATGGAAGATCGTGGAAACCTTGAGGAGGGAACAAAAAGATTGCTTGGAAAAAATATTTTAAGACCCAAAAGGGAAGATTCCAAATCAAAAGAAAGTGAAAATCCAAAAGAGAGTCATTTTTCAATGAGATGGGTAGGACGAGGTACTAACAGACCAAGATCAGACATGAGGAAAGCTATATCCTACAAGGATCTATCGGAGAGCACCTATGCTAATGCATCTGGATGAATGATGCATCTAGCAAGCTGAACTAAGAAGGATAACACTTTGGTGACAGGAGATCTATCTAAAGGATGCATTGGAATAGCTAACTAAGATGTGAGATGTGTGCAAGATGTTGATCAAGGATGAACTGACATGAACGCTAGATAGATACAATGGTACTAAGCTAAAGAGGATGTACAAGTTGATGGACCAAGATATGTTACAAATGTACAAGTTTGTTCATGTTTTGGTTTTTTTGTAAGATGGAAATGTTTATGAAGGATGGGATGTCTATAATAGTTGATAGGTGGATAGGTAGATGGTTTGCGAAAAGCTTAAGGAAACTGGGATTCTTTGTGTGCATGTCATAGGATACAAGCTAGGATACAAGATTTGGCATAGGATACAAGATTTGGCATATAATACAAGCTGGAATATGGTGCAAGCTTTGGACAAGATTTGGATATACAAGCTATGATACAAGGGATGATACAAGATTTACAAGCTAGGGTACAAGATTTACAAGCTGAGGTACAAGATTTACAAGCTGTACAGGAGGTATTTACAAGCTCCATTAGATTTTGGATATTTAGTTGGAACACCAAGGGAACAAGCAAGTGTTTTATGGGATAGTGGGTGAATGGATGAAGGATAGGATAGCAATAGATAATGGATTAGTCTTAGTACACAAGGTGCCTAAATTACCAGGTTTTCACCGAGGTACCTATCCAAGGCACTTTAATTGCCAAGTTTTCACCATTGGATGCTTATTTCTCTTTACTATTTTTTTTGTTTTGTATTTTTCAAAAGTTGGGTATACCAAGGATCTTCAAGCATAGAAATTCTTGAGATGAATGATGTTAGTAGGATCATTCAAGAGTTCTCCTTCTGGTGTAGATAGCTGATAGGCACCAGAGCCAAAGGATGCAATGACAACATAAGGACCAAGCCATGTAGGTTCAAACTTGCCTTTCTTTTCTTGATCTGCTTGGACTTTCATGTTTTCTTTGAGGACCATGTCACTTGGCTAAAAGTGTCGTGGAAGCACCTTCTTGTTGAAATTCCTTTTGAGACGATTTTGATAGACGGTGAGATGATCATAAGCTTGTTGTCGCTTCTCATCTAAGAGATCTAGCTGGGTGAGCCGAGCTACTCTGTATTCTTCATCTAATATTTGCCCTTGCAAAGATATGCGCAAGGAGGGAAGTTCAACCTCTATAGGTAGTACCACTTCGGCACCATAGACTAAGGAGTATGGAGTTGTGTCGGTGGATGTATGGAAGGAGGTTCAATAGGCCCATAGGGCTGGATTTATTTGTAGGTGCCAATCACGGCCAGAATCATTGACAACTTTCTTTAGGATTTTGAGGAGGATTTTGTTAGTTGCCTCTGGCTAGACGTTACCTTGTGGGAAATATGGGCTAGAAAAGTGGTGATGGATGCAGAGGGAAGTGCATAATTCTTCCATGTTAAGATTTTCAAAGTTACCTCCATGGTCGATAAAGATGGTGGATGGGATGTCGAAGCGGCAAACAATGTGGTACAAGATGAACTTGGAGACCTGAACTCTTGTAGCTAAGACTAGGGGGACTGCTTCCACCCATTTAGTGAAATAGTCTATAGCTGTTATTATCCATTTATGTCCATTAAATGAGAGAGGTGTGATAGTTCCAACTAGATCAAGGCCCCAACAAGCGAAAGGCCAAGGTGGTGCAATAGGTTGTAGATCTTGTGCTGGAGCATGCACAAGATTTGTGTGCTACTAACATGGGAGACACTTTCTGACAAAGTCACAGGAGTCTTCTTCAATGGCAGGCCAATAGTAACCTACTCTAAGGATTTTTCTTGCTAGGACAATACCACTCGTGTGGGCATCGCAAAGTCCAGAGTGTACTTCTTTTAATTCCATCGCGGCCTCATTTTCATCTAAACATCGAGAGAGAGTATTGTGATAACCCCGACGATATAGGGTATTGGCTATGATAACATAGCAGGATGATTTTTGGATGAGGCTCTAGCATTGGGTACGTGTGAGGTGAGCGGATATGATACCATTGTTAAGGTAAGCATGAATTTCATGGTACCAAGGGGATTGGGGACCAACCAAGATACAAACACAGTTTGAATCCTCATTCGCATAGGCAGGTGTGAGGAGCTGCTCGACTAAAAACTCATACTATGTAGCTGCTTGGGGAATTTCCAAGAGTGAGCCAATAGTAGCCATAGCATCTACTGCTTTGTTCTGTATTCGAGGTACTTGTGTAAACTGAAGCTTTGTAATATGCTGGGTTAGCTGATCAACTAGCTCTTTGTAGGGTAATAGCTTTTCATCTTTGGTTTGATATTCATTTAGGACTTGCTTGATGATGAGCTAAGAATCGCTAAAGACTTGTAACTCAGTGATATTCCATTCTGCAGCTATCTTTAATCCTGCTACAAGAGCTTCATATTCTACTATATTGTTGGTGCTAGGGAATTGTAGCTTGAAGGCTTTTGGAATGTAATCTCCTTGAGGTGTAACCAACAATAATCCTACCCCTGATCCATGAGAGGTGTATGAGCCATCAAAATAAAGTTTCCATGTGGGCTATTCTTTAATTAGACAAATATGCTCATCTGGAAATTATGTGATCAAAGGATATGCATCTATTAGAGGTGCATCAGCTAGGTGATCTGCTATAGCTTGCCCTTTGATTGCCTTTCTGTCCACATACTGGATGTCAAACTCACTTAGTAGCATAACCCACTTTGCTAGCCGACCTGTGAGTGCTATTCTAGAGAGCATATACTTGAGCGGATCAATTTTGGATACTAGTTGGATGGTATGACTTAGCATGTAGTGGCGAAGCTTTTGAGTTAAGAAAACAACTGCCAAACAAGCTTTTTCCATAGGAGTGTAATTGAGTTCATAACCAACTAGGGTTCTACTGATGTAGTAGATGGCTCTTTCTCTGTTGTAGTCATCAAGTTGTGCTAGAAATGCCCCTAGAGCAGTAGGTGTTGCTGATATGTACAAGATCAAGGGACGACCAAGAATTGGTGGAACCAAGATAGGGGGATTGGTGAGATACTGCTTGAGCTGATCGAAGCTGCGCTGACATAAAGGATCCCACTTGAAGTTCTCATCCTTCTTTAGTAAATGTGAGAATGGTGTACACTTATCTGCAAGCTGAGAGATAAAGTGTCGGACAGATTGAAGCTTTCCCTGAAGAGAGCGAAGCTGTCACAGTGTCTGGGGAGGAGGCATGTCTAAGATAGCCTTAACCTTCTTGGGGTCGATCTCTATACCTCATTTAGACACTATGAAGCCTAGAAGCTTGCCAGATGTGACCCCAAAGACACACTTCTAGGATTTAGCATGAGATGATATTGGGCTAACCTATCAAAGAATTTCTCCAGGTCAGCAAGATGATCCATGAAGGTGTGAGATTTGACTAGGATATCATACACATAATCTTCCAAAATGCTATGGATAAAATCATGGAAAATGGTTTTCATAGCTCTTTGATAGGTAGCCCCAGCATTCTTTAGGCCAAAAGGCATCATGGTGTAGCAAAAGGTTCCCCAAGGGGTAGTGAATGATGTCTTATACTGATCCTCTTCTGCAATCTTGATCTAATTATACCTGGAAAATCCATCCATAAGGGACAAAATTTCATGTCCAGTTGTAACATCTACAATCATATCTATGTTGGGCAAGGGAAAATCATCCTTTGGACAAGCTTTGTTAAGATCTCTGAAATCAGTGCAGATTCTGATGTCACTGGAAGGCTTAGTGACAGGGACCATGTTGGAGATCCACTCTGAGTAGTCGATAGGTCAGATAACCTTAGTAGCTAACATTCTTTCTAATTTAGCTTTGACCAGTAATGCCACCTTGGGGTGCATTTTTCTAAGCTTTTGTCTGACGAGCTTGATCTTTGGATCGACTGCAAGATGATGAACTACAAGCTTTGGACCAAGTCCCGGCATGTCCTGATATGACCATGCAAATTGGCCAATATTCTCTCTTAAGACCTCAAAGAGGAGGTCAGCTTGGTCTTGTGATAAGGATGCAGCAATGTGAACAAGTCTAGGGATCTCTAAAGAATCGATGTTGACTTCTCGAGTATCCTCAATTAGAATAGAAGACACCTCTGGTCGATTATCTTGTGGAGGCAATGCTAAATCCTCATGTTCTTCTTGTGACTCTGGATTTTCTTGTTGAGGGGATTTCTTCACTTCTTTAGCTAGTCTTAGATTCACCTTAGTTCCAGTTTTGGGTGCATCGGAACTAGGTTGGGGATTTTCTCCAAAATACCCCTTGGGATCTAGCTTATAGATATTGGCAGAATCTAGCTTTGTCTACTTATGAGGTGTTTCAGCTCCCATGAATCTTAGAAGCACTTCCTCTGATGCGAACTCATCAATGTGTATGATGCTTGGTTGGCCCCAATCTATGAGTTGTGGATGAGCGAGTGGTAGGTCAATGAGATGGATGGATAGTTCTCGGAGAACAGAGTCTCCTAGGAAGATTTTGTTTGGGATATCATCATAGGCTCTCTTTTCAACTTCCTCAGGAATGTCTTTGATTTTGACAAGGTCATGGTGGATGTTTGAAAAAGCGTGACCATTCTCATTGGTGCCCCTAGTTGTGGGTATGCCAAAGCCAAGACCTGACTTCGATTCCCACTTGTGTGCGTCGATGGGGAACTGCATGCCTCTTTCTTCTGGTCCTAGTCCACCTCCTTGATAGTTCCATTTTTTAGTGATGAGCTTATGTTCTTGGGGATACTTCTGGCTAAAGTGGTCAAGGCATACTTGATTTCTTGTAGGTGCATCCTTACATAACCAATTGTTGATATCTGGAGTGAGCTCTTCATGAAGAGGGGTTTTTGAGGATACAAAGGTGGTTGGGCCAAACGGTTTGTATCGAGGAGGTGGAATCTCCTTAGCTTTGTGATATGTCGATCGTCCATGGGCATGTGGATCAAGTGGGAGTGCCCCGATAGAAAATGCATCTAACAGACTATACTCTCCACAGCCTTTGTTATTGATCTTCATGGTAGATAGGGTAGAGGCGAGGATGGTTTCTGGGTCATTACAAGTGTGGAATGAGCTGGCAATGGCTGTGCCAATATTAATTCCAAGGCAGTGATTTGTATATGAGGCTTCAACCGCATTGCAGTAAGCAAAGGGTTCTGGATCGGCATGGATGGTCACCTTAGTGCCCTGATGCAGATATTTGATGCACTGATGGTACGTGGATGGAATGGCTTTCATGGCATGAATCCATGGGTGACCGAGGAGGATGTTAAATGGTAGGTTTAGATCAATAACATGGAAAACTGTCTCTTGGATGACCGGCCCAACCTTGATTGGCAGCAAAATAGTTCCTTCTATGGTTCTTTCCAAGTTGTCATAAGCTTTGATGGTGATAACCTCACTGATCATATCTGCCTCAGTATACCTAGCTTTTTTTATGAATTTTAGGGTGCAAATATTCAAGACTAATACATTATCTATCATTACTCTTTTCATGAAAAAATTGGATACCATGATGGCTATGCGAAGCAGAAGGGTGTGATCTGGCTCAACCACGGGTATGTCGGTGGGTTTGAATGATAGGGTGCATGAGGAGGATAGGTGTCCAACGAGATTACAAAAATTAGTAGCGTTGATATCTGAAGGGACACGAGATTCTATGAGAGCACTATCAAGGATTTTTTTGTACATAGGACTAGTGCAAAGAAGGTCTAAAATGGAGATTTGGGTTGGCATGTTCCTAAGGTGTTCCAAGATATTGTATCGACTTTTTGATGGAGTTGATGGTGCTGATGAAACTGGTGGGCCTGCGATGTTAAATTGTGCTCTTCAAGTGGTGACTGCACACTCATTGTCTGGTCCTCGGATATTGATAACATTGATAGAAGGCTCTTTCTCAGATATACAACCTATAAGGCTACCATAGTATATATAGGATGAAGTGTGGTCATTGTTCTTCCCATGCTGTTGGTTTGGCTGGCGGTTGTTGGTGTTGTTTTTGTTTTGGATAGGTGCTTTTCCAAAATTTTGGTTATTGTGAGGAGGAAACGCATTTTGATAGATCTGCAAGCCTGCATTGGGAGAGGTTTGTGCTCCAACTGTGATTTCTTTTCGATCAATGAGGTCCTGCACATAATCTTTCAGTTTCATGCATCTGAGGGTGGTGTGACCTTTTACCCAATAAAATTTGTAGTACTCATTATTTTTATACGATGCAGCTTTGGATTGGCTTGGGTCAATTTCCTAGGTAGGAGGAAATTGGATGAGGTTTTCCTTGACTAATTTCTCAAAAATGACATCCAATGGCTCACCAAGGGGTGTATAGTTTCTAGGTGTAGGTTGGAATCTGGGCTTTTTCCCTCCAGCTACATTGATGGCATTAGCTTGATTGCTAGATCCTTGGAAGTTGGGTCTTGGATTGTGGTTTTGATAGCTTTGGTTACTCTGTTGTTGGTAGTTGATTGCTTGTTGATTGTTTGTTTGATATGGTGGGTTAGACTGATTTTGGGAAGGACCAACAATATTCACATGACTGGTGTACGTGACGCCATCTATTGCAACATGCTTGTTTTTGTTCCAATACCTAGACTTGTCATTGGAATGTGATTGATTTTGGTTGGTTTCCTTGTAAATCTTGACCACGCCATCTTTAATGAGTCCTTGCTCAAGGATCATTCCTTTCTCTTTGATATCTTAATAGGTCTACAAACAGTTCATGGTCATGTGGTGAGCCAAGCTAAGATGGGCATTATCAATAAAAATTTTCACCACATGGCACTCTGGCAAGGTGCAGGATATGCGGGTGGTAAGGGTTTGCCATCTTTGTAGGTATTCAGCAAGGCTTTCACCACCTTTTTGCTTAGTGTGGACAAGGTCAACTATTGATAACTCTGTTTCAACAAGATGGGCATATTGGGCTACAAATGCCTCGAACAATTCAGCGAAGTTTTTAATTGTGCCATATGGGATTCTATAAAACCATTCAAGAGCTGGCCCGACCAAGCTTTTGGGAAAGAGGCGTAAGAGGAATACGTCACTGTATGCCACTTCTTAGCAGTGCATGTAAAATTCTTTGATGTGGGTGATTGGGTCTCCTTTTCCTCTAAATTTGTCAAATTTAGGTACCTCAAAATGCTTGGGGAATGGAGTCATAGTAATGGCTCTATCAAATGGATAAGGACACACAGTCTCAAACTTGAATGTCTTCAAATCATTCCCTTCTTGGATGGCTTTCAGAGCTATCTTCATTTGCTCCCATTCTGAATTGATAGGTGATGGCTGGGGTGCCTCCAATGTAGGAGTGCCTTGAGGTAGGTATGTGCTAGATGGGGCAACTGAATATGGATGGTTGTGAGGTATTTGGTGATAGGGATTGTGCATTGTTTGGGTAGTTGCATGGTGGATGATGGGTTGTTGAGGTGGAGGTAGCGCATATTGTTGCATGTGTTGTGAGGCTTGCTGTTGATATGGGATTTGAGGTTGAGATTGAGGAACATAAGTTGGTTGTGTGATAAATGGATTTCTTTGTGGAGGTAAGGTATAAGATGGTTGTGAAGCTTGGGGAAAGGATCAGGGGGCTTGTGGGGTTTGACCAATATATGTGAGTTGCGCCCCCATTTGGGATGGTATCTGCAAATAATTGGTGGTTGGCTGGGGTGGTGGATTACCTCCTAGAAGTGGCATTGAAAATTAGTTGGTAATAGGAGGTAATGGATTAGTTGGTGGTGGAGGTGGCGAGAATTGAAAGCTTGCGAATGGAACTGATGGGGTTTGATACCTTGGTGGCTAGATTTGAAAGCTTGGTAGAGTGGTGGCAGGAGCTTGGGTCACTTGAGAGCTTGGCAAAACATTGGTGGTAGCTTGTGGGGTTTGATAGCTTTGTGGGGTGAGGGTAGTAGCTTGTGGATTTGTGGTTGATGGCACCAAGCTCTAAGGACCTAATGGAAATGATGGAATTGTGCTTTGGGCTATGGTGAACAAGCTAGGGGTGATGAAAGGTTGATTGATTGGCCCCATAGGTGGCATTCCTATTGTATATTGCTGAGGTTGGCCAAAGATGCTACCACTGATTTGGGAGATGGGTGTATTTGGAAGGCTGGGTTGGAGAGCAGCAGTAGCAATAGTGAAGGGAGTGTATGGTGAGGTGTTTTGGGCGAAGGGGGTTTGGGATGGAGTGGTATGAACCAAGGATGGAGTGGTGGTGGCTGGGTTGTCTTTTGGAATGGAGATTTCAACTTGGGTGGAGGATGGTATGTTTGGGTCTGTTGGATCATATGGATTGGCTTGAGGCTCTTCTTTTGGCACATATTGAGAAAAATTTGGATCATATGAGCCTATGGGTGGTGGCAGCTGCCCAAACAATGGGTGAGATGGATCTAATAATGGAGGGGGTCTTCCAAAGTCAAAGGTTCCTACATTGTCCCTTCAAAAATTAGTCATGATTGTCTTTTTGTTCTTGTCTATAATGGCGTTTACCAATACTGCATTTCCTGGTTGGTTCATGAAAGCTTCAATGTCAATAGGTGATGGCATAGCTTTCTCTGGGATGAAGGATGGCTGAGTGCTCAAGGGGGGTGATGTTGTTTGATCCAAATGATAGGGCTCCATTATTTCTTTCTTCTTGGCTCAGTGAGTAACGGGTGGCATGAAAAATGCTCCTAGGGATGAGATGCAACAATGCTGATGGATGCAAAGGGGGAAGGCTTTTCTATGCAAATGATTTCCTAGGTTGAGGCAAAGCTATATGCCAAACCTAAGTGAAGATTGGGTTGGGAATTCTAACTTTCAAAGATATGTTGCCAAAGTATGAAAGGTTTGCCTTCCTATGTGTGAGCTTGGTGGTGATTGTGTCAACTTAAGGATAGACTAATGATCCTTTAGGAAGAACACGAGATTGACCACTTGTAGATCCCAACCTTTAGCTCAAGGTGATGAGGGATAACAAGTGACAAAGCTAGATTACCCTAGACAAAGCTTTGTCAAAGAGATAACCTTGGTGAGATTGGTGGATTTGGAAGATTTTAAGAATGGAAAACTTTTGGCAAGGTGACAACAATTTTGGAAGCTTAGATGTGAAGTTTTTGGATTGCTGGCTAGATGGTTTGGTTCTAAATGAAATGGATGAGCTAATAATGCTTAAGGGGATAACCTAAGATGGCTTGCTTTTCTACAAAGATGACTCTAAAGTGAAGCTTATCCAAGAAGATGTGGAGAAACAAGGGTGTCTAATCATAGAAATCATGCATGGTTGGTAAGGCATAAGCAGGATTAACTCCTAGATGTTGGCTAAATTTGATGGTGCGCTCTAACCAGGCCTCTTGAAGTGCTTCGTCGGCAGCTTTGTCCTCTGCTTTGTAGAGTTTGGCAATTCGCGAAATTGGTGTTATTTCTTCTCTTGGCTGAAAGTTCTTGGTATGCCAGAGATGGCTTGAGTTTGACTTTGTGAAACTTCTATTTGGGTTTGGGTTGTTCTGACATAAATTCCTAAATCTGCTTGGCTTTGAGAGATTCTGGTTGTTTTGCTTCAACTTGTTCAACTTCTAAAATAGGCAGTGACTATGCTAAGTGTGCCCTAAGCTAGGCTTGACCAAGTTTGGCAAATATTCATTCAACAAGTAAAATAAAATCAAGCAATAAATAGGAACACCCAGATAGAAGTTTGTGGTTCTCAGAATGTGATACTTGCGCTGAGGAGTGTGTATGTTCTACAAATGTTTCAATCAATCACTTCAAACACATTAACATCCTAGATGGTTGTCTGCAAGGCTGACAGTTGGTTTAGCTAGGGAGTCCTCGATATACCCAAGGTACGTGAGGCCCAAATCCGTAGATGAGACCAAAAAGATGTCACACAGTCGAGAGGAGTGGTAATCCACTTCTCCTCTTTCACTTCTCAAGGGTATAAAGTTCCTTGAGGCTTAGCCCAAGTGACAAAATCTTGATCCCAAGAGAGGTTTCTTTTGATTCACCTCCCGGTTCTTATACTCCACCGAAACACTAGAGTTGAGGTCGTCCAAGGGGTGATGAAATTTTCAAGCAAGCCTCCTAAAAAGAAACAAGGTTTTGGATCTTAATCTTATGCACCCAAGATGGCCTTGAAAGACGACAAGGGGAGAGAAGACTTGGATGACCTTGGGCTAAAAAAAATGCTTTTTCTTTTACCAACTAACTCTTATGTGTGCTAATCTAG
Organism: Cupressus sempervirens; assembly: GCA_028749045.1. NCBI lineage: Eukaryota > Viridiplantae > Streptophyta > Pinopsida > Cupressales > Cupressaceae > Cupressus > Cupressus sempervirens. The sequence goes on from CM053783.1 coordinate 300,811,629, forward strand.
ACTTTGCAAGCACTCATGTTTAAGAGACAATGTTCAATTCTAACTTGAAGCGCCAACAAAAGTAAATCGATCGAAGCATGCAAACAAGAAGAAGAGTTAGGGTCAACAAAAGAAAATTCGCACGCCTGGAGGCCCTCCACGTCAAGTATCGATTAATTTTTTTTAAGGCATTCAAGATTGAGTGTGAGTTTGTTTTAAGCCCAAAAAAAAAGTGTGTGAGATTCAATTTCAAGCGCGGGCCCGGAGGCTCTCCACGTCAATTGTTGTTCAATTTTAGTGCCCAAACTTGAAGTGTGATTGATTTAATCTAGAGTTTTGGTCATTTAAAAATTTTGATAAAGTTAAAGCAAATGTTCAAAGACCAAGTGAGTTAGTTAGATTGTGGAACATTTAACACCTTTTTCAAGTAGACTCATCCCCATAAATGGCGCTGAGATTGCAACTAATGGTTGAATTGATGGGTGATTAGAAAAGAGGTGAGTCCAAGGAACTACTCAAATTGATTTTTGCAAATTTGTATTTAACTTAACAAAGTTTCTTAATTGTCCAAAAATCAAACTTTGCCTAAATTGCATGCAAAAGAGAGATTTGTTTATTCTTTTTAATGCACCAAAAATTGAAGTGTAAGATATTGCAATGGTTAATTGATCTTTGCATTCAAGATTGAGTTGTTTGTTTTAAGCATGCATTCCAAAAAAAATTGATTTTAATCCATGGCATTCAAGAGTGTGTTTTGAACAACATATATTCAATGAAAAATGTGTTTAATCATTCAAGTTCATTTTAGCAATATGCATTCAAAGACAAATGATTAAACATTCAAGTTCATTTTAGCAACATGCATTCAAAGACAAACGATTAAATATTCAAGTTCATTTTTTAGCAACATGAGAACCTGCAAGAAACATGGTTAGTGGTTTCATATGTGCTCCAACCTGCAATGAGACAAAAAAAAAAAGCAATTTGGTTAGTCACCCAAAATCTTCCAAAATGAAAGCTTAACTATGGAAAAAAAAAATTAACTTTTTTTGTTATTTTTCCTATGCATAAAAATACTTAGATTGGTCTAAATCGTACAAAACCACTAAAAGTCAAATTTTGATTTATATATATATATATATATATATATATATATAAGTAAAATGTGCAGGAACTGATATGCTAAAACAAAAATGTAACATAAACAGGCAGAGATGACATTTTATCAGGCGGAGACGCCAAAATTTGGAGACGCTGATCTGCGGAGACGTCAAAACTCACAAACAACAATCTGATGAAGAAAGCAGCTGGCAGCATTGGAGACGACAGTTGACAGATTATGGCAGCGAAGATGATAGTTTGTCTGCTAGCGGCGGCGGAGACGACAGTTCTTGCTCTTGAGGTAGCGCAGACGACAGAAGCTAGGCAGAGACACTGAAACTCGTAGATGTTGATCTGCATAGACACCAAAATTTGTAGACGACAGTTCGGGTTTTGGCACAGACTACCAGCAAAAAGGCGGAGACGCTAAAATTTGAAGACGACATCTTGAATTGGCAGAGACGACGGTTGAACTTTTGCAGACGACTTTCTACGGAGAGGACAGGCATAGACGCCAGTCTGCGGAGATGATAGGCGGAGACGCCAATCCACAGAGATGACACTACGCGAAGTGAACCGATGGACGCAAGTTTTTTCTATAATTTTTTTATTTTCTTCGTTATTTTTGAATTTTAAAAGGGTATGTCTTTCTCTCTAGTGCGTCCTTCAACCTGCAAAAACAAGCAAAAGCACCTTGCACCCACTCAAATCTCAACAAACATTAGATGGTTAGTTTGTAAGTACAAAATATGGATTGAAAAAGATTAAGGAATGACCCATAGTGGGGTCCCACCAAGCGTGCCAAAATGTAGAACTAGATCTTAGTGTGCAAGGAACATTAACATTAAAGAAAGCATTCACAAACCAAAACTAAGTTCACATATATGCTTAGACAAATAAAACAAACAAGAGATTCAAACCTCAAAAAATGAAGCACTTCATTGCTTTCTTGATTTTGTAGATGCGTCATTTGATGTGGATGTATGCTCAAGATGCTCAAATTTGCTTCAATGATGAAGATGGGTAATAGCAAATTGGTAGCTTTGTGAGCTCTCAATTTGGCATTATAAGGGTATGGGTATGGATTTTGGCTCTCAAAAGGGCATGATCACTTTAGCTCAAGGATTGTGATTAAATGGCTTGGGAGGGGAATTCAATTTATAGGCTAAGGGCTTGAGGGATGGAGGGCTAAGATGCAAGGAGAGATGAAGGCTTAATGAGGGCTAGGATGCACTCAAAAGAGAGCACATGGATTGTGCTTGTTTAGCACCAATGCAAAGGTGACACTTGTCACAAGGAGGATGAGTGTGAGAGGGTAGGGTAAAGGGTTGGTTAAAGGCATGATGAGTGGGGTTGAGTATGTAAGAGAGATGTAAGAGGAATGAGTGTGAAAGAGGGAAGAGTGTGGAAGATGGATGTAAGAGTTATGAGTGGGCTTGTAAGAGTCTTTTATGGTTTGCAAGAGCACTCATGACTTGGTGGTTGGAATTTTTGAGGGGAGACTTTGGTTTGGTTTAAAAAAGTCTTAAACTTGCTTAGGGAATGTGACAACATTAGGGGGTAGATTAGGCTTGGGTTTAGGATTAGATTAGGGATGTTAGAGATGTGCAAGTGGATGGCATTAATGAGGGTTGGTGAGTTAGTGGCTAAGCTTGGTTAGTATGGCTGGATGGGGTGGATTAGGCTAAATGGAAGATTAGGGATAAGTTAGGGGTTTTTAGATTTGAGGATTTTATTTATCAAATAGATTTATTTAATAAATGGGGATTTTTGGAATTAGATAGAAGAATAGGATTTAATTGATAAATAATAGATTATTTGATTTATCAATTAGGACTATAGATGATTAATTAAATTAATCAGCTAGGGATGGCAAAGGATTAATTAAATAAGAATTTAATTAATGATGCCTTTAGAGATGGCTAAATTAGATTACCAAAGTGGTGTAATCAAATTTAGGTGTCTACAAAAATTACCTTGATTCTTTGGAGAGCTTGTTGGATGGATTATGACTCCTAGTGCCCATGCTACTTGTCCTCTTTGAAAAGTCCTCTCCATCCTCTTTGCAGAGACTGCCTTAGGTGCTCCATTCGATAAGCCTCTCAATAAGACTTTTTTCCCATTGGAATGAAATTTAGAGTCCATAGTCTAATGGTTCATGTAATAGCCTCCAATAGAGTGCAACCATTGAACACCCAATACAAGATCTGTCTCCCCAATGCCAACAAAATAGAAGTCATCACATAACTCATAATCTCCTAAAGTCATCTTGAGTTGTTTCACCACCCGTGTACAAGGCATAATGAATCCATCAACTACAGTAACATTGAATCCCTCAAAATCTTCTACTTTAAGCCCTCTTTTCATGACAAATCTCTCATCAATAAAATTGTGAGTTGCCCCACTATTAAGAAGAACTATCAACCTTTGCCCTGCTAGTACCCCTCGAATTCGAAAGGGATGGTATCTGGGACTCCTGATAATGCTGCTAAAGTGCCATCCTTGCTGATTTCTTTTTCTTTCTCTTCTTCTTCCTCCTCCTTAGTGTCATGAAATTCCTCATGCTCATCTAAATTAGATTCTGAAGCAACTTCAATATAGTGCACTTGACCTTTCCCCAAACATCTGTGTCCTAGAACCCATGGTTCTCTACAAGTGAAACAAAGCTTTTTCCTTTGTAATTCACTCCTATTCTCTTCATCTACCTTCTTTTTTGTCAATTTATCACATCTTTTGGTGGTATTGTTAGAAAAGTCTTTTTCTGAAAATTCCCCTTATGTTGCCAAAGATTTGGGGGTTTTTGATTAGTGACTGGTCTCATAGGCGTGCAAGTTTCAAGTTGCAAACTTCTTTTGATAGCTTCCTATAAGGTTGAGGGTGTGAAAGCCTTAACCAAACCCTTAACAGAATCTTTCAAACCATCAAGAAAAAGATAAATAATCCTCTTTTCACTCATATCAGGTACCATAACAGCCACTATTTGAAACTCTTCTATATACTCATTAACTAATTTGGTTTGCTTCAATTTTGACAATTTTTTAAAATACTCTTCATCATCCTTGAGGTCAAATCTATCTATCACTCTTTGACTGAAATCATCAAATGTAGTTACCTAATCATAACCTTGAGTAGTCATTCCATGATACCACCAATCATAGGCTACATCTTCCAAGTGTGGACTTGCAAATTGAACGGCATCACTCTCCGTCATGGGGTTAAGTGTGAAGAAAGTTTGTAATTTTTGTAGCCATGCTCTAGCTGAAATTTTATTTGTTCCATCAAAAGTAGGTGTTGTAAACTTGCTTATTTTATTTTTGAGCTCTCTTCCACTTATCTCATGATCCCTCTTGTACTCTTTCTTGGGCATCAAAGTGTTCATCATATCCACATATTCTCTAAAAGGAACTGAACTGTGAAAGTCATCATCTAAGCCATTGTAAGTAGCTCTTAATGCAATCAAGTTACCTCTAACCTCTTCCATGAGATTAAGGGCTGGATTTGGCATTGGTGGCTCATCTGCAGGTAGAAAAATAGTTTTTGTTGATTTAGAGGGTGTGGGTTTCAGATTTCTTGGCTCCTCTGAAGTGCTCCCTTTCTCATTAATAGATGCAACACCTTGCAATTTTTTTGTCAATATTCGCAAAGCCTCTCTAGTTTTTGCCAAACTATCCACTATTTGCTTCTGAGTATTTTGGATGTCTTCGAAGAATTTCTTTGCCATCTCATCTAGATCAGCCATACTTTTTTATTCTTTGGATTTTGTACTTTTACTTTCAACTGGAGGTTTGATCAAAAAAAATTTATTCTTTTCTCGCTGCAAATATCTCTTTTCTCTTTCACTTAGTTGCATGCAAACTTCTACAAACCCTCAGGTTGGCACGATCATAGGTCTGATACCACTAAAATATCCCTTTCTCTAATTTTATATGATATTTCAAGCCTCTAATCAGATTTTTAAAATCAAAAAATCAATATTTCAAAGATCCACCAATTTCTCAATAAACCTCAAATCAGGTATGCCCGAATTAGTGCCAAAAACTTCACAGCTTCACATATTATTAATAAATCTGAAAGTGAAAATTTTTAAAAAAATTTCAGCAGCATAACAGCCCACAAAATGACATTTTCAAATCTGTATAACATTTATGCAACAGCTCCCAAACAGAGGACAAAAACAATGCTCATCGGGCTCCCGAAAATAACACAAAATAGCCCGAAAACACCACAAAACACTAATAATCTATCACAAAAGTTTAACCATGAGAAAATAAAAATATTCAGCTCTATTTTAACATCTAAAAATTTTAAATATAGTAGCAACCCAAACTAATATGAAATACTCAACCGAAAACACCAAACTCTTACAAAAAACACACCTGAATACCCACAAATTTGTACTGTTCAGCACAAGGGCAAACTTTGCATGAGCTTGCACATGGAATGGCTTTAAACACCCATCCTTAGCCTTCCTAAAAACCTTCAAACTCTCATCCTTGTGTCTCCTTCTCCACAGGTTTGGCAGCCTCTAAAGTACAACAAAGCAATGAGCAAAAATCAAGTTTTGGAATGAGCCCAAAATGCCTCCAAATCCTTTAAAATAGGGCATAATCTTAACTCACATCCAAGAGGGGTTAATAAAACATATTTTAATAATAATTTTCATTTATTAGTCCATTGGTTTCCAAAGATTAGCCCCTTTTGCCGAAACTTCACCTTTTTGGGCCTTCTTGCCTTAGCAAAAATTATTATTTTTAATTATTTGGAAAGGGGACATGAAAAATGATCTCATGACACAACTCTAACTATCTTGATGGAAATTTGAGATTCCTTCTCGGGGGATGGATTGGACCTTCAAAGTCTCATGATAGCATTATGGTTGGGAGGGAATGAGCATGGTTGTTTTTAGTTTGGTGCTTCATTGCTTGTGGTTTCCTTATTGTGATATTTGATTTATGCTCATGTATGTTAATTGCGATGTTTATTTTCACATGATTCATTAGATTCTATGGATTAGATGTTGTCGATTAGATGTTAGAGATATTTGATCTCCTTTATGCTTTCAAGTGTTTGCACCTCAACTAAAGTGGTTTTGGTACTCCATAGTGTGGAGGTTCTAACTCTATCTTCCTTCTAGAATTATCATAGGGCTTTTTCCTCGTAAACCTAGGAGACATTGGTTCAGAATTGGGTGATACTAGAAAAGTATCACATGACTATTGTGAGAAATATTATGTGATATTGGAAAGTATCACGACAGTAGAAAGTTCTATCATACAATACTAGTAAAGTATCATATGTTAATAGTAAAGTATATCGTGTGATACTAGAAATATCACATGGTAGTAGTGAGAAGTATTGCATGATACTAGAAGAGTATTGCTTGGTAGTAGTGAATAATATCATACGATACTGCAAAAGTATCGCATGAGTTTTTTGAGAAAACCTGTTCAGGTAAATTGTAAGCATTTTTGGACATGTTAGATGAGTTTCGAAGGGTGTTTTGATTACACTATTGGGTACACCCCTTCTTAGGTCTTGATAGTTTGATGATTAAGTGTTTCTTATTTGTTAAATTTGATAAATGGTTATTGTTGTGTTGATAAGTAGTGGCAATTGGAGATCGTTGGTTGATTGGATTGTTTGGTTGAGTCTTCTATTGTATCTTTGTGATCAGTTGCATGTTGATGTTGCAAGTATTCATACTCAAAACCTTTAAAAAATATTAATTGTCTTTTATTTGTCCTTGTTCCAAGATCTTCAGGCAAGGCATTACACAAGAGCTTACAAGATAATGATAAAATTGTGAGCCTCTTATTTGGGAGGTCTTGGGTTTGAACTTTATAAATAGTAATAATAATTAATCACAAAATATGATAATAATTAATCCTGTCTTCAACCTCTTACTGATGAAAAAAGAACAACTGATACTTTCATAGCTAAATAAAGTAAAGATTGTTAGTAATTAAGAGACATGGTAAAAACTAATAATTAATTAGAAGGCATAAAAAGTAGATAATATAATATTAAAAAAAATTATATTTAAATACTTGTAAGAAAAACTTAAAATTCTTTTCAAGGTTCTAAAAGTAAAATCTAAAATTTTAACCTATAAAATAATTTACATGCAAACAAAACAACTCCTCTTTTAAAAGAAATGTGAAAAGGAAAATGTAAATGTAAATTTGAAAAAAAATGATCAGTAAATAACCGAAGCCTTTGAATTATATAAAAAATAAGAAATTACTAGTATCTCAAGTATCTCCATTCAAATGGGCACTGGTAGGAAAGAATGGAGAAGAAAACCTCCAGTCTTTCCTGGGACTTTTGTCCTATACCAACTATATTTTAAAAATCCTAGTTTATATACATCATGATTGTTTCATTACAATTTAACAAATACAATTATTTCAAGCTTTATCATTGAATTCCTTAGTTATGAGGGAGAAACACTGAGAAGATAGATTTTTCCTGCCTTTACCTGCTAATTTGTTTCTGAAATTGAATTGAGATGTTAGTAATATCAGAAAATTCATAATTTGATTGCTAAGTCCCATTAATATTTGAATTTATAATTCTAATTTAATGATTTAAATTTATGTTTCAATGCTTTTTTTAGGGATTACTCATACTTCCTATTTGGATTAAGAACTAAATGAAAAGATTAGAGAGCAGTAACCTAAAATTATAAAATTGGGGGCTATAATTTTCAACAGCTAATATTGAAAACTAAGATGAAAGGAAAAAGAGAGAAGTCTCCACATGAGATACATGGAACCACTAGGTTGAACCAATGTTTAATTCTAGGAAATGAAAGATCTATCTAATTTTATCAGATATATCAACCATCCAAATTAGGTTTTTGCCTAATATAAGACCAAAAAATTGATTAGTAATTATTATGTTTACCATAATCAAATTGTTCCAAACATGATACTAGGAAAATAGAGATATGCATCAGTAGAGAATGCCAAATACCACAACCACATAAGGATGTAAATTAAATGACAACAAAATTAATTGTATTATATATAGACAAAAATCTACAATCTGAGCTAACTAGTGTGTGAACACGAGCAACTAAAGTCAATTTACAAACCCTACTAGAACTAAGCATACTATCAAATATAAAGTAAAAATCATATATCCCCATAATACAAAGGATTTTTTGATGCAAAAGATAAAAATTAAAGATTTCTAATAGATAAAACTAGGACCCATCAAAAACATAACAAAAAAAAGCCCAAGGATCCAAATTTCAAAAACCAAAAAAGCCACCAAAACAACAGAATGAAACAAAAGTCATCAAAGGTCTAAACCTCATCCTTCTTCAAATACACCATAATAATTTATGAGGCTTCCTCAATATTTGACACCAAGCACCCTAGAGGAAACATGTAAGTCATCTTCTTTTTGCTGGACTTGAATAAATTGAGAAGAATAAATTCCATATTTTCCAGATTTTCTAGTTCCACCTTCGACTCAACATATGTAGAGTATAGATTCAAGCAATTCTGAAGCCATTCCACATTCTGCTCCTCAATGATCCCTCTCCAACACAAAATAAATTTGATATTTTCTTCCATCTTCGACCATGCTTAATAAAACAAAATAGTGTCCCTAATATACATAATAGGATGCTTAGAGACATTTTCTTGCCCCAGACTGCCAGGTGTGTGGCTCATATAAACCTTGGGAAGAGGAATCCTCTGTTGATGATTGATACTAAATACAACATGCTCTAAGCCCTCTAGCTAAGTAGGATAAAAAATGTTACAACATAGGCTAATAATCTTAGCATGACCTGTGTTTGCCCTAGTCAAGCAAGCAATGAAAGACCCAATTACCGAGCTGTTGGTGCACCAGGTAAAATCATAATTGAAAAACTACTCACCTAAGACCCTCCTAACTACTACCTTGGACAAATCATCAATTGGATTTAGGATTATGTTCCACCTTTCAGGCTTTACATTGCCCCTAAATGCAATAGTTCTGGTTTTGAGGGCATGAAAAACAACAATAGTCATCTCCATACTAACTCTAAGACAAATACCCAAAAAACTATGACTAAAGCAACAAATAATGAACTAAGGGAAACAATGTTGAATTTATAAAGGGAGTCAAGATCAAATGATCCAGAAGGGCTCGTAATTGCTATGATTAAAACTCATAATTGAATACAACCTTTCATCACCTAGACTACCCATAACTTATTATGATATTGGTAATAATTATTAATTAAGCTCCTAAGGGTAGTTGTTTCAAATGATCAGAGGATTGATTGATAGAAAGATATATTAATGATAAAGGTTACATTAGATCATAAATTTATGGATTTTGATATATTAATATATCCTCACCATCTACTCCTTTGTTTGCCAGATAATCTTTTTTTGGTTACCTTCTAGAAATATATGTTGAATTCTTGTTTCTTCAATAAGGTCGAATAATTTAAGAACTTCATCTAGTTTCTAATTCAACACCCAATTTGGGGTATTCCTTTTCCTTAAGGCATTGAGAACAATTTGAGAGTCACCTTCTATTATTAGTTTCTTAATACCTAAACTTAAACTTAATTGAAGTCCCTCTTGAAGGGCTTCTAGTTCTGCTAAATTATTTGAAATATTGATATGGCTCTTTTAGTGATCCATTTTCTAGAATCCATATTAATGATAAATCCTATACCTGATTTTCCTAGATTATCCCTAGATGCTCCATCGAAGTTCAATTTTGACCATCCTCTTGATGGTGGTTCCAATTTACATTTTTTCCTTGCTTCCTAATTGTTCTTGTTATATACTAGTGGTGGGTTGATATGTTTGCTCCAATTTATTTTCATTTCACCATCCCATTCTATGAAGGTTCCTTCCTCTTTTACTGTTTTCCTTAGTAAATGTAAATATTCTATTTCAATATTTTCATAATAATAAAATTAAATCATTTTTATAATTCAAATTATAAGTTGTGGAAAATATTATCATTGACCTAGATTATTTACAATGAAATATTTATGGTGAAAAAGATAGTGAGAATGTATTAAGTAATAATTATTTTAGAAATACATAAATTTTCACTATTTCATTTATCAAATAGAATAATAATATTAATTTTCATTATAATAACAAAGATGAATTTTTTAGTGAAACTAAAAATAGAAAGAAAATAGAACAAGGTAGTACTACTACAAATATAAGTATTACTAAACTTTTACTAGTGATTCTTTTAAAGAAGATTTATACATTAAACTTTTTATTTCATGTATAAATTAAATATGAGTACTACCTACCAATATTTTTTTTAAATAACATTTTAAATTAACTTTTTTTATTTTAATATAAGTTTTAATATTTAATAATGAAATAATATGGAGAAATTGTTATAATTGGCTAGCTTGTGTATTCTCATACTCACCAAGCACCCATTTCACTTTCTCTGTAATTAGTTGTCATCAATCTTTTTGTTTTTCCTTGTCAATGTTGGGTTAATTCTTTATTTATGCCCTTTTTTTGCCATGTTAATGTTTTGATTATGTTGGATACAATTGATTAATTGTGTATTGTCATTGATGTTACTCAAATGTCATATCATTATCAGTCAGTGTATGTCGAGGACAATTTTTTATGGCTACCGAGCAATCCAGAGTTTTCCTAGTTCAAAAGGCAGTGTCTACCAAATTCACTCAAGTGCCAAAGGAAAGTCTACGGATGATAAGTGCTAACCAAGATCACTTGGTTAATAAAGGATATGTTGGATGGAACTAGTGCTAACCGAGCTCACTTAGTTACTAAAGGAATTTTCTAGAATGTAGTGTTGATCGAACTTCACTTGGTTAACACAAGAAAATTATTTTTGAGTCAGTGTCTATTGAGCACGGTCGGCTATCAAAGGATTTTCTTATTTTTGCATATTAAGTTTAATTGATTTATCTATTGGTTCTAACCGACTAAGAAAATGAATATTAGTTATTCTAAGTTGTATTCTACCCAACTTGATAATGTGAATGATATAAGTAGAAGTTCAAGTTGTGGGATAGAGTGTGAAAGTGCATGTGAATACATTGAAGATTTAATAATGCTAAGAGGAAGTGAATCAGAAGGATAAGTAGAATATTCTTGTGGAGCTAAAAGGATATATTCGATCAGGAAGGATCAAGTACAAGCTAGAATAGAGATCTGTAATCAGTAATTCAACTACATCCAAATTAGGTCATTTCATTATTACTCTCAAACCATTGTAGCAATGATCTAAATCTCTTAACAGAGTTGGTTTAAAAACCATTTGTAAATCCTCTAACAAGGTGGCAATTCTATTGAATTTTCTAAAGACCTCTAACAAGGTCACTCCTAACAGGGTGATTAAATCCTCTAACAAGGTTACACCTAATAGTGTGTTTTGTAATCTTTCATAGGGTTGGCTCCTAACAGGTCTCACTTTAGAAGAGTGAAAATAGTAACTAGTTACCATAGGTGGTATTTCTCAAATTGGGTTTCCATGTTAAATCTTAGTGTCAAATGTGTTCATGCTATTTCTTTTCTATGTTTGCAACTAAGTTAAAGTAATGATAATTACAAATAACATCTTAATATTTGCAAGTTGATTAATTACTGAACATTCTTAGTGTTTATCGAGTTACAATATTTCTTTGTTTGTCGAGCATTAGCACAGTTAAGTTTTGACAAGATTATTTTACTGACATCTAAGGGATCTAAGAAATATTTTTGTAGTAATTGATTCACCCCTACCATCTCAGTTACTCCTCTTATATTTCCAACAATTGGCATCAAAGCTTTTGGTGCTTATAGAAAAGGTTTCAAGGACCTAAGCTAAAGATCAAGATGTCTTACAAAAGAGGAATTCCCAACTTTAATAAAGACAATTTTGCAGCATGGCAGGGACTTATGAGGTTACATCTAGCTACTATCAGTGATTCAAGTTGTAAATATCTTGATACTGAGTACAAGACTCCAAATAAAACATTATCAATTAACGATATTGTTGAAAAGAAGAATCATAACATCGTGATGATTGATATTGCATCTTCTCTTAGTTACGCTGAATTTGATGAGGTAAAAGATTGTAAAACTGCTCATGAAATGTGGACCAAACTGAAAGACATCTATGGAGGAGATGACAATGTAAGAACAGCCAAAGCAGAAAGTCTTGGAGGACAATTTGATCAAATGAAAATTAGAGAAGATGAAAACATTGCAAAATATGTGGAAAGAATCAAAGCTAGTGTAAGTACAATCAAAGCATCTAGAGGAGACATTGATTACATGACTTTTGTAAGCAAGGTACTCAAAACTCTTCTTCCTATTTATGCAATTAAAATGTTTTTTATTTAAGAAATGAGATGTGATCCAAATAACAAAATAATCTTGGATGCTCTAGTTAGAAGATTGATAGCGTTTGAATTAGATAACTACGATAATTATGTTCCTAATTCAAAAAACATTGAATTTGTATTTGAAGCCAAACTCCCACTCAATAAAAAGAACAAAAAATCAAAGGCCAATCAACCAGCAAGTGAAAAGAAACTAAATAAAGTTTTGACAGTGATCTTGAATGTGTTGAAGCCATACTTGCAAAGAAATACTCCAACGGTAGAGGAAAGTACAAAGGTAAAATTCCTCTTTTTCTTGTAAAGAAGTTGGTCATATTGTTGCTATGTGTCCAAATAGAGAAAGTAAGGATGAAAAGAAAATTCATAAGTACAAAGCCAAGAAGGAATTTAGAAATTGCAAGAACTACAAGGACAAAGGTAATAAATCTTGTTTTATGGCTAAAGATTCTAATAACAGTGAAGATGAAATGGTGTTTATTGTTGTAAAAGATGAATCTGATGATGAATGAGATAAGATGGAACTTATTTCTTATGTAAGCAAAAATGATGCATGGATTATTGATAGTAGATGTTCACATCATATGACTAGAGATAAAAAAAAAAATTGAACAATTAATACATTATGATGGAGGTAGTGTAAGATTTGGAAACAATGAACCTTGTTGCATAAAAGGAAAAGGTTGTATCTCACTAACCATTAAAATTATATTTGACAATGCTTATTGGGTTGAAGGACTAAAGCATAATCCACTAAGTGTGTCACAGTTGAATAACATTGGAGTTGTTAGTGAATAGATTGTCTTTCTAATTACACAATGATAATTTTTTGTATGCCCAAGACTTGGAAAGTACAAAAATGTTCTCAACAGTTGAGAGAACTTCATATTATTTGTTTTCTCTCTATATTTATGGGTGCGGCTTCCTTTAAAAGATTTATCAATAAATCAAAAACTAGTTTTGCACTTTTTCTAGAAGGCACATAAGGACTCTCACATACTCCTAGGTAGTGAGGTGATAATTTGTTCATGCAATAAAGAGAAAATAATTCACAATATGTCCTCTGAAACCACCCATTCAAAGAAAAGAATGATACAACAACTTCATAATAACCATTCAAGGAATTTAACCAATCATGAACTACAAAAGAAACAACAACAAATATCTTCAAATGATAAATCAAAAGCTCACAAAGTAACAATGATTGAAACACTTCAAACACCAAGTTTCAAAGTGGGAAAATATATATATATAAACCTCTTTTATGCACACAGTCATTCAAAAAGCAAACATATATATGCTATCTGTCTATTGTTGTAAAAGCATCTACTTATCAAAGTATTTTCTAGCTTTCTATTATAACCCCTAATTAGTTCAATGCCCCAACATTTATAGTATCACTACAAATCTGAAAGGCCTCCATTAAAGCTCAACCATCTTGGTTTAAATAGTTACGATATGAACAAAAAATAGTTTTTAAAATGGTTTCCTAAAACATGACTAGAAGTAACTATCCTAATCAAACTTCATCATTGGTCTTTTCCTCTTCGCCCATGGTTTTCCTTACCAGTTTCTAGCTTCTGAAGGTGTTCATGAATTCTTACATCACATGGGAATGGGGGTTCTTCAAACTCAGCAGCTTGGTCCTACAAGCATCTTTTTTCCATTTGAATTCATTGATTTTCAAGCTCTAACGTGACATGAGATTCCTGTTTAGACATAACATGGATTTAATATTTGCTAGTGTGGTGAAATCACTAGCAGTAGGCAATTCATTATCTTTAATCTTTATAATAGCATCATTGAAGCTCTTTGTTAATGCTTCAAAATCCATGTTCCCATCATGAAATTGTAGAATTCTTGTAGGATTTACTATATTCATGTCTTTAAGAAGCTCCTCATCCATCCTAGCAATCTTGTTTTTAATGGATTGCATCTCTTTAATAGCTTCTTTGTAGATCGATTCTTTCTAGACCATGTTATTTTTCATGATGAACAACATACAAGAATCCACATTTTTCATAGGATTCTCACTTAGAAACTTAAGCACTCCAAATTTTTCAACTTTAGTCACCTGAAACAAAATAGCTTGGCACAGACTTCATTCAATTTCCCACCCTGGAATAAGAGTTTGAATCTCTCCCAAGAGTGTTTCCCCTTCAGCATACACAGAGGTGAATTCTAAGATAAACTTATTACCTTCTTTGATAATGGAATTCACCCAATCCTACATTGCATCCGAGAGAAACTTCCCCTTTTGCATATATTTTACCAGTTGTTGGTTATCCATAGAATTAGGATCGAAAGATTAAGGGGCTTGAAAAACTAGTAGGGCTTCGAGATTCATCAATGAATTAATATAAATAATCATGGTCACCACTAAGGCCTTGAGTTCCTTTTTCTCCCTACTATCCTTTTCTGACTAGGTTAACATATGATTAGCAAAAAACTTAAAGAAGTTATTGCCTATATTTCTATTGATGGTTCCAAGTTCAACTGAAGTACATTTGAAGCCTTTACTATCAATTTCTCCAAATTCAAAATTTTCCTTATATGTGGCCAGTTTTGCTATGATCTTCCCAGTCATTGGGTCTTTAATTAAACGGGCATCAGTTTTTAGCCTTTTAACTTTCGAACTATGTGCTACATATTTTGTTACAATGTCCTTTACAAGCATACATACTGGCTACAAATTTCTTTTCTTATTGACTGAGCTAGATAACCAAGATGAGACAATGGGATTAGTAGAGATTTCTTGAGTATCTCGAGTAGGAGTCATGAATTTAGGTTGGTCTACCTTGGGAGCTTCAATAAATTGCATATCGCCATCAGGATTGTCTGAGAAACCAAAACCATCACCCAAATCCTATCCTTGGGTCAACATCTTTTCCTTCTGAACTTCTTGTTGCATGCTTTAGACTTGGTTTTAGATTTGGTTCGAGGAGTCGTGTTCTATTCAAGTGCTATCATCTTTTTTTGCTTGCCAAGAGTCGACACACCATCTACAACAGGAGATGAAACTTGCATGTCAGAGGTTAGTGGTTTAGAAAAAGAAATCATTTTTGGAGATGGTTCATTGACTACTTTCATACTCTACCTCCTTAACCAGTTGTCTATGTGAGTGAGAATGGATCCAGTTCTCATATTTATATCATCTTCATCTTCCTGATTCTAATCCACTTCTAATTGTCTTGACTCACTAGCTTCACCCCACCTAGGTTCAACAACGTCTGAACCATCTTCAACTACTCCTTCAAGTTGAAACTTCAAATTAAGGGAATTGATTTATTGAAGTGTTAATCTTGAGTGGTCTCTTTTTAACATTTCTTTTTCATTCTTACAATCTTACCATAAATCCTCCAAGTGTGGGATTGTGGATGACTAACCCTTCAGACCAAGAACTCAAGTTGCAAATATTTTCTATCAAATTCCCTTCTTCCCTAGTAAGGCCCAAAACCAAAGCCAAGAAAATTGCTTCCTATGAGTGAAGCATTGATCATGCTACTACAAATCAAAGAGCTAAGCTTGATAGGAAATACTGACTCCCAATTCTCTTGTGGGAGGTTATCCTTAATAACAAAAAATAACTACCTGGAGAACTTAGCTAAAACAAAATGATCAAGTGCATAACATGGTAACCTCATTGGCTCATCCTTGAACCCACCTATTCTCAAATAGGTGAACTTCGGGAACTATATGTAATAGATTTCATAATTTTGAATTAGTCTTTGGGCTTCCAAGGACAACCTAGGAATGTGTGTCTTTTTCAAAGATAAATGTACACTCTCTACCAATACATCATGCACCTTTCTAAAATTTTCTAACACTTTATCTCTTTGCAGCAGGGGACAATACTAATAGACTGTTATTTCTTCACTCCAAATCTCGTGGGGTAGAGAAGTGAGATTAATGACACAAGCAACGCAATATGTAAGATAAGAGGCCATGTAGAAATTCACTTTGGATTCCTTAGCATGTCTAAGTTGTTTTGTTGATGAGCTAGTAATTATTTCTACCCAATCCATCCATTGTTCTTCCTTTAAAATAATTTCAACATAACAAAACATCCATTCTTCAAAAAGGAGGGCATCAGCCAAACCCTTAACTCAATGTAACAACACTACAAGATCATGAATATGGGGTTTTAGGTGATCTTTTGTGACTATCTTGGGTAGTCTTGAACCTCCACCATAATTAGTCATTGTCCACTTCCTAGCTAGGATGTTACAGTATTCTCTTGGGGTTTCTTGGTATTCAGCTAGGGATTGGATAGGAGAAAATGCAACAAATGTACTTTCTGGTAGATGCAACACTAAGGTGATAGTTTCCATAGATATTGATAGCATAGGTTCTCCATCTTTATTCAGGATACTTTTACTCCTTACATCATAGTGGTCAATACAAAGTTGGAGTAATTCAGGGCTTAACAAGGTAGGAGGGAAAGTTGCAGCTTCAATCAGAACACTAGTCAAAATTTTCATAGAACCATTTAATTCATTGGCCTACTCAAGGAAATTTGACTATAATTTTTCTAGCCTAACACCTTCTAAATTAGCATCACAAATAATGGGTCTTTTGCACTCCAAACTTGACACATTACCAAAGAAATGTAAAATGGATTTCATCTTAAACAAGGAAAGCAAGGCTCAAATTGATTCTATTTTGAAATGCATACAGACGGTCGAACAAAAGGAAGGCTTTGTTGTGTTCTCACTTGCAACTCATCAAGAAAAATAACCTCTTTTCTTGTCCCTTAGTAGCTCCTTCTTCATGTTAGATTGTGGTGACTGATCAGGAAAGTACTGTACATACTTCATAAATAGTGGGGTCGGGGCATTGCCCCGAAAAAAAAAAAATTTGGAAGTGGCCGACATGTTATAACCCTAAACCGGTTTAATACTTGTATAAAAAGGGCTTAGGGTTGGGTATTTTTTATGTGTGGTGATACGAAATTGGTTCTTGCAGCAGTATTGAGCTGTAAGGGATTACGGATTGTAATCAGGTTGTAATCACTGGATTGTAATAAGATCAGACTTGCTTTTTGGTGGACGTAGCCCAAGGATTGGGTGAACCACGTTAAATCTTGGTGCCTTGTGTTCATTTTTGTGTGTTCTATTATTTCTGTTATTGGTTATATTTGCATGTAGTTTTTATTTCTGTCTGTGGTTTATCCTAACAAGTGGTATCAGAGCCTAGTTGTTTCTCAGTTATCCTCTGCAAGAAAGTCTCACGGTTAAGTGGGAGTCTCACGGTTGAGTGGGAGCAATGGAAGATGATGGTAAGCTGAGGGTTGATAGGTTTAATGAGCAGAACTTCCAGTTATGGAAGATGCAAATGGAAGACTATTTATATCAGAAGGATTTATGGAAGCCGTTGGAAGGAAAAACCAAGAATCAGGGAACTATGTCAGAGGCTGAATGGGATCTTTTGGATAGAAAGGCACTCGGAAGCATTTGGTTATGCTTGGCACCATCGGTGGCATTTAATATTACAAAAGCAAAGACGACAGAAGATTTGATGAAAACCCTAGCGACACTGTATGAAAAGCCCTCCGCTTCAAATAAGGTATTTCTCATGAAGCGTTTATTTAATATGAAAATGGCAGAAGGTGGATCTGTTGCAGATCATTTAAATGAGTTTAATACTATTACTAGTCAATTATCTTCTGTGGGTATCAATTTTGATGAAGAAATTAGGGCTCTCTTGATTTTGTGTTCTTTGCCTGAAAGTTGGAATGGCTTGGTAATGGCGGTGAGTAATTCTGTTCCTAGATCAAGTACCCTAAAATATGATGATGTGATCGGTGTTATTTTAAGTGAGGAAACTCGTAGAAAATCCTCAAGTGGATCTACATCAGGAAGTGCTTTAAATGCACAAAGCAGGGGCAGAACGACTGAAAGAGGAAGTAACTCTGGAAATCGTGGGAAATCAAGAGGAAAGTCAAAGGGGAGGAGGTCTCAATCGAGAGGACCAAATGATTGCTGGTACTGTGGGAAACCAGGGCACAAAAAGAAAGATTGCTGGACTCGAAAGAAAAATGAAGGAGATAAATCATATGGAGACAAAGAGGCAAATGTGGTAAGTAATAAATCCGAAGAGGATGCTTTGCTTCTGTCTTTAGAGAGTGTTGATGATTCATGGGTTTTAGATTCTGGTGCTTCTTTTCATGCTACACCTCATAGAGGTTATTTCATTGATTATGTCCAAGGGGATTTCGGGCTTGTTTATTTGGGGGATAATGAACCCTGTCAGATTGTTGGAAAGGGAAAAATTAAGATTAAGTTGCAGAATGGGAATCATTGGCTACTACATGAGGTAAGACATGTTCCAAAGCTGAGTAGGAATTTAATTTCAGCAGGGCAACTCGGTGATGAGGGTTGTGTAATTACTTTTAATGATAAAAATTGGAAGGTTTCAAAAGGTTCCCTTGTAGTAGCAAAAGGTGTGAAAGTAGGCACCTTATATCTTTGTACAGGTCATATTGTTCCTTCTACTTTGATTGTTTCAGAGAAAAATGAATATTCAGGAACAATTACTGCAGTTGAGCAGGGAGAACAAATAGCTGTTGTAGATTTTGATACAGCGTTGTGGCACAATAGACTTGGGCACATGAGTGAGAAAGGTATGAAAGTACTTCATTCAATGAAAGTTTTACCAGGTCTAAAATGTGTGAATATGGATTTCTGTGAAAGTTGTGTGTATGGAAAACAAAAGAGAGTGAGTTTTGTAAAGACAGGGAAGGAAAACAAAAAGGAGAAATTAGAGCTTGTGCATACAGATGTATGGGGACCGGCTCAGGTATCTTCCCTTGGTGGCTCTCATTATTATGTTACATTTATTGATGACGCAACTAGAAAAGTATGGGTTTATTTCCTTAGACAGAAATCTGATGTATTTCAAACTTTTAAGAAATGGAAATGCTTGGTTGAAAATGAGACTGGTAAGAAATTAAAATGTCTCAGATCTGATAATGGTGGTGAGTATTGCAGTCATGAATTTGAAGATTATTGCTCCACTAATGGTATTCGTAGACAAAAAACTGTTCCAAGGACTCCACAGGAAAATGGAGTGGCTGAACGCATGAACAAGACTATAATGGAGTGCGCAAGGAGCATGAGGTTGCATGTTGGGTTGCCCTTACACATGTGGGCGGAGGCTGTCAATACTGCAGTATATTTGATTAATAAAGGTCCCTCTACTCCTTTGGGCTGTGGTATTCCAGAGGAAGCATGGACTGGTAAGAAGGTGAGTTATTCTTTTCTCAAGACCTTCGGTTGTGAAGCTTTTGCTCATATAGACTCTGAAAATAGAACCAAGCTAGAAGCGAAATCAAAGAAATGTGTCTTTGTTGGATATGGCATTAATGAATTTGGCTATAGACTTTGGGATTTTGAAAATCATAAAATTATAAGAAGCCGGGATGTCATATTCAATGAAAAAGTGTTGTACAAAGATCTGTTGCAGCAACATGAGAAGAAAGAAGATGATTATGTAGTGCTGGATGATACTCCAAAAGCTAATGTTCCAGCCATTCCTCATGATGTGCAACAACTGCAACAACAAATACCACACACACCAGTGAATGTTAGACGGTCAACAAGGCCAATTAGACCTCCACAAAGGTTTTCTCCCTCTTTGTATTCTATTTTACTTACTGATGCTGGTGAACCTGAAAGTTATGATGAAGCTGTGCAGGTGGATACTAAGATTCAGTGGGAGTCTACAATGAAAGATGAAATGGACTCTTTGCTGAAAAATAAGACATGGGATTTGTGCAAGTTGTCTGTTGGTAAAAAGGCTTTACAGAATAAATGGGTTTATAGGTTGAAAGAAGAGGAAGGAGGTAAGAAAATATTTAAGGCCAAGTTAGTTGTAAAAGGATTTGCACAGAAAAAGGGAATTGATTTTGATGAGATATTTTCACCTGTTGTTAAAATGACTTCTATTCGTACTGTTTTAAGTCTTGTGGCTATTGAAGATTTGCATTTAGAGCAGATGGATGTTAAAATAGCCTTTCTTCATGGTGATTTGGATGAAGAAATATATATGGCTCAGCCACAGGGTTTTGAGGTCAAAGGTAAGGAGAACTTAGTGTGCAAATTGAAGAAAAGTTTATATGGCCTGAAGCAAGCACCTTGGCAATGGTATCTGAAATTTGACAGTTTTATGCATGAGCATGGATATAACAGGTGTCATTCAGATTACTGTGTTTATTTTAAGAGGTTGGATGATGATAGCTACATTATTTTATGTCTATATGTTGATGATATGCTTATAGCTGGGTCTAACATGCATCATATTAAGGGGCTAAAATGCCAGTTAGCACATGCATTTGCTATGAAGGATTTGGGGGCAGCAAAACAAATCCTTGGTATGAAGATTTGTAGAGATAGGAAGAATAGAACATTGACACTATCTCAAGCTGATTATGTTGAGAAGGTGTTGCAACGTTTCTCTATGGAGAATGCTAAAGCTGTCAGCACACCTTTACCTGGTCATTTGAAATTGACTAAGGAGATGTGTCCCAAGACACGGGAAGAGGAGGATAAGATGTCCAAGGTGCCCTATGCTTCAGCTGTAGGAAGTTTGATGTATGCTATGGTATGCACTAGGCCAGATATTGCACATGCAGTGGGCGTCGTTAGCAGGTATATGAGTCATCCAGGTTTTGAGCATTGGAATGCTGTCAAGTGGATTCTCAGATATTTGAGAGGAACATCCAATAAGTGTTTACACTTTGGGGGCTCTACTACTGATTTACAGGGCTATGTTGACTCAGATTTGGCTGGGGATATTGATACCAGGCGGAGTACTACAGGTTATGTCTTTACTGTTGGTGGGGCAGCCATGAGCTGGGTTTCAAGGCTACAGAAGATTAATGCTCTCTCCACTACAGAGGCAGAGTATGTTGTTGCTACAGAGGCAGCCAAAGAGATGATATGGCTTCAGTTCTTCTTGGAAGAATTGGGACATCCTTAGAAGGATAATTATTTGTTCACAGATAGTCAGAGTGCCATTCATCTTGCTAAGAATTCAGCTCTGCATTCTAAGACCAAACACATACAGTTGCGGTACCATTTCATTCGGTCAGTTTTGGAGGATGGACAGTTAACGCTGGAGAAGATACATACCAATGAAAATCTAGCAGATATGTTGACAAAGGTTGTCACAAGGGAGAAGTTGAACTCCTCTTCAGCTTCAGTTGGTCTTTTAGACTAAATGTGAATAAAAGAATAGCAGAGTCCAGGGTGGTTTGATCCAGTGGGAGCCCCATGCGGTAGTTGTATTGCTACAGGATCAGTCTCCAAGTGGGAGATTGTTGTTTAGGGTGGAGCCTGATCAGTCCCCAAGTGGGAGATTGTTAGATTGTGGTGATTGATCAGGAAAGTAATGTACATACTTCATAAATAGTGGGGTTCGGGGCATCGCCCCGAAAAAAAAAAAATTTTGGAAGTGGCCGACATATGGCTGACATGTTATAACCCTAAACCGGTTTAATACTTGTATAAAAAGGGCTTAGGGTTGGGTATTTTTTATGTGTGGTGATACGAAATTGGTTCTTGCGGCGGTATTGAGCTGTAAGGGATTACGGATTGTAATCAGGTTGTAATCACTGGATTGTAATAAGATCGGACTTGCTGTTTGGTGGACGTAGCCCAAGGATTGGGTGAACCACGTTAAATCTTGGTGCCTTGTGTTCATTTCTATGTGTTCTATTATTTTTTTTATTGGTTATATTTGCATGTAGTTTTTATTTATGTCTATGGTTTATCCTAACACTTCAAATTTCTCTTTTGCTTGATACAGAAAAAGAAAAACTACACTCTTTGTAAGGGAAAGAGAACATACATGTGAAAGTACAACCTCATAATGAGGCATTCATGATAGATCAATTGCAACTAAGCTCACACATTCAAAATCTTTTGACATGACTTTTTATTAAATATCTCGTTGTGTGGCTATACTGACAATGATTAGCTTTTTCTAACACCCAATCCTTCCTTTGGAAAAAAGATCTTCCACTTTAAGTCATGATGACATTTTCCCATGCTTGAAATTAAGGCATCTCTTTTGAATTATTACATCTTAACGTGGTAATTTATGCCACGTGAATATGATGACTTCAACAACCCACAATCAATTTTTTGCTAGAAAACATTAGTTATAGAACCGCTTTGAACTACTTCAAACCAAGCTTCAAAGGGGTTCGAGTTAGTTCAAAGGAACACTCTGAAGTCTTGCGTGAATTTCCTGCAGAAAACAAAGGTTAGTATAAAAACCTTTGATTGAACAGCTTTGAACTACTTTGAACCAAGGTTCAAAGTGGTTCAAACAAAGACAAGGAAAGATATGAAGCTTCGAGTGACTAGATAGGAAATTTAGGAAAAGATTAAAATATGGTGACTCATAATATGGCCAATAGGGACTCTGACTAGGGACTGGGTACACAGAGTACACATAGAACTCAAAAAACTAGAAACAAAAATAGCACCAAAACTACACAAAAAATAGCAGGAAGAAGAAAGCAAATAGAAATAAAGCCACAAACAAAAGGTATATACAAGATTGGGGCCTTTAGGACATTAGACCTTTGTTAACTTTAAATCCTACCCATTATAGGTAAAGGGCAAGATTGTGCCATCTTGGTAACTTAGATGAAAGGTGTTTGGACCAACAACTTTAGAGATAATAAATGGCCATTTTGAGAGGGAATCAAATTTGCCATGTGCTCCTTTAGGTTCTCTCTTCTTATCCCACAAAAGGACTTCATCATTTTTTAGGAAACTGCAAGGCCTAGTTCTCATATCAAAAATTTGCTTCACCTTCATCTAATGCTCTGTAATATCATCAATAAGTTTTTCATTTTCTTCTTCTAATTTTTTCAAATACATTATCCTCTTTTCTAGGGAGTCTTGAAAAAAAAGGTCCTCAATCACATATTGTAATTTGGAAGCAGACAACTCCAGAGATAGGGATACTTGAGCACCAATTCCATATACCAGCTCAAATGGAGCCATGCCAATGGCCGTTTTAGGGGTACTATGATCAACCCACAAGGCTGCATACAGTATTTTGTGCCAATTCCAGGGATTATTAGTTACTAGCTTTTTCATTATTGCAACCAAGTTCTTGTTACTAGATTATGCCTGCCCATTCCCTTGAGGAAAATAATCCAATGAATGGGATAGGGATATGTCATGTTCATAACAGAAAAGGGAAATCTCTTCTGATGAAAAATAGGTTGCATTTTCTAAGACTATCTTTTGAGGAACCACAAACTTGACAAATACATATTCAAATAAGAATTCACATACCACTTGAGAATTGGCCTTCTTGGTTGGGATAGCCTCCACCCATTTGGTGAAATAATTAGTGGATTTTTATATGTATACATGCCCAGTGCTAGATGGAGGACTTAGAGGTCTAATGAAATCAATTCCCCATTGATGGAAGGGTTCATCGATCACCATTGGCCTATGGGGTAAGGCTGCCAACTGAGGGTGCCCAGTAAAAAGCTGACATTTCTCACAATTCTTTACAAACTTGTAGGCATCTTTGAACATACCTGCCCAGTAGAAACAATTTCTTAGAATTTTAAAGGCAGTCACTGTGAATGAGAAATGTCCTCCACATACGTTTGAATGATATGCCCTTAACAACTTTTCTTGCTACTCTACATCTACACATCTCAAAAAGGTTCCATCTATCCCTCTCTTATATAAAATACCATTAGAGATTACATATTTTGCGGCCTTCAACCTAAGATTCCATTTTTCTTTATAGCTCATGTTTGGAGGGCATTCACCATATGTTAGAAAGTAGGTTACATTGGAGAACCAAGGGTCTATTGAACTTACTAGCAAAATAGTGGGTGTTTCTTTAATATTATTAGGAGGTGAATCTTTGTTTTCAACCATCAATCTACATAAACCTCATCCTCTTACCAAAGAAGTAGGCTTAATAGTCAAATCATATTCTTGAACCTTAGTTACCCATATAGCTCTTTTATTCACCCCAATCTCTTGTTGAGTTAATATGCTTTTTACCATTGTTTTTGGCACATAGACAATTGAATAAGAATGTAGAATATAGTACCTAAAGTGCTTCAATTCCTTTACCATGGTGAATGCATGTTTCTACATTTGGGTATAATTTAATTCATGTTTCTTAAAGGGAACGCTCATGAAAGAAATTAGGGCTTCATTATCTCCATCATCCTTTTGAGTCAGAATGTTGGATAGAGTATGTTCTAAAGCATAGCAGTAAATAATGAAATCTTTTTCAAAATTAGGACTTACTAGCATAGGTGCATTTGAAAAAATTCTAAGAAATTGTTGGGTATGTTGGGTATGTGGAGGACATTTCTCATTCAATGAAAGGATATTTTTTAGTCATCATACCCAACATGTAAGTCACTGTGAATGAAAGGATATTTTTTAGTCATCATACCCAACATGTATCTTACCTTTTCAAAAAATTCAGGCACAAAACTTCTTAGAAAATTGATTTGACCAAAGGACTTCAAATCACTTTTGTTAGTGGGCAGTGCCAATTTTTGTATTGCTTTCACCCTTTCCGGGTCGATCCTTATACCGTCCTTAGAAATGATATTTCTAAGAGATTTACCTTCTTCTACAAAGAACACAGAATTTTTGGGATTGAGGGATATATCATGTTGCCTACATCGGTCCAGCACCATTCCCAGATCTCTCAAGTGGTGTTTCCTTCTCTTAGAGTATATGGTCAAGTTATCAAGATATATCACAATTATTATGTCCCTCAAATCCTTAAAGAAAGAATTAATTTCCCTTTGGAAAGTTGCTCCCATGTTGATCAAGCCAAATGGCATCTAATTGTAAGTAAAGGTGCCCCAGGGAGTAATGAAGGTTATTTTGTACTGATCCTCAGGTGCAACACTAATCTGATTATATCCTAAATACCCGTCGAGCATTCACATAACTTCAGACCCAGCAACTATTTACAAAATATGATCCATAGTGGGAAGTACATAATTGTCCTTGAGGTTGGCTTGATTCAGATTTCTAAAATCTACACAAATTCTAATTAACCCATTTTTCTTTCTCACGGGGACAATATTTTCTACCCAAGTTGAGTGATGAATTAGGTAGATTATGTGGGCTTTCAGCATATTCTCTACTTCTTTAAAAATAGCCTCAAATACCTTAGGATTACAATTTATGAGCTTTTTCCTAAAGGTAGTAATTCCTGGCTTTAAAGGTATATGATGTACAAATTCTCCATTTCTGAAGTTCTTCAAGTCTTTATACCCCCAAGAAAAGACATCTTGATATTGGGTGAGGAGTTTAGATAGCTTATCCTTCTCTTTCTCAGAGCAGGTTCGACCAATGGAAATCTATTTGGGATTTTCTTCATTCTCGATATTTATTTTGTCATGTTCCTCTGCACCTTTATCAGGGTCATTTTTTCTATTTTTGGCACTATCATCTTTTTGACCAAAGAGATGTTCTAGAGACACCAATACCTTTGGGATGCGATTACCTTTCAATTGAAAAACTTCTCCTAATTCGGATGATTCTTCCCCAACAGGTTTACCCTCATGGTTTGATCCTTTGAAGAAAGTTTTAGCAAAATTTCTAGCACACCCAATGAAATCCTTCAACTGTGCAACATTATCAAAAACCTGCCAGTGATTGACATTATCTGGGACTCTTGGTCTATAAATCATCTCAATCATGTAGGTATCACTTTTGATTTTTGAATGTGGTAACAACAAGGAGGTTGAAACAGCTAAGGAATCTGTTTTAGTATTTTGAGAATGAGGCACAAATTTAATAGAGAAGCCTTCAAAAGATTCAATTTCATTCCAAACTAGGTTTCTATAGTGTTTCAACCTATTATTTTTTACAGAAAATTGTTTCCTTACCTATTTGACAATGAGTTCAATGTTACCTTTTACCTTCAATTGTTTCACCCCCTTTGCTTTGGCTTTGTGCAAACCTAGAAGCAACACTTTGTATTCCATAGTGTTGTTTTTATTATGAAAATCTAATTTAAAAGAAAATGGAAAAATGTCTCCTGAAGGTGAGATTAGGACAACACCCGAACCTAACCTAGAATTTGAGCAACTTCCATCAAACTCCAGTGTCCACAAGGCTTCTTTGCCATTTTCTTTTTCAATTTCCTCACATTGCTTCTCAGGAAAAATAACATAGTTTCCAAACTAACATTCTTCATACAGTATCTGTGCTTTAGGATTGTCTAAAGGTACAACTATGCATTTATTCTTTAGTTTTGGCTCCAGTTTTATCTTTCTCTTCCCTACTAGAATATAGGCTTTAAACCAATCCATTTTTATTTCTCCATCGATATCTGTTAGAAAGTCCTACTGAGCAACATTCCATAACTGGTCAGTATGTCAGCTACCAAGATAGTAAGTTTCGGCCTTTTTTCTGGGCAAGCATAAAGAATAGCTTCACGTCTTTCACCTAGCCAACCAAGGGTACTTGCTTCCCATCCATAGAATAACAACATCCAAAAGTCTTTGTAAGCTTTAAGCTAAGGACTTTTGCAACGGGCATCGGCATAATATTATCCGATGCTCCAGAGTCAATGATATAGTTGTTGAGCTTCTATCCATTTAATAACAATGATACATAGAATGGATTGGGCTTTTTCTCTTATGTTTCTCCTTCAATAGTATTAACAGTTGATTCCCTATAACGAGCATATATTTTGCATCCTTCAGATACAAAGATAGGTTCACTTACAACTTTTGGGTTTTGAATCATATTATTAGTAAACTGAACATTAGTAATAGAGCCTCCTTTTACATATTGGACTAACTTATCTAATTCCTTAAGATTCAACCTCAAATATCTAGCTAGAGAAATGGATATAGAAGAAGACTTACATAATTCTACAATATCATAGCCTAACATACTAGCTCTTGATTTTTCTCTGGACAATATTCTAGGCTCTACATTTTTTGTAGAATTAGCTTGTATGTGTTCTTTCCCTATAGCATTCGATGAGTTTGAACTGACTCCTACATAGGGCTTTTGATTTCTTTGACCTTTGGTCATTACTATACAAGCAGGGTCATGAAGTGTCATGAAAATAATACCTCCCCTCTTTGTGTCTGGTTCATATTCTAGAAAATAAGCACCTACATTTTCATTTTATGTTTTTTCAACTTTAGGTGATTGTTTTGCTGCAAGGGCATCTCTTGCTAACTGAACACAATTTAGCCAATCAGGACAAGTTCATCCATCATGATTTTTGGTTATATGAAAAGAACACATCACCTCCTTGGGGGCCTCTTCAATTTGCAACCTTGTTTGGGGGCAGTTAATGTGGGGGTTTTACTATAATTTGGGGGTTGTTGATGCCTATGAATATCCTGGTAGGGAGCTTGGTAAGGGCCATGAGGTTTATTTTATTTCCTTTTGATCATGGCTACATCACTCATCAACTTCTACATGACAGGGTCCATGGGTGCAAAGGATGAAGAAGTCCTAAAAGATTCAACCTCTCTTCTCCATTTACTAGCAGTAATAAACACATCCTCCAATTGAATAGCTAGCCTTTGGGCAGTAGGTAAATCAGCAACTGCATCCTTGATGAGATGAAAACTTACATCCAGAGGGACAAGATTGACAGAGAATATCTTTTGGTTTTCTGCATAAGATCTAGGCACTACATGAATTCTTTGAATTAACTTATTGAATTTTGCCACAAATTCTCTCATAGGTTTGTGTATCTCCTTTTTCATTTGACTAAGTTGAAGTAACAAGGAGCACTCATTCTCAGGGGCTTTGAACCTATTTTCAATTGTATTTTTCATATCATTCCAACTAGTAAAGGAATGCTAGGATAGGTGATTGAACCAATGAGCAACACCATCACTTAGCATTCGAATAAATAGTCTAACAACAATTTCTTGGGTAGGGATGCTTATAATGTTGCATGCTCTATGAAAAGCACTCAAGTGATCATCCATTGAAACTTTACCATCCCCACTAAATTTAGGTAGGATTTTTGTGGTGCCTTTGGACAATGCTGCAGGATTAACACCAAGGTTCAATGGACCTATGTTCTATCCCCATGTTTGATTGATAGCCATGTTTGGTAATATGACTTGTAAAGGTTGGATATTTAAATGAGAAGGAACAAAAGCTTTCAATGGAAGTAAAGACTACACTGAAGGTGAGAAAGGGGATTTTTTTGGTTGAGAATTGGGTTTACTAGAAGACTTACTTTTCTTCTTTTTGGGATTGTTAAAATCAGGCAGGAAAGTCAAATTGTTTAAAGGTTCAAAGTTCTCGGCTAGAATCCCCTTTTCTCTTTCTCCTCTTGTATATCTCCTA